>JAWWEY010000005.1:24611608-24630704 GCA_035582745.1 Loriotus luctuosus
TCCTGCCCTGGGCTGGGCCTGTGCTTGTGAGAGCAGGCCCTGATCTGGGCCCTCATTCACACCCTCCTCACTGAAACAAGGCAGCCATCCCCATGTGCCCGGGGCTGGGCTGCCCCAGGGTTTGTGCAGCAAGGCCTCTCCTCCATCCCTCCCCTCTGGGCCTGGCCGCCATCAGTGCAGCCGCTGCCCAGCGGGAGCAGCAGCGCCCGGAGCTCTGGCTGGGGTAACTCAGAGCTGCTGCTGCTTGTCTGCCTTGGTGTGCACACTAGGAAAGAGCCACAATTCCTGTCCTCATACCTTGGCCTGAAAACCCCTAATTTCAAATTTATAGTAATTAATAGGGTTATATTTTTCCATTCCAAGGAAATGGAAAATTTTCCTTCCGTAGCAGACACCTGTCTTTCAAATCAAGACACCTGTCTTTCAAACACAAAGGGCCAACAAAAATCAGAGGCCTTGAGAACCACACTGGAGAGGTGGAGTATGGGTGGAAAAGGCTTCTGGCATCAGGACTTTTTTGGTGACCTTTACCTCTCAGTAGTGTTATAATAAATCCTAAGGCAACACATAGGAAATTGGATGTTTGTAGCAAGTAATGGCCTGGAAGAACAGCCTGCAGCCTTAGGCAAAGCTGAAAAGCAAAGACGTAGCAAATTAATCATTAAGCACAGTAATGGTTTGTTTTCAACACTTTATTCCAAGAAATGTAGGTTTTTATTGTCAGGTACTCGTGCTTTAGGATTTTCTCCTGGTTAAGCTTAGGATGGTTTTTACGTAGAGGATGCAGGAAGGATTTGGACTTGGAAAAATGCATGTGTTAATGAGAATTATTTCCCCTGATGGAAATGATCCCATAAAATTCAGAACAATAGAGAAAGTGGCCATTTGTGACCCATTTCAGACCAGCCTTTAAGCATACAATTAAAATTAGGCATATGTTAGTACGTCGGTGGGACTTCAGCAGGGCTTAAGTGATGTCCTGACTAGAGAAGCTTCCATCACCTCATAGTTCTGTTGATTTAAACCTGGACTAAAACAGATGTCCTTAAAGCCTCCATGCATTTTTATGAGATGTTCAATCCCACGGGCAAATGTGTTTACAATAGAATAAAAATGTAGTGCCAAGCTGTATTCAGAACCAGAGCTAGCTGCAGGATTGATGGCAAGGTTTTATACAGCTTTGTCACCATTTGTCTCCACAGGAAGCTTTGTTTGAGGGCGTACAGGGAGAGGTCTCATTAGGGAAAAGGCAGCAGGGAATATTTTTACATTCCTTGAATAAGATGCCATCCTCCCATGTGGAAAGGGAAGAGATAGCCAGCAAGGAAACAAGGGTTTGTTCTGATAAGCAAAGAGCTGGAATAAGCTCTGAGTGCTTGGGATCACATGAGAGGGGATGTGGATGTTAGCTGTGCTAGACCTGCTCTCAGGGCTGGTGTGCTGAGCTCTGGGTATTGACAATGATTGGTGAATGCTGGTTGTGGTTTATGCTACTTCTGTGTTTAAAAACAAAAAACCAAACAGAGCAAAAGGAGAAAGGTTGGGGTCTGCAGGCCCAGGAGTGGAGAGTGCAGCTGCAGGTGAGGGCCCTGCTCTGCACTCAGCACTGTTTCACCAGGGCAGCTGGGCTGAATTCCCCCAAACAAAAGGTGGAACAGAGAAAAGAAAAATTCTGCAGATGTCTCAAGCACAAGAACTGCTTTGTTCTCCTTATTTTCTGCATCTTGGCTATTTCTAACAATTTGCATACCTGAGTACCTTGTTGCCATAATGATTATTCACCAGGCAATGATCAATATTGTCTGTGACCTGTTTTCATCATGTGTTTCATTCACTTGCCTGCTCCTGCAAGTGGCACAGCATTGTGTCCTTCTGGCACTAGCAGGCTGGTTTTGTCATACTGAAACATTCCCATGTCACATACTGACAAAAATATAGTTATGTTTCAATCTGTGGGTATTTTTTCTTCAGATGTTTTACTTGGCACCTCCACAGGAGTAAGCCCTGTTGGACTCACTGTAAGTGCAGAGGTGTGTCCCTTCACATAATTTATTTTGGGAATATCCAGGAATTTAAAGAAGTGCAATCATTGAGTACTAAGCTCAATGCGCCCATTTAGTCATTAATAAAAAAGGGTTATGCTCTATCAAATAATAACATCCTCTACTAATTCCTGTATAAAGTTTGTTTTCTTTGGCAAATTGCTATATGTTCTTTTCCAGTAGATAGTGATACTTGTATGGGGTGAGTAGATAAGGCATGAATCATTGGGTCAGAAAATATCCTGAGTGGGCCCACAGGGATCATGGATTCAGCCCCTGTCTTTGAACAGACACCCCAACAATCCCACCCTGTGCATCCCTGGGAGCTTTGTCCAAACCCTCCTGGAGCTCTGGCAGCCTTGGGGCTGTGCCCATTCCCTGGGCAGCCTGGGCAGTGCCAGCACCCTCTGGGGAAGAACCTTTCCTGAGCTCCAGCCTGACCCTCCTGTGCTGGTGTTCTGCACTCTGATCTTTGGTTCTCTCCCAAGGCAGTGGGTGAGTGAGACAGAGATGGAGTTAAATGCAGGATTGTGGAGAGAGGCCCTCCCAGAAGAGCCACTGCTTGTGGGGAAGGTGCCCCCTTTTTCACAGAATCATTGAGGGACCTCCTCAATTTTCTTACATAACAAAAAAATACCTTATCCTGGGAGGTTCCAGTTCATTACTGTGAGAACAAGTAAAAATCCCAAGGCACAGCTCATGTTTAGGAATCATCCACCACAGAGATTTTAATTCCTTAGGAATTTAGCTGTCTTAGACCCCCCCCCCCCTACCCCCCAGACTCCTCTGTCCCAGCACAGAGCATGACTCCATGGAACTACAGAACAGGGATCACAAGGATGGAAGCCTTTCCTTGCCTCATACTGCCTTGAGCTGCAGCACCAGGGATGCCAGACTGGGGCCAGCAGATCCTGAAGTTTAAGAGAATGAGGTAAGAGATAGGAAAATTGCCCAGAGTATTTCTTAAACTCAACATTGTGCAAAAAGTCCAACTGGGATAGTTAGGTCCTGAGACGTGAAATGCACTTTTTTTTCTTGCTGTATTGAAATGCCCAAGTATGTTTGTAGAGTTTTAAAAAATCCTTCTGCATGCACCATGTATTTATCCACTGTTCTGTGTTATCTCTGTGTGATAGTGACTTTGAATATTTCCAGGTTTTACTCCTGTTTTTTAACTTCTACTTACAAAATGATCTGTCAGTTTGTTATTGTGGGGAGAGTGATGGCTTGCTGCCAGGCAGGGTGGTGTGGGTGATGTTTGCCTCATCCTGATGCTTTCCAGCTATTTCTGGGAGCAGATGTCTTTAATCACAAGGGTCCTCCTCTTCAGAAATAAATAATGGAAATATTCATCACTGAGTAAAATGACTGCCAAGGATCAATCTACATGGTTGCTGATAAGGAACAGCAACTCACAAATTCAGCTGTCAGTGAGAAATCTTTGTTTGCTCTTACTCCAGAGTGTCTTTGACCATTTATAAGGTAGAGAAAAGATTTCATAGTTTCTCAGGGAGAGATGTGCAAGTCTGTACAGTACCTGAGAAGCAGCTGGCTCCTGATTTCTTGTTTTTATTTGTATATTAAGGCAAACATGTTTAACTTCCACCTGATCTATTCTTCAGTGTCTAACAAAAAAACAGGCTAGAAAAAAATACAATTTTCTCATTCTGCAGATGTAAAAAACTGTTCACTTTTCTGTGAATTCTGCAAATTGGGACTCAGTTCTTCCTGAAACAGCAGGTTGGGAGATTGTTCCATATCAGACTAATTTTTGATTATTTTTTGATTGTTTTTGATTCTTTTTATGACTATGCTTGGTACCAGACTGAATCAATACATTGAGGTTCTGCTGCTCTAGAAGTATTTTGAAAATTCAAATTCAGCCTTAGCACACAAAAATACCTTTTTTTTTTCTGTGATAGAAAAGGACTGAGGGTCCTAAACTCCTACTGGTTAAAAACTTATCCTATTTGAGTTTGACTTGTTTTTCAGATTGTTTCATTGTGGTTAGGAAATATTTTTATATGCTTTGCCTTTGTCATAACAATAGAACAGATTTAGGGCATTAGGGAATAAAGTTTCCTGATAGTCAAAAACTTTGATGGTATCTAGGAACTTCCCTGAATGTTAGGACATATTTTAAATAAACCCAGCCCTCTGCCTGGTGTAGTGTCTCATATCAGTCTTTGATGTGGGGTTTTCATGCCTAACTTGGTTTATGGGTGTGAGACAAACAGAGTAACAGCCAGGAGAATGAGGACAAAATATCCCAAAGAGATGAAGGCAGTGTTTGTTAACAGAAGATGCAAAACTCAGCAAACACATTTCTCCAGAGCTTCTCCTTGGTCTGTCACACCTGGAGTTTTGCACTGCTCCTGGATTTCCATGACAATTTCTGATGTGGAACCAGGTCTCTTGTGGTCACAGCAGAGCTCAGATTGATTTTAGTCAGTGGAGAAGCCAGGGAGTAATATGGCTGCATGGAAAGAAAAGGAAGGCATTAGAACAGAAATAGCCTCATTTGAGAGAGGAAATGTTCAAGTTACCCTTTAAATGGAGTGTTGTCTTTGAAGAGCATGAATGAACCATAAAACCAGCGACCCATGGTGTTAATAACAGAGTGTGAAGTGAATGTTGATGGTGCCATTATTCTTGAAAGGGCAAACAAGGTTGTCTAAACACCTTCAGCTGTTTAATGAAAATATATCTCTTCAAAAGTGTATCTCCAATATAGTCTCTGGGCTCCTCTCAGTTTTCTTCTGATACCTGGGGGAGTTCTTTGCACTTCTTAGGAGTGGGGTTGACTTAATTTCTTTTGATTTATGTATTGACCACAAGGACTTCATTAGTTACTGATTTTTAGTTTGAATTTTAAACTGAATTCTATTTCTTGTAGCTTTTTGTTTGCACTGACTTTTTCTCTAATAATGGTTACAGGACAGAGCCGAGACTTCTGGATCTGTGAATCCTCATTTCTTCCCAGGGAACAATAAATTATATCTATAAATATGTGATAACCACGTGATTTTTTCAAGGAGAAATCAAGGGGAAACTGCTGGGCATGGTTATCAACAAGGCACTGGGCAAGAAGGCAGGTGGGAAATGACAGTGAGGACAACAGATCTTCAGAACAATGAGCTTCTTGACATTCATGTTCTTAAAATGTTTGGGGTTTATTGTCTATTGCCTCTTTTAGTGACTGATTTTTGTTTAGACTGAGGCAACTTTATTCACATCCATAATGTAAGTTGTACTCCTGGATATAACTTAATAAAATATTTGGTCCTGTACTCATCTCGTTTAAAATGTCCTAATATAAATAGGATCAGTCTCAGTATAAAATTATTCTAATTTGTTGAAAAGCCACAAGTCAGTGTCTCATGAAAAGCCAGTTTTCTGTTGAGGAAAGGTGGGAATATCAAGCCCTGGGTAACCTGGTCTAACCCCAGAGCTGCCTCTGCTTTGAGCTGGAGGTTGGATAGGAGCCTCCTGAGGTCCCTTCCAGCCACTTCTCCTGTGATCCCATCATTTTATGAGGACAGACACCATAGATCCAATAGCAGGCAATTACAGGGACTGGCTTCTCCCTTTATATGAAGGTTTCCCCTGACATGCTGCACTTCAAGCACTCAGGGGATATTTCAGGATCACAGGATTGTGACTGAAACCTGCTGTTATTTTAGGTCTTTATGTTTGTTTCCATAAGTGCCATGGGTGGCTTGGCCACAGCCCAAGAAAACCACCTTGTAGGTGGAAGCAGGGAGAGAAAGAAGGAGAGGAATATCAAGGAATCAGACACCTGACTGAGAGCCCCCATCAGAAGTCCCTTCTGCTGCAAACTTTTCTCATTCACAGTGGAAAGTCCTCCAAAATTATGGCTTATTTTTTTATCTCACAGGGAAAATATTTCTATGTGGGAGTGGGGAAGTAAGGGCAAAGGCAAATTGGCTTGGAGGAAAAACCATTTTTTCTGCAGTCCTCTTATATCTGATAAATGGTCTTAAGGAGTAGAGTGGTAAAAAGGAAATGCATTTACTCTGCTAGATGTCAATGATAGGAGGCAGGAGCTTGAAAATCCTGCTTTAGGCAGAGCCCCAGCTAAACCATGTCAGGATATGCAATGGATAAGCAAATGGCTAATTTTCACTTGGAGAAATCTTAACAGCAAATTTACAGTTCCCCCCTCACCTCATGGTGCTATAGATAGTGATTTTCACCACAGGAGGAGAGGTATTTTATCTTGACAAGAGCAAATGTCAGCCTTCCATGGAGCGCCTCACATTTGTGAGCCTGATCAAAGAATGATTTTTCTCTGATACATGGTGAAATGTCTGGAAGAAAGTAGTGAGTCTGTGTGAAGCATCTGACAAAATACCCCCTTTTTGTTTACTTAATTGCGTATTTGTCCTGCTATCCCCACTCTCCCTTTTCCGTGGTCTGCCTGAAGCTATGCCCTTGAGGACACACTAAGAGGGCTCCTGTAATTTGCCATGGCTTCCCTCAAAGTTCTGCTTCAGGGGAGATCTCTTTGGTGCCTCTGAAGGCCCTTTCCCACACCCTGTCATTGCCTCACCACAGTCCAGGGCTCGTTCCCTCTGCGGAGCAGCCCAGGAAGGGAGGGAAGCCAAGGAGGCAGCGCAGGGTCTGGGGGCTCTGGCAGCTCAGGACACACACAGGGACACTGCAGCAGGCAGTGGGCTGAAACAGCCTGAAATTAGAACAACAAACTTCACATAAAAGGCAAGGCAAAGAGGTTTCTTAACCCTTTTCAAGGTTAGTTGGTGAGGCACCCCGCAGCACAGTGTGTGTGGGAGAATGAGGGATGGGGGAAGGCAGCTGCTAAACGTCCTTTGTCACAGGGGAAAAGAATAAATCATGAAACCCTACCCATAATTTTCTTGAAGAAACAGGATTAAGATCAAAAATAATTATATGAAGTAACATGAACAGTCACAATGTAGAAAAAAAAAAGGTTTTTATTTCTCCTTGCGTCAACAAGAGGGGAAGAGGAATTTTTGACTTTTAGTTACTCAGCTCTTTATCAGGAGTCTGAGCTGTTTCCTTGACCAGGGAGAAATCAGAGTTTTTATTATCAGAACTGACTCTGGGAGTTCTAATGGAAATACTGGAGTTCCCCTGCTTGCTGGGGGTGGTGTTTATTCCAGCATTTGCTATCTGTAAAACCACAAAATCTATAACCAGAGCTGTCGCCTGGGAATCGCGCTTTGGAGAGATTTCAAATGCCGAGAAGGAGAGTCAGAGATAAAGCCTGGGTGTGCAGATGCCCCCTCCTTGGCAGAGTTCAGGGACAGCTGATCAGGCCCGCGAGCAGCACGTGGCTCCACACGAGTCTGTGGCTGGAGCAGGGCTGTGCCAGGGAGAAGGGGGAGCAGGGGGACCCCAGGAATGGGGCTCACACCTGCCCTGGGCACTCAGGGTCACCTCTGAGCACTGGGAACTCCTCTTGTGCTCAGCAGGGCATCTCTTGGGCACTTGAAACAAGTGCATTTGGAGGATTTAGAGCACAGATGAGGGGATCAGACCCCCAGCCTTACTGTCAAAGGGGAAAGGGTAACTAACTCAATGAGAACAATTTTATTCATGTTTTTGTCATCTCTGCATGTCACCAGACCAATGCTCAGCTTGTCTGACACATTTCAGAGTCCTTTCCTACCAAGAGACGAGGTGGTCTGCAGACAGTGGTTGACGTGGAAGACAAAAGGACCCAAATAATGGCACCATCGTGGATTCACTGCATTCTTCTGGTCAGTGTTCCCTCAAATGGCACATTGAGGATGTGGAGGAGGAGCCTGCCACATCAAACAGGCGCTTTCTGAGCTGGCAGTCCTAGGCTGGCTTTCTAAACATACACTTGCCCTTCTTTGTGACAGCATTTACAGAGGGTAGCTCTTCCCTACCCTCACCAATGAGACAGACCACCAGATCATCAGTGGTGGCCAGGGCAGCTCAGCCCCTCAGTCCATCACAGCAGGGGACCAGTAAGAAAATGGAGGAAATGAGAATTCTGGCTTGCTCTGTGCCGAGGAGTGGCTTGCTGCCCTCTAATTGTGGCTACAGCTTTGCCAGACACTCAGCTTTGTTAATACAATGTCAATGGCGCCTACGTGCCCCTCACTGGTATCCTTCGGTTTGCTGCGCTTTGAGGAGGTCTCAACTGAGTCATTTCAGCCTCTCCCCTTTATCTCTGCTTTTTTAAGACCACATTTTTCAAAGAAGTGAGTTCCAATTTAGGCATGGAGTTTGTGCAAAGCCTCAGCGTAAAAATGGGTCTTTGGAAAGAGCTTGACGTCAACATTGAAGTGAAAATCAGTCTCATCTTTTTGTGTCTAGAGTAGAACTGGCATCTTTGAGAGCTGTCATGTTAAGAGTGCAGGTTATGGGTGAGCAGCAGCTGAGGTTTGAGCCTGTCAGACTCTCCTACTGACTCACTGCGAGCTCCAAAAGCCCAGGTAGGAAGTACTTTTTTGGGTGCTAATCAAAGCATCATAGACTCTGGAATAGTTTGGGTTGGAAGAGACGCAAAAGTGCATCCAATCCCATGGACTACCATGGGCATGGACACCTCCCACTGTCCCAGGTTGCTCCAAGCCCTGTCCACCCTGGCCTTGGACACTGCCAGGGATCCAGGGGCAGCCACAGCTTCTCTGGGCACCCTGTGCCAGGGCCTGCCCACCTTCTCAGGAAAGGATTTCTTCCCAATATCCCATCTAACCTTGCCCTCTGGGAAACCATTCCTGCTTGTCCTGTCCCTCCATCCCTTGGTGTCATTGTAAACCTGAGCATGCCCTCCATCGTCTGTGTCATCAATGCAGACATTAAACAGCAATGAATTTGTACTCCGTGTGTTTGCATGTTTAAAGATAAAATCTGCCTGTGTGACAAAGGAATGGCACAATCCTGACACAGCCTCTCCTCAGCAGGGCTGACACCCAGGATCTCAGCCTGTGCATGGGGCTGACACCAAGGTACAGGAGGTTTGGCTTTGTCAATCACATGTGGCATTCAAAGCAATTTCTCACCTTCACAGGCTCCCACCTTTGATTATGTCAGCAGCAAAGCACAGGATGCTGTCAAAACTCAAAAAGGCACCTGAATTTCCCTTCTCAGTAATTCCCTCCTCAGTAATTCCCTTTCTGCACTGGGAGTCATTTAGAAATACCCTGAAAAATAAGGAAAACTTTAAATCCGTTCCTGCCTTAGTCACAGTAACAACATGATGACACTCTAATGGTGTCAAAATTGGTGAGCTAAAATCAGGGAGAAAACTTTATGAGTTGTTTTGTTGGGGTTTTTTTTCCCCTCAAAAGGGTTTTCTAAGGATCTCTTCAGATTCTAGCTGCAATTTGAGGAAACACTTTTCAATCACTAGTCCTTGCCAGACTTTTAAAGCCAATAGGAGCACCAACAATTGCAAAGGGCAGTCAAATCTGCACTTTATTTTGGAAATACTTTGGGGATTTGCAGCTCCAGAGTCCTCAGCAATGGAACAACTCTCAGAGGACTTGGAATAATTCCTCCCTGCAGGTCACACATGATTTCCGTCTGTATAACTCCCTAAAGAAGCTATTAAAATAATGACACCTTTGTGATTTTTTTTAAATTTTCTTGGGGGCAGCCAGTGGATTGTCTTACAAATAATTTACTGTGTGGGAGTTGCAGCAAAAGCCTGTAGATTCTTTTTTTTATTGTTGAAACTCATCACACAACATTAAATTAAAACCAGGCGACCGAGAGAAAAATGAGTATTGAAAAAATTAGAGCCATTCTGGAAAAAGAAAAAAAACTTGACACTTTTGTACAGTTGCACAGAGTTTGAAAACTTTATGGGTTTTCTTTTCTTCTACCATCTAATTTCTAAAATTTTCAGTCTGGGATTTGACTAATTTAGAGTAAACAGCCCCAGGATGTTGAAGCAATGATCATTCCAGCTTGGGAAGGAGAGTTGGAAATCTAACTTTCATGCTCAGTCCTGTCCATATGAGGAGGTATCGTGGCAATGTCTGCAAACAGCTTTAAAACACTTCAATCCTGACCTAAAATGCCTTGGTTATTTTTATCACTCCATCTGGAACTGCACATCTTGGTCGAAACACACAAAAAAAATGGTCTAAGCTGTGAATCAAGATGAGAGATAAACAAAATGGATAATTCCAAAAGAAAACTATTCAGAGTAATGGACAAGAAAGAAAATTATTAGACTTAAAGAGGACATGTGTATTAAATATCTCCTTCAAGCATTGCTAAAACAATTCCTTGTTTTGGTCAAGTGAAATACTTATCACAAACTACTGGATATTGCACCTCTCTGATCTATTTCACCTCAGATTTGGGAAATTAAGTAAATTATCTTGACTTCAATGAAGTATTGGGCATAATGTCACATTCCCAAATAATTGGGTAGGATGAAGATGGTTGGAAATGACACAAGAACCCTGAGACAGGTATGGAAAGAGCCAAGCTTTGCCCTTAATGACAGAGCTGTAAAATGAGAACTTTGCCAAGCAGAGCCTTGGGATTCCTGATGAGGTTTTCTGGGACAGCAGCTCCCAAGGCTGTCCCTTGCAGAGCCCTGCTGGTAAATTGGTGTCTGTGACCAAGAGGTATCCAAGGGTTCCTCTCCTGTCCCAGGCACTGGCCAGGGATCCCCAGAGCCAGACAGTGTTGGGGTGATGAGCCTGATGGGGACAGATATGTCCAGGCCACAGCCATGTCCTGGTGTCCCCTCTGGGCAGGTGGTGGTTGATAACCCACCAGGGCTCCCTATCCCACAGAATCAGAAAGGTTGGAGAAGGCCTCCAAGATCCTCAAGTCCTCAGGAATGGGTCTCACTTGGAATAATGAGGATAACATCCCCAAAGCTCACCATTAGTGTTTTCAAGTTTGTGGACATTGTGGATGTGAGTTTGGGGACTTTCTTTGCTGTTTTGTTGGGGTTTTTTGCCTTCTTTTTTCTCCACCTGCAGGTGAGCATATCCAGCTCCATCCTCCTGGCTGTGATGGATGTGCTGCCCTCTTTCCTCAGCTCTGGTGTCAAGTCCAGGGAAGGCTCAGCCCCTGACCTGCCTGGGTGCTGCTCCCCAGCCCTGGCCCACATTTATCAGTGCAATAAAGCAGCTGCAAGCTGCCTCCACTGAGATTTGCTTGGTTGTTTGCTTGCTTTATAAACACACCAGGTGATTTATTTTGGAGTTTCCCTATCAGCTTCACCTGACAGAACATTGCTGAGATAATTTACAGTTGGTTTCCATTGATGTGTACTTTTTAGCGCTTCCTGACAACAGACAACCACTAATAAATAGGAGATGAATTATATTAATACTTTCTGTCACTTACAGAAATGTTTTCTTCCCCCTTCATATTTCAACTCAGTCATATCATTGTCTGCTGAGTTATTACAATGTGGGGAAACAAGGTTTTTTAGAAGTATTAGAGAGATCCTAGTTTTTCCTCACAGGGACACCAAACACCTGCCTTCAAAGATAATGGCAGTAACAATTATTTGCATCATAACCCGAGCTCATTTGATAGCTAGAAGCTGTTGTTCTTATCTCTGAGCTTCCCTACCTGTCCCCAGTGAGACAAGCACAAATGAAATGCTCTGCCATTTCTCTCTGTGCCACTGAACTTTGTGGAATGGGTGGGACCTGACACGGAGCAAAATCAGCCGCAAGGTCGCCTCTGGTGTTTGCTTTAGGTGTGCAAATAAAAACAAAGATGTAAATGCTGTTCCTCCAAAAAATGAAGTGTAAATTCATAATCAGCTCCCCTAACAGACCATGAGCTGCTGCAGGCCCTGCCAGCAGAGGGGAGCTGGTAGCTCAGAGGAGCAGAGCTAATAACGAGTCAGGTTGTTCTCGCGCATCGCAGTGAGGGTGAGCAGCTCGGGTGTGCTTTATCCAAACCACAGTTCTGCTGCTTTTATCAATGCCCTCAAACACAATGAGAGGATTTCGATGGGATACTGGGATCAAATCCTGCCCTGTGAGGGTGGGCAGGCCCTGGCACAGGGTGCCCAGAGAGGCTGTGGCTGTCCCTCCCCTGCCCTGCTCCTCCCGTACTTTCAATGGAAAGGGGAGGCTGTCACACAGGTCAGAAAGCATCAAAAGGTCTGATTTTTCAAACAGCAGTTTGAGGAGTGCATTTGTATAATATATTCATCAAGAAAAGATTATATAGGCAGGGAATAGAAGTGATAAGATCCAGATGGGACGAACAACTATTTTTAGTGTCATGTGCTGACCTTTCCATTGCCTTCCTGAAAAATTTCAGTCCTGAATCAGCACTCTGTCAAACAGCTGGCAGAATGCACACCAAATGTGAGTTTCATGAGTCCCACCATCCAAAAGCTGCTGCCATCCTTTTATGAGACTGATGCTGGATATCCCTCCTTTAAATTCTGTTCCATCAGCAGGGCAATCCCATGCCCAGATTGGTGTCTGTGTGTGTGTACACTGTCTCCAAGTGGCATTTTTTAAACAGAAGTGTCTTGAACTGGCTGACATGGGTTGTTCTGCTGTGTAAAAGGAGCAATTTGGCATGGACAAAAGCTGCATTTCCCTGTGCTGTTATCAGCAATAAATGGTTTTCACATTGTCAGCTGTTCTAACACCAGTGTACATATCCAGAGCAGGCTTTCTGTCAGGTTTTTATTATAAATCTCTGTGCTTGAGTCTATCTCAGCCCCATCTCTCAGCACTCCCTGATTTCTGATATAGATTTATCTCCATCTCCTTGGCACTGGTGTGTGCTCCCTTTTATGGCTGTGAAATATTTGCAGGGCAACCCCTGAATCACAAAGCACAGGGCAGGGAACAGCACCCTGTGTTCACAACATGCAAATCCACTCCCCCTTCTCCCATCCTTCCCAGCTTGGTGGATTTACTGTGTCCTGTTTGCCTCTCTCTGCCTCCTTGTGCTGGGTGGTGTTCCTCAGATTTAGAGCTTGGCAGGCTGAGAAATGTAATCCTGGTTCTAGCAGCAGACTGTGGAGCCTTGGCAGGGCTGCCTACACAGATGCAAATAGACTGGAAGTGCTCATTATCTGAGGAACCCTCAGCTCTTCAAAAGCAAACAAACCTCTTTTTTTTTTTTTTTCCTCTCCCTTTCTTCCCACTGTGCCACACTTCCGTGTAAAAATAAGGCAAGAATATCACTTCAGAAATATCTTCTGTGCTTTACAAAAATACAGCAAGCTCGTAGCCTATCCTAAACATCCCATAAATCTTATACAATCCCCAAATACTCTTCCCCTGGGCAGAGATATGAGGTGACCTGAGGTGACTCATGGCAGAAAGTGCCACCAGGATGGTCTCTCAGCACAGCCAGGTCAGAGACTGGGCTGTGTGTTCCCCACATCCTTCCTTGCCCTGCCTTATGCCCCTGTGCTCCACAGAATACTTGGAAATCAGACTTTTATCCCAGGGTTGAAAACAACACCCAGGTTTGGACAGGTATTTTGAGCACATTATCCTAAAAATGTTAAGGAAGGCATTTGGCACTCTTCATTCCAGACAAATGCAGAGCCCTGTTTGGAATAAGAGAGATGAAAAAGACTTTCATTCACCAAGCAGAATATAAATAATATCAAGGCTGACTGGGGGTGAAAGGCCTGACAGCATGAGGGATGGCTGCTGCTGTTTGCATAGCCCCATGCTCTGCTAAAGAGAGAAAAGTACCCAGCCCTGAACCATGGAACAGGCAGAGCAGGAGCTCACACCTGAGGAGGGAAAAAAAGCCCTGGGTGGGTCTCATTTGTACAGTATAATTCAGAGAGAAGACTGCAGTTAAAATGCTTCAGATATCAACATCAAATGGTGTGATTAAAATCCTTGAATCCACTGGGATTTTTCAAGTGCAAGTGGAATTGGGTTCAAAGGATTCTACTCAGCTGAGGAGGAATGAAGCTCAAAACTAGACCACACTCAAAATGTGGCCTGCTCACCACTTTTGTCACAGCTGATGACATGACCTAAATGTGTCCTAGTGACAACACAAGCAATAAGACACACTGTGAATGTCATTCTTGCCTTATGTTCTTATTTGGATCTCCATCCAAGATGATGAAACGGGGAAAGGAAACACCAATTAGGAACTAAAAATAGAACTAGGATTATCATAGAGAAGCTGTGGCTGCCTCATCCCTGGAAGTGTCCAAGGCCAGGTTGGGCAGGGCTGGGAGAAAGCTGGGACAGTGGAAGGTGTCCCTGCCCATGGCAGGGGTGGCACTGGATGGGCTTTAGAGTCTCTCCCAGCCAAACCACTCTGTGACTGTAATATGACAGATTCTTGGGAGTAGGACTTCAGGTATTTAGCCAGGTATTTCATTTCAAAGTATCTGGCATATGAAAGGAACTTATGAAAAAGAAGTTCTTTGAGAAAAATGAGAATCTACATGGTAGCACCATGGTGCATCCTGGTTTCCAAACAACAGGAGCCCGGGGAGGATGTTCCCAGACTTTGGCAGGTGTCGCAGACATCCTTTATGAAAAATCCTTAGGATTTTTTCTCCTGAGAAGCTGAGAGGCCTCAGGAAGAAAATGTAAACAATGGTTATCTGCTGCTGTGGAATGCAACAGGTGCATCTGTGATTGGTCTCATGTGGTTGTTTCTAATTAATGGCCAATCACAGTCAGCTGGCTTGGACTCTCTGTCCGAGCCACAAGCCTTTGTTATCATTCTTTGCTATTCAATTCTTAGCCAGCCTTCTGATGAAACCTTTTCTTCTATTCTTTTAGTATAGTTTTAATGTAGTATATATAATAAAATAATAAATCAAGCCTTCTGAAACATGGAGTCAGAGCCCCATCTCTTCCCCAATCCAAAATCCCCTGTGAACACTGTCACAGCTGGGCTGGGAATGTCTGGGATGAAACTCCTCCCCGGGCCATAGTCTCCTTTTCTCCCCCCAAATAAATGACCTGGTTTTAGTAAAGGCTGGATTTTCTGCTGGATTGAAGAGATCAGGTTGTGAGGACCAGACCTGGAATAAAGGCAAGGTTTTATTGGTGTGGCCTGATTTTGCCGACTGTTTTCTCTCCAGGTTTCTGGCTGATTGACTCCTGCTGGGGGTGTGGGACTCCCGGGTTTTGGCCAACCTGACAGCTCACTGGAGGGCTTCTGTGGCTGCTTCAGGAGCATATGTAGCATTTCAGACTGGAAAACTGCCTGTCCTGGAGGAGAAATTGGTTTTGCAGCATGAATGAGCAGGGAAAAAAAATGGTCATTGCAGGGTGAAGCAGATGCTGTGACAAGGCTGGGCTGCATAGGGACAGGGGAAAAGAGCTCCAAAATGTTTCTCTCTAGAGCCATGTGAGTTGTCCAGCTGTGGCTTCACTCATGGCACAGTATTGGTTGTAAAGGTAATCAAAACCTGCACTGGAGAGCAGACAGATGAGAGCACAGCACAGCAAAGAAGCAGAAACCCACTTAAAGCTGGTAGAATGAGCAGAGCTGGCTGCTGCAGGGGTGCAGTGCTCTGTAAAGGTGTGTTTGGGCTCCCTCAGGGAAACATTCCAGAGGGCTGGATCTGCATGCAGGGCTCTCTCCTTGGCACGTAAAGAAGACAATATTTTTTTGCCCCCATGTGATCCTGGATAAAATAATTATCTTATTAAGTTAGGGAAAAAAAAAGTGTTTGGACAGGTAGGCAGGGGAATTGTCCCCCTTCCCCTGCTGAATCCTCAGCAAGCTTGGCCATGGACACTGAAACCAGCTCAGGACTGGCATGGGCTCCAAATATCAAGGATGGATCCAAATATCAAGGATGGATCCAGGATGAGGATCCATGCAAGGTCATGTAGGGTCAGCAGAGTGGAAACAAATCCTGTCCTGTTTGTGTTCCAGCTGCAGCTCCTTTTTCTCTTGAGCGAGGTCCTGAGAGGTATTTCTTCATCTTGCTGGCATTTGAAGAATTCAGGAAAATGTGTATTTTATGCCCTCTCTATTAGTGCTGTGATATTTTAATGAGCAGCCCCTGGGAGTTGGTACTGTGACATTAGTTCTGGGTGAGTGCTTGGTAAGATCTTGCCCCTCTGTGTGTGGAAAAGGTTGTTCTTGGTCTCATTGGAAATACAGCAAATTTGTTACATTACTAACAGAAATAAAAATATTTGTTTTCTCTCAGCTTTTTGAAGAATGATCTGCTTTTATTTCAGGTGAACAAACGCATCTATTTTCATGGTTTGTGGTTTTTTAGTAAATTGTATCTGGAATGAGCATCGCAGTCAGAGTTTAGATGTAGAAATAAGTGTTTGCCCTTCTGTGAAGGAAGGAGGGAAGGTGAAGGGGAAGTGTTTTTAAAGATTTTTTTACTTCTCATTATCCTGCTCAGCTTTTGTCAGTAATAAATTCAGTTAATAGCTCTAATTCGAGCCTGTTTTGCCTGGGATGAGATTTTGGGGATATCTCCCCCAGACCTTGTCTCAACCCTTTGCTGGAGTTTCTCTCCCCTGTCCAGCTGTGGAGGGGAGTGCTGGAGAGGTTTAAGTGGGTGCCTGGCCACATTCCTTGGCAGTTCCACAGTAGGAGGAATCTCTGAATGCCACATCTCTGGGTGACATTCATTATTTACATTAAGATTACTTATTCTATAAGCAGGTCTTAAAAAAGAATGTTTTTTTTGAAAATGAAAATTTGAAATACTCTATTTTCAGGGCTATTTCCTTGTAAGTTGATTTTATTTTGGTTGGTTGGTTTTTTTTTTAATTTATTTTTTTAATCAAAATGCTCTAATGGCTTAAGTAATTTACCTGCCTTTTATTTAATTTTAAGTAGTTCCATTAAAAATTCGTTCCTATTTTCTTCATCTGGATTGGAATAATTCTCTGAGGTTTTTTTCTGCCCTTATTTTAATTCTAGTACCATTTAGACCAGCATATGCTTGGAAATCAGGTGTATTTGTTTCCACAAAGTGGCACTCAATGTGAAATTTCACCTTTCTTAAAAATACTTAGTTACCTAGCCAAAGTAGTAATCCCTCCAAGACTTTTTTTTAGAGTAAAAAAACCCATAAAATCACCTCGAAAAGAGGTGATTTTAAATGATAAATTTTTATACTAAAATTTTTATAAAATTTTATACCTAAATAAATTTTTATACCTAAATTTTTAGGTATATAAATTTTTATACCTAAAATTTATTTTGAATTTACTTTTAATTTTAGAGAGGGCAGATCACAGAGGGCAGATGTCCAGACTCTGCATGGAAATGTTGATTGCCATGTGCCTGGCAGCTTGTAAATGCCAAGTGCTTATTAGATGTTTATGAAATTATTTTCAGGCACTTCAGCTGATGAGAAGCTTGCAAACTGAGCCTCTTTTTGAGGGAAAAAAAAAAGTATGTGTGTGTATGTGCATGTACATAAACCCCAAAAAGAACTTCCAAAGCTCCTAGAAATGTGACAGATCTCTGAGGATCCTTCATATTGTGATAAAGTGTTTATGTATTTCAGAAGATGAAGACCAAGTTACCATGTAAATCTTTTATGCATAGAATTTTAAATTACTGCTTAGTGAACTCATTGTAGAGGGAGGTGAGAAGAAACCCCACAGGAATGCAATATTGTTAATTTTAGCTTCCTCTCCTTATATTTTCATTTTCTTAGAAGTTAATGTGTCTCTGCTCAGCAGCAAATATACTTTAGGCCAAATAGCTGAAATGCAGGCATTTGGGGGGTCTTGTTTGAGGACAGGAATCACGAATTTAGCTGTCTTTGTAAATGATTCTTGAAATTTTTGGTCCCTGGATAATGAGCAGATGCACTGCTCAGGAAAACAGGTTGCTCTGCTTTGGTGCCTGAGTGTAGAATTTAGTCCACCAAGTTTGTAAATGTTGCTATAAATAAATGAAAGTGCAGAAAGAAGGGGCAGGCTTTGGGCAGTCTCCCTCTGACATGTCACACAACGTGTCACTCTGTGTCCCAGCCTGGTCCCCACAAGCTTTGGGAATATGGGAGGAAAGAAGGGAGGCTGGTTGGGCACAGAACCCAGTGATGCTTCTGTACAACCTCCTCCTTCCCACAGAGAGAATAAATATCTTCATGGAGAGCACTGCACAGACCTACACATCCTGTCTGGGGGAGCGTGTCCATGAGTCAGGAATTGTGGGTGAGCGTGGAGATGGGATCTGCCCCAGCAGGGAAATAATTTGCAGCAAGAGTGGGTTTGGTACAAGTGTCCAAACCACTGCTCCAAACTTGTGCCTTGGTGAGGTTTGTGGTTCAGAGCAGCTTTCCTTGGATGCCTGGCAGGCAAAGCTGGGTCTGAAACCCTTCCAGAGAGAGCAGGGAAGGTAAAAAGGGAAAATCAGAGGCCACAGGAAAATAATGTTTGGGTGCTCAGTTAAAGAAGATATTTGATGTTTTGGGTAGAAACTTCTTGGTGAAGCTTTGACTCACCTGGATGTTGATGAGGTTGCATTGCAGTTTACCTAAGCAACTCTGTCTAAATTATTCAATATATAATAAAAAATCAAAAGCAACATTATTAATTATCTACCTAAAACTGCAATGGTATTTTTTTTCCTCATTTTTTTTAAAAAAAGAAATGGCTTGTCTGCAGAGAATCCTGCTTGCTAAATTGTGAGGTAGTTTGTAGCCAAGCAGCAGGTCATTGATCACTGAACTCGGATTCTTCCTGTGCCTGTTTTTCCAAGGGAGTGGTATTATCTTAAGGATATTTGTCTAAATGGTGTGCTTTTGTTTTTGGCATCATTTCTTGCAAGCAGGGAGCAACATCATTCTTGGTATTGGTGCAAACCTTACTGTGGTGGTGTTCACAGGGGTCCGAGGAAGAGGGAAGAGATGAGAATGTTGACTCCATGTTTCAGAAGGCTGATTTATTATTTTATGATATATGTTATATTAAAAGTATATTAAAAGAATAGAAGAAAGGATTTAATCAGAAGGCTGGCTAAGAATAGAAAAAGAATGATAACAAAGGCTTGTGACTGACTGAGACAGTCCAAGCCAGCTGACTGTGATTGGCCATTAATTAGAAACAACCCCATGAGACCAATCCCAGATGCACCTGTTGCAT
>JAWWEY010000005.1:24643266-24657642 GCA_035582745.1 Loriotus luctuosus
CAGCCACTGCCCTGGGCCTGTGCCCACACAGGGCTGGCACAGCCCAGGGGCCATTGGCCTCTACTCCACCTGGGCACACCTGGGCTCATTTCTAAGTTCTGTCCTCAACACCCCCAGGGCCTCTTGCAGCTTTCCAGCCACTCTTGCCCTCAGTCTGGAGCTGCTTGGGGTGACCCAAGGCCAGGACCCAGCACTTGTCCTTGTTGACTCTCATCCCTTTGGCCTTGGCCCATTGGTCTAGTTGGCAGGTCAGCAGAGCATCTACTTTTCCATTTGTGGTGGAAGTGCAGTGATGGGAGCTCTACATGGAGCAGAGGTAATCCTTCCTCCTTGTGTGGGAAGCCCTAAATTAAGAAATAACATTACAGTGATTTTCCAGGATGCTAGACAAAGTCATGTAGAAACAGAGTATTTGTTATTTCTGTTATACAATCACAGGATCAATCTAACCAAATAAAATGCTGTAATCTGATTTGATAGAAATGGAGGGTGACATTCATACAAAAAGTCTGAGTCATTACTTAGCTTATTCTCTACCCCTTACTCTTCTCCTGATAGATTGAAAGTTAATGACTGTGCTGGTGAGTCACACTTATTATATTTAAAGTTGTTCCTGTCTTTGGTTTTTTAAGAAGAATTGGACAGCTTGATATAAACAACCTCCCTCTAATGATTTTTCTTACACTTGTGAAGACGTATTCTGGCAATGATTTTATATTATGCTGTGTTTACTCATTTTCAGGGCTTTTCCACTTGGTGAGACTAACTCCAGAGTAAGCTTGTGCTCAGCATGGGAAAAATCTCATTATTCTTATCTTTTGACATATCCTGTACAAATGAATTATCTGTAGGAATGTACTAAGAATGAAAATGTTCCAGTAATAATCTGTATCCCTGTCTGTGTGTGTGCGTGTGTAGCTTCTTTTTGTGAGTTACTGTGTTATAGTTGGTCTTCCAAGAGAATAATCCCTTCTCCACTTCAGTCTGTCACCTCAAGTGAGTATGAGCTGAGGTCACAGAAGACTATTGACTCAAGGAGTGATCCAGCTATCCCCTGATAGCTTGGTACTGATGGTGTCTGAAACTGTGCCTAGCAATGAAACACCCTTGTCCTGGCAGAGGTAGCGTGCACTTCTGGGTGAAAGTGAGATTTAGGCACTTAGGGAAAGGCTGCCTCTCCCTGACAAGGCTGGGATTTATGGCACTGGGAGAAAGGGAAAGGCTGGCTCTCCATGACAGGGCCAGGCTAAACTGTGGCCTGTTTGCTGTGTAATTTGTAAACTTGGACATTAACCAATAAAACAGTGAGAATCAGAGGGTCGTGGAGTGATTTGGGTTAGAAGGGACCTTAATGCCCATCCAGTGCCACCCTGTGCCATGGGCAGGGGCACCTTCCACTATCCCAAGTTGCTCCAAGCCCTGTCCAACCTGGCCTTGGACACTTCCAGGGATCTAGGGATGGCCACAGCTTTGTGGGCACCCTGTGCCAGGGCCTGCCCACCCTTAGAGGGAAGAATATCTTCCGTATGTTGAATCTAAATTTCCCCTCAGTCAGTTTGAAGCCATTCCCCCTTTTGTGTCACAATTCCTGATGCAGAGTCCCCCTCTGGCTTCCTTGTAGGCCCCTTCACATCCTGAAAGGCTGCTGGAAGGTCTCCACACAGCCCTCTGTTCTCCAGTTAACCTAATCTCTTCTTTGATTACCTATAATATACACTTAAACAGTTAATGTTGGTGGTGCTGCCTTGAGGTGCTCTTCCTTTAGTTAGGAATGCTGTCAGCCCCAGGAACTGCACAGTCACAGATGGTGTGACACCACCAGGTATCAGGGAAACAAAACAGCTTGTGTTGGTAATGTCAGAGTGTCCTTGAAGATGTGTTTAGAGGCACTGCTTCCCCTGCATCTGCCAAGGGTGGGGCTCACCAACTCCAGCTCGAGTGCAGGACTTTGTGTGTGCTTGTGATACAGTCCTGAATTATTATGGTCAGCCTGGGGAGGAGGAGGCTGAGGGCAGAGCTCACTGGGGGCTGCAGCTCTTCCAATCTCTGCTCCCTGTGACCAGGGACAGGACCCAGGGAAGGGCTAGAGCTGGGCCAGAGGAAGGTTTTCCTGGATATCAGGAAAGGTTCTTCCCCCAGAGGGTGCTGGGCACTGCCCAGGCTCCCCAGGGAATGGGCATAGCCCCAAGGCTGCCAGAGCTCCAGGAGAGTTTGGATAACACTCCCAGGGATTGCTGAGGTGTCTGTGCAGGGCCAGGAATCAGACTGGATGATCCTTGGGGGTTCCTTCCCACTCAGGACATTTTGTGATTCCATGAAGACTTCCCCATTAGGCAGCGTGGGATGGACAGCATGTAGGGGAAAGTGTTAAGCAAGATAATTTTGGGATTACAGCTCTGTTTGCTGCAGATGTTTGCAGTAAACATTCTTCAAGACTATCTTCATGGCTCTTGATGAGGATCAGGATTTCCTGGTTGTTCTGTATTTGGCTCCTCTGCCACACTACGAATTTTAGATCTAGAAATCTCTTAATTTGCTTTACCCAAACTCCAGTGCAAGCTTCCAGAGGGCGTGGTGTAATTACCTGATCTGAATTAAATCCACTGTAAGGGATTAAGTATTCAAGTCACTTGAAGGTCTGCTTTGTTTTGAGATGTCCTGCTGGCTCTGGGAAGAGTATGGATAGCTGGCTCTGGGAAGAGCATGGATAGCTGTCTCTCTGCCAGCCCTAGGCACTTGAAATGGCACTGTGCTCGGGTACCTGCCTGTGTTTGTCACATCCTGAGAGACTCTGGTTAACACAGCCAGCCAGGAGCTGCCATTTGGAGTACCATGGCATGGGCAGGGCTGGATCTGCAGTGCTGGTGGTCAGAGCCCTGTGGGACCCTGAGGTCTCAGGCTTTGTGTACAAGATCTCATTGCTCCCTGTCCCTGCTGAGAGCCCTGCCCGTGGCTCTGCGCGGTTGTTGGGATGCAGTTGTTGATGACGTGGTTGTGTTTTTGTCCATCTGCAGGATCCTTGCCTCATCCATGGAGGGCAGATGGCGCTTGGGGACTCTGCTGGCCCCGTAGCCAAAGAGGCTGTTTGCTGTCTGCAGCATCACCAACGCGCTTCCTGCAGATGTCGAAACAAATGAGGCGGGGGGTTGTAGGGAGAGAGAGCATGATCTCATGTCTGAACCAGTTGAGGGATCATCTGGGGAACTGGAACTCTGCCTTCAGGATGCAGCACGTTAACTCGAACCAGGCTTTTCGTCCTGGGTCTAACCTGTTCTCTTATTTCTCCAGGCAGAGCAGTATCCTTGCCTTGGTTTTGTGTATCCTCTCAAAGCGAGTGTGGTAGTTAACTGTGCACTTAGGGGAAATGAGTATTTTCTGGTTTTACAAATTTCCTCTCTCTTATGGTGATTGGGTAGCTCCTGCTGTTCCCTTTCCTGGATTGCCTTCCAAGATGTCAGCAGTTCCTCCAGAAATGATATAGCTGGGCACGTTTACCATGATTCTCCAGTGCTGAAGTTTTTCTTATTCACACTTCCTCAGATAAAAATGAATAAATAAACCCAGGGTGATTCGTTGCCTCAAACTATTGTTAGGGCTGACAGGAAGGGGTGGTCAGGCATGACCAGGAAAGTGATGGAATTGCTGTCTCTGGAAGCATTCAGAAAACATGTGAGATATGGTGTTTTGGGACATGGTTTAGTGATGGACCTGGCAGTGCTGGATTAATGGTTGGACTTGATGATCTTGGAGGGTTTATCCAGCCTTAATGATTCAGCAATTGAAGAAAGGACATTGTAATGTTCTAGTGATCATAATGAAACTAAATTTTTATTGTCTTCATGTAGATGCTCAAGAGCAAAGGTTCAGGAGTGATATATACAGTTGCTTAGGGTTTATCCTGCTGTTTCAGAATTGAGGATTAGGAATCATTGCCTTGAGACCAAACCCCAAATGGTGCTTCACTTCTTTTCACTTTGAAATTTCTGCTGATGGTTCAGGTCTGACGATGGTCCAGCTGGATGTGAGAACTGATCCTGTCCAGCAGTTCCCTGGGTTTTTTAAAGACACAGACAAGAGTAACCTCTGGTACTTGGACGGTTAAAAACAGTTCTGACTTTGAAGGCCTCTGGTGGCCCCTGATCTTCACCGAGTGCTCAGAAAGCAGTGGCCTGTGGAGAGCCTGTGGGAGAGCCACAAAGTCCTGATTTGCAGTTTGCCCCTCCAAGCCTCTGGAACATCTCCAGTCAGTGGAGGTTGGCCAGGAGGTTACATACAGCTCCAGCTGGAGTTCCCTTCCTGGATTTACAGAGGGCAGTATTGCTGCTCCTGCACAGCTCACAGTCATAACTAGCACTGTAATGCATGGTAGCATAAATACTACAATATAGTTACAGAATAAATATAATTCCTCTCTTCTTTTGCTTATCTGTAGATCTGCTAGAAACCCTGGCATGACTGGAATGTAACATACTGGATTCCTGCTTTTACCCTGAAGTAGAGGAAATAAGCACAAGCAATTTCTCCAGCTCAGGCAGGTAAATACCTATATCTCCACAGCTTATGTGGAATTAAGTTCTTGGTAAACAAATTAATTGTGGAATCCTTCCTAAACAGTGGTAACTGATTGGCTCTGTAAAATATAGTTCAGAAGGAACAGATTAATTTTAATTATACTTTCTTTTTTATTTATTAGTTAAACGACCTTTCATACTGAACTCTGCTCTGAGAAAAGGGGAAGCCTCTGCTGTGTGGGACAGAAATAGATACTTGGCAGTTGCCTTGAATAAACTAAGGCAAAAATGTCTATCATAGATCCTTATCAACACATTGTGGTAAGTAGCACTGAATCTTATTTATATATATATATTTTTTTATATATACATCTATATATATACCATCATCTCTGATACATATACACTGTCTTGTATAATGCTTTCCCTGCTGGAAATCACTCTAAATAAGCACATAACATTAGAGTTGTTACTATTTCCTTGAAGAAATGGTGTGTCTAGTTTTCTTCTTCACAATGCAGTTTTTTGGGGGTGGGGGGAGAGGAGGAGGAGGTTTTACTCTTTTCCTTTTCATTAGTATGAATGGAGAGATAAGTTGACATTTTGGGATATTTAGATCTTAAACTGGTGTATGTCACTAATGTTGGTTCAAAGAGAGTCCTCACAACATATTGTGCAAACTCTGAGTGAGATGATCTCTGTGCCACTCAACAGCACACTGTGCCCCTGCTCCCTTCCTCCTGCTTTATTCCAGTTTTCCTCCTGCATCCTTGTCCCAGCTGTCGCACCCTTGGGATGGCACTGAGCCAATGGATCCTGCTGAATGAGCAAAAAACCTGTTCAATACAAAAACAGACAAAAATTTCTTAGGGAGAAGTCCTTCCCTGTGAGGGTGGGCAGGCCCTGGCACAGAGTGCCCAGAGAAGCTGTGGCTGCCCCTGGATTCCTGGCAGTGTCCCAGGCCAGGTGGACAGGGCTTGGAGCAACCTGGGACAGTGGAAGGTGTCCCTGCCCATGGAACAGGGTGGCACTGGATGGGCTTTAGGATCTCTCCCAACCAAATCACTCTGGGATTGCATGGAAGGGTTAGAAATTCCATTGTGTGCATCAGGAGCTGGCCCAAGGGGAGGGTGAGCTCAGCCCATGGATGTGTAGAAGTAGGAGCAAGGGAAGGAGGAAGGAAATGGGAGCAGAACTGCCCTCAGTGGCTCAGCAGCCTCTGAACACTTCCAGCTGTGCTGGAAGTGAGTTTCCAAAGCAAACACTGGCGTGGCAATTCCTGCCCAAGCCAAAATCCAGAGCCACACTGGGGGTGTTCCTATCAGGGGCTTCTCGTAACAGCGCGGGGCTGACAGCACCAGTGAGGTGTCCCCAGAGATAGCTGCCACCCACTTGTCACAGTGTTTTACTTTTACATGGCTAAAAATACTCCCTGT
Source organism: Loriotus luctuosus (assembly GCA_035582745.1). Classification (NCBI taxonomy): domain Eukaryota; kingdom Metazoa; phylum Chordata; class Aves; order Passeriformes; family Thraupidae; genus Loriotus; species Loriotus luctuosus. The sequence continues at coordinate 24,649,214 of JAWWEY010000005.1, forward strand.
GCTTCCTACAAGTGATCTCTTATCAGCCCTGTGGTTTGTGCCCCATGCACTCACATCCTCCACACCAGTGTGCAGCCAGCAGATGTCAAACTGGCTTTAACTCCCTGCCCGCTCCTGGGAGCTACTGGGAGGGAGGACAAACCTCAGGGTGATGTCTGTGTTAAAACAATGCTGGCTTAATTCCTCCCAGCATCAGTGCCCTCTCCTGGATGGATTGCTTGGAATGATCTGTATCTTTATGGGAAAGGTTTCTGAGGCACTCAGTTATGTATTTCAATAAATCACTTACATAAAAGGACTTTTTGATACCAATAATCAACAAAATGGAGCTGTCCTATATATGGAATATAATAAATAAAAAGTATGTGTAGTAAATGTAGTTACAGCTCCCTGGGAATGCTGAACTGTTGCTAATTCCAGAATCAACACTGTTAGTGCAAGAGCTGATCCTTTAATTGCTTGGAAAGTGAATGGAAATCTTTGAAGTTTTTAAATTTGAAAACTGAAATCCTGTGGAAAGTTTTATTGCAATTTTGATCAGTCATGGGCAGCAGGCTCACATTAATGCAAAAATACTGGATTTAAATGATATTTGGCATTAAATTACTCAAAAGGATTCTGCATTTTTCAGAAGTCCTTGTGCTGGCTGTTGTGTGTTTTCTGAGCTTTTTTTTTCCTTCATTTTATGAAAGACTCTGAGGTATAAATTAAGATGTTCAGAAAGTTGCTGCAGGTGCAGACAGAACTGACTATTCCAAAAATGCAAAGAATTAAAGTGTGTGATACCTCTTCATTTACTTTGATATGGGGGATAAATATTATAACAATGGAAAAAAGCACTTCAAGATAAAATTTGTGTGTGGGCACAAAAGTTTGTCTTGACTGTAATACCCTGTGAGAGAAGAGCATGGGCTCCATGAAAATCAATTACTTAAGTAAACAAGCAAATATTTTCATTTGTCCAGCTCCATTGTTAGCTCAGGTGTCCTTAACATGAAGGAAGTAAACCCATTTAATACCTGTGCAGTCTGCCTGGCTGCCTGGCTCACAGGATGCCCGTGTCCTGGTGGAGCTGTGCTCTGTGACTCAGCATTCTGGAATATGACAAATGTGACTTTGAGCCCGTGCAAATCCCTGCCTGGCCGGGCACGGCCGGAAGGGCGGCAGGCAAAACCCGCCCGAGTGCCGGGAGATCCCAGCACTGTCCCAGCCCCCGGTGGGAAGGGGGTGGTGTTGGTGTGCTAAATGAGAGAGACAGCTAAATGAGAGCAAAGCACATAATTAGGGAAATTTTACTGAGGGCAAGGAAAGCACTCAAAGGTGAGAGAGGAACAAAGGAGAGCTGAGGTGTGAAAACAGGAGATGCTGAACCGTGGCTGTGCGGTCATGGAAAACGTTGTGGATTGAATAGTGAACACTGTCCACCCAAGTTTCCATAACTCAGAAAACCCCTATTCAGACAGGCCGTGGTGAAAACTTTTTGGTTTTTCTCTTTTCCTCTCTTAATTTATGGAGAAAGAGGAAGTGAAACGAAACACATGTGTAAAGCGTGTCACTTTGGACGGTGTATTTTAGTTTTTTAAATCCATAGAATCCCAGAATGGGTTGAGTTGGATGGGACCTTAAAGCCCACCTCACCTCACTGCCATGGGCAGGGACACCTTGCACTGGAGTTAATGGTGAGCTTTTGAAATTTGTAACCTGTCCTAGATTTTTAAAGGAATGTGGATGTTGCTCCTCTCAGTGTTGCAACATTTAAGTGATTTATTTACCATCATCTGTTTTTCAGAAGTACTTGATGTATTTGTACAGATTTTTATCAAGACTTAAGGTGAACAAAAGTCACTTGAGAAAATGCAGCTTAGTCATCTAAACTAGCAAGGGCTGGATTTGTAAAGGCATTCAGAGTCAATACATTTCTCATTGTGTTTTCAGGGGCCTTCATCAGAACTCCTTCTGAAAAACTAATAAAAAAATGCTTCTGAAATATGGACATTTAGGCCTTTTAATCTCCTTAGAAACTGGACCCTAAGTGGAAAATTGCTGTAATTTCCACTTGCATTTAATTTGCATGAAAACCATTTATTTTGGTGTAAGAAGAGATTTAGACTTTTGAGTTTCCTCTGTGTATCTGTGTATTTATTTTTTTTCACTAGGAGGGAGATTGTTTATTTCAGTAGTGGCAAGTTTCTTCCAAGTGTATGACCATGGCCAAATATTAATAACTGTGTATAACTGTAATCCTCAGTGTGTTGTTTTGGGTGAGACACAGGGAAAGAAGATACTGCTTTTCTGTTTTGCCAGCTCTCTGTGTTTTCACATGCCTTTCAGAGGATCCCAGTCTTAAACCAGACTTGATTTCCTTGGCAGTACAACAGCTGGAATGATGGGGGCTGCTGCTTAAGTCAATAAAAAGCAATTTTTGTGGGGGCACTAGTAAAACAGTTATGAACTTGTAATAGAAATAGTGGTGATATCTGTGCTGCTGGGAAGTGGTGGCTTGGCCTTGCTTTGATGGTAGGCGTAAGAATTTAGGCATATGAGTTTAACCATATGGGGAGATGCAAACAAATTACTTTATAGAGTGCTTGTTGTCAGGGAGTGTTGTGTAGTATCCCCCGTTACCAGCCAGAGCTGTGGGACATCAGAATTGCACATGAACTTCACCTATCAGCTGAGAACTAAACCCAGCACGCCCATGTCCCATCCTTGTCACTTAATTATAACTCCTCTTCACTGTTAAGTGCTCAGAGATCTCTGATTTGTGGTCTCCAGCGAGGACAGGCTCTTTCTTGACAGCTGAGAAAAAGGAGGAGGGTGGTGTGTTTGTACTTTGGGCTGTTTCTTTTAATTACAAGGTTGGATATGGCAAAGGAAATGCTTCAGTCTGTATGAAGAAACTGAGGCCAGTTGTGAAACCAACTTCATCAATTGGCATACTTGGGAGATAATATAATGGGAGATAATAAAGCAGCTTTGGACATTTTCAGACAGCAAACTGGAAATAGGGGGCAGCGAGAGCCCATGGATTCTGGAGAGTCATAGCTTGTAAAAGTTCTTGGGGCAGGGTCAATGACAGAACTGACCTTACACAGCTGTGTTCCCAGCCCTTCCCAGATACCCACCAAAATCCCCATTTACCCCTCTGTGGACGACAACTGGACTTCTTTTTGCCCTCTGGCAGAGGCAGAAATTTGTTCAGGGAGAAGTCTCATCCTCCTTCCCGTTCATCCATCTTGGAAGCTGCAGTGCAGAAGGTGCTGGATGTCACTCAGTCATTGGGATGTCTTCATGCCAGCCCATGCAAGGCTGTGGAGTAGGTGTTGCTCCCTAGGAACTCTGGGTTCCCCCAGCTGAGCCCTCTCTGCTGGGTCTGATGCTTCTGAGGTCCAGCATCCCACTGGCAGTGTTGGGGAGAGTCTGAATTCCCCTTTTCCCGTGGATGCTAAACCACTTGCAGTGCCATGACAGTTTCAGTGCGCCACAGCTGGCATTGCCACAGTTTCCTCCTTGCCTGCACGTTTGGTCTTGGATCCAGATAACTCCTGTGGCTGCCAGGGGAAAATTCCAGAGCCAGGCAGACAGTCCTGGCCGAATCCTGCAGCAGCTGGCACGGCGTGGGGGTGATTCCAGCCAGATAAGGCTGATAAACTCAGTGTCTGGGCCAGGCATGGCTGCAGTGGAGTCACCCCTGCATGGCTGTGGGTGTTCTCTCCTGGAGCCTTTGCCACAGGGATGTGGCCGTGCCTTGGCACACCTCAGGCTGCTGCAGGAGTTGTGTTGCTGTCACTGGAGGTGCTTTCTATTGACTCCTGACTCAAATGCCACTTAGGCACTCACAAGTCACTTTGCTGCCTTTAGAAGATTAGTTTTGGCTTTCCTTTTTTTTTTTTTTTTTTGAGGAAATTCTATGTAACCTATAAGATGTTAACTTTTTTCTTTATTCGTAGTTTGGCTCAGGTCACTGGGTGTGAGCTATAGACACAAAATAAGGAGGTTTGGCTGAAACAACCAGTTCTGGAAAAAAAAAAAGGAAATATCCAGATTAAAAAATACCAGGAAAGCACCAGGCAGAGCCTGAATAATCATGTCCCATAGAAAGGGTATTGTCTATGATTTTAAATTAATTTCAGTGAATTTCCTGAAGGTGGCCTTCTCCCTGGTTGTTTTGGTCCCAGTGAGTGAGTTTATTTTAATGTAATTCACAAGGTCAGTGGGTGGTTAGGAAAAGATAAAAAATATACAGTTGTGTGAGACCTGATCCTGGCTTTAATGCCTCACATTTCCTTCCAATCTCTGTGTCCCTGTAAAGGCAGTATTGGCTGCCCTGCAGTCAGCACTGGTGATTCTCAGTGGTATCCAGCAGGTTGGTCAAACTCAGGGCTATGCAGACAAAACAACAGTACAGCTGAGTTGGTGACCTCTTTTTATTAAGGCTTTTGCTTTTTGTTTCTTAATTTCGCGTCTTTTCCTACTTTGCTGGTTTGTTGAGGACACACCTGCTCCTAGGCAGGCAGCTCCTGCTGTGTGTTTGGGCTTTGCAGGAAACAAGAACCTCCAGAAAGTGCAGGAAAGGTGCTGGTGGCTGTTTTAACAGCTTGCTTTGCATCTTCCTTACATTGTCTCGAGGCTGCTTTCACACTGAATATTGATGTGTACTAGAAAGTACAGCACTAACTCTAACCCCTTGTGTGTGCACTGTGCATTTATCTGCTCCAGAACACAGACTTTGAAGTAATTCCTCTCATTCTTTTTAGCAGGGGAAGGCAATTACCAAGACAAGCTGTAAAATAGCCCATTTTTATTTTTCCCTTGCTGTTCTCAGTGGTTCGTGCCTGACTAAATGCCTCGGAGCAGGTTCTGTGGTGAGAGGGAGTGTTGTTGGTTGAGATTAGTAGGTGTGGCTGCAGGAAAATCCAGCAGCCCCAGTGCAGGTACCTCTTGGTAAAGCTCCAGGGTGCAGTTCAGCTTTAGGATGCTCTATCCAGTATGAGTTTCCCTTTTGTTTTGACTGGGTGATTTCTCTCTCTCTGTTTTTGGACAAAATGAAAGCTTATTTTGAGAGATGGGGTGTTTCTTGGTTCTGGATCTTAATCACCTCTCACTCTCTGACTTTCAGGTGGAGCACCAGTACTCACACATATTCACTGTGACAGTAAGGAAAGCCACAAATGTCACCAAAGGAGCCATTGGTGACATGCGTGAGTATCTCTCTTTCTATTTTGCTTTTCTCCTGTGAGCCTGGGCAGGGAGGGGGAGCTGGTGACTCATTGTGCATTCAGTGGTTGTTAGTGGGCTGGTGGTGGAGTTCTGTCTGTCTGTCTGTCTAAAGCCAGGGCAGTGTCCCCGTGTCAGTGCTCACTCTCACTCAGAGAGCAGATGTGCCGCTCCTTCTTTCATTGATCCAGGAGGGCTGAGTGAGGTGTAAACGATTTGCCTACAAGCCAGCAACACCTACAATTAGCTTTTTGGCTCGGTCAGAAGTGCTGTGTGAGTGCAGTGAAACTGGAAATTGCTGCCACCTCACAGGGCTGTGGTTTGGTGGGGGATAAAAAGAGCCTCAACTCTGCTGAGTCAGTGCAGAAAGCAGAAAAAATGTAAGTCCATTAAAAAAAAAACCCACCCAAATGGGCCAGCAGATCTTGTGGTGGAGAGATGGATGACAGCAGCACCTCTTCCTCTTTCTGGGAGGCTGCTGAGCCTCTGGACTTCACAGCTGAGCAGGAAACCACTAGGAAGAACAACTCTGCTTTGCTCTTAAGGAGGGAAGAGGGAGAGAATATTGGCTGAATCTGCAAAAAGAATATTCCTTTTTTCTTATGTCTGTCTGTTTTGCTGCCAGGCCACCTCTCCCTTTTCCCAGTGCTTGCAGGCTGGGGCAGGGAGGATGAGTGTGACCTTTGTGTCCTGCTCTGCTATCAAGCTGGTTGGACATACAAGTGTTTCCCAACTCCTGGAAGCTACTTTTGGGTCAAAGCACAGCAGCTGCTCTGACCCACCCGTTCTGCTCTTTGCTTCAGGGGGATTTCATAATTGAAATCTGCTGTTGATGCTAAAATTGCCGGAGGGTTACTCGAGAGAGGGGTGTTCAACAGCCACAAGTACAAGGGAAGAGAGGGGAGCCCTGGCAAAGGGGAAAAGAGGGAATTGGGAGTCTGTCATCCCCTGTGCAGTGAGGGGAAGGAGCACACAGGGAGGATGCAGTGGTGTGTGGATGCAGATATGTATCATTTCATACATATGGTGGTCTTTAGATAAGAAGACCTCAGGAAAGGAGCTGGAAGAGTGGAACAAGGAGCCCATGAGTTTGTGTGTGTAAGAGGATGAGTTAAATGGAAAGACACAGGTTTTACACAGGTCTTGGATACAGGTGTCTGTCATGAGCCAGTGTGGGCAACATGGGCAGGGAAAAAAGGGAAGTTGAAGTGGGGACCCCGTGATATGATATTAAAGGGAGTATGGAAAGAATGACAAAAGCCAGAATGGCAACTTTGTGCGCCACAGCAAATATGACCCTATAGTATAAACTTCAAATATTATTCTTCAATATAATTGTATTTTTTTTTCTAGAAAAAAAAATCCTCTTATCTTAGCAAGTCATCAAAATCAAGAAGTTGCTCAGGAAGAACATTTTGTTTTGATAAAACTTGCCAGAATGATGCTGTAGGGCCACTTAACCCTGCTTGGCTTCTTGTCTGAGACAACTGCCAGAGCTCAGTAGCCTGAGGCACCCCCAGGCTGGGCCATCTCTGGGTGAGCTTCAAGGACCCAGGGCTGGTCCTTGGGGTCCTGGCAGATCCCCCAAAATGAGAAAAAACCAGAGTTTTGCTTCTTTTTTTTTTTATTTTGGCAAAATTAAAAGTATTTTTATTCCCTGTCATGGTAGCCTGGCAGCTACTTGATGAAATGAGTTATTGTGTTAATTACTGTGAGGAGGTGCTTGAAGCTGAGAGTGGGGAAGGGCCTTTACAGTTGATTGTGCCAACCTATATATATATATATTTGGTTTGCCAAAAATTCAACTTGTTGAGGGAATTGCTGAACTTTTCCATCAGGTTTTTTGTCTCAAGGACAGGAAGATGGCTGAGACAGACCATGTGTGAGCCCTGTTTGGGGTGGGTGCCTGAATTTCACTTCCCTCATGGACATTCCCAAGCTGTTGACCCTTCTGAGGAGTCCCTCTTAATTTTTTCTGTTGTTTTTGCTCCAGGTTATGAACCAGAGGTGCTCTGGGAACAATTTTACATTGTGGTGTGATGGAGGCCTGGGGCAACACGAGGGATTTTGTTTATTTCACTGTTCTTTTTTTCCACATCAGCATTTCCAAGACTTTGTGGAACAGCTCTGAGAGATCTGAGCAAATCTAAGTTTATGAAATATGCTGAAGTGCTTTGTGTGATATTTTTCATCTGGAGGCCCTGAACTCTACCTGTGCTCAAGGAGTTTTAGCTGCCAGGTCTGGCGTGTGTGGTGCCCCCCACAGTGGGTGGCATGGAGGCACTGACTCCTCTGGCATGGCCATCCACACCTCTGCCTCCTCAAGCCCAGGCTGGCCAGATAACCAGTATTTCTAGAAAGTTTTCCAAGATTTCTCGAGCTCTTCATGAATGGGCAGTGTAAATGGTTTTGTCATCCTCAGGCCATTTTGTCATCCTGTGAATCCATGTGTGGGAGTGATAAATGGGATTTCCTGTAAGAACTCCCCACCCAGCGTGGTGGGCAGGGGGCAAGAGAGGTTTGAGGGCAGACCCTTTGTTTCCCAGCAGTTCATTCAAGTCCCTTCTTATTTCAGATGTCTGCCCATTTTCTGTTGCCTCTGTAGAAGTCCTTTGTTATCTCAGTTGCTTCAGTTTTAGTGTCCCCTGGATACCTCCTGTCAGCATCCAGGTGATGCAGCTGTAGCTGTGCAAAGGTTTAAATCCTGGTTTGGAGGCTGCTGCTCTGGGAGGTGTGCTCAGCTCCTGAGCAGCCTGGGAGCTTTATGAGCTGAGTGAGTGCAGCAGGTGGGTGCTGGGTGACCTTGGCTGGCTGCTGTCACTCCCTCTGTCAACAGCACAGGGAGAGAACATGACAAAAGGGTCACCTGAGGACAGGACAGCTCTCACCTCTCACCACACAGGCAAACAGGCTCACTTGGAGAAAATGACTGTCATTTGTTGCCAGTTAATCATAGCAGCCTAGGACAGTCAGGAATAAAGAAAAACCCACCTCCTGTACACCTTTCCTTTTGTCCTGCTGCATCCCTCTACCAGCTGTCATTGGGATTGAGGTCAGCCAATAGACCCTGCTGAATTGGCAGAAACACAAGTCAGTGAAAAAGAAGACCAAAAAAAACCATTAGGAAGAACTTTTTCCCTGTGAGGGTGGGCAGGCCCTGGCACAGGGTGCCCAGAGAAGCTGTGGCTGCCCCTGGATCCCTGGCAGTGTCC
>JAWWEY010000005.1:24660537-24671898 GCA_035582745.1 Loriotus luctuosus
GTGCCCAGGGGCACTGAGCAACCACCAAAGGGAACAGAGGGCACACAGGTGCAGGGCATCAACAGGAGGGGATAAAAACTTGGGCTACAGAACAAGCAGGGTGGAGGTTTGCAGCTTTCTGAAGAGGTAAGGTGGTACCCTGTATATCATGGCCATCTTAGCTGTGACATTGTCCCATGTGCTGTCCTGCTCCAGGCAGAGCTTCCTGGTGGGGCTCCCCTCCAGGACCTGTGGACATCACTGTTCCTCCAGTTTGGGCCTTTCCATTTAGCAGGTGGCTCCCATTTGTCCCCTGTGACAATTTGACTTTTTCTTGCTTTCAGTTCTTTTCCCTCTCATCCCCTGTCCCAGGAGTGCTTTGAAATTGTGTTAGGGTTGGGCTAATGCCTGATCCAAGGTGGAATTGGGAATAACATCAGTTATAGTGAGGTGTAAAGGAAGAATGTGAGTAGGGTAAGAATGTGACACTTCCCACTGATCCTCTTCTCTCCTTGGCTGCCTTCAGTGAGACTCCCTGAGCTGGATGTGCCTTTGGGGTCATCAGCTGTCCCTGAGCTTCTCTTGCAGAAAATTCACTGGTTTTCCTTCAGTCCACATAGGTCTTCTCATCCACAGCTCTTTGGGTCAGGAATTCTGCAGGTTGCTGCCTGAAGGAGACCTTTAATTCATTTTGAAAATGTTATTTTAAATGCATGAGCTGAAGAGTCTGAACTATATCAGTTCGGGGCCTGTGCAGATAGCCTAGAGAAGGCAGTGTTTCTTTTCCTCTTGGCCCGTCTGCAAATGTGGTTTGACCAAAAGCTGACTTGTTTGGGGATTTTCTGCCCTTTCAAGGCTGGATCAGTGGAAGCAATGGTGTCCAGCAGTGAACTGGGCGATAGTGCTGTGCCTGTGCTGGGAGCTGGTTCTTCCCTCCACTGAAGTAATGCTAGAGATGAAAAGCGCTGTCATAAAAGGCACAAATAATTTTTAATGAAGGTGTTACCTAATCCCAGGATTTCTCATAGCATAGCTGCTGCTTCAGAGCTGCCTTGCTTCCCTTGGAGTCACCTTCCGCTCATGAAATCCAGCACTGCATCAGCCCTTTGCAAAATCCCCAAAGCCACCAGCCCTGGCAATCCCTCTGGTGCCTTCAACACAAGCAGCAGGGAGTACTCCTGGGGTTTTTAGGCTGCTGTGGCCTTCTGGCAGGTCTCCTGGTATTTGCATTATTGCTAGGCTATGAATTTGTTTGGAGCATTTCAAGTATCTGCTTCCTGGTTGGAGGGACAGTTATTGATCAGTACAGTTTTTAAGAATTCCCTTTTTAAAAACTGAAAAATCACGTGAAGCTGGGAAAAAGCCCATGATTTTAAAATTCATTAATTTTTCTCCTGACCATGGCAGTGACACCAACTCATATTTCTGTGCCACTGTGAGGCCCCATAAAATTTACAATTTAAATAGAAATTCTGTAGTTATTTAGCTTCCTTCCCCTTTGAGGAGAAAGAGGTCATCCAGCAATTCCCATTATTGGCTTGACCTCAGCCAGGCTGCTCAGCTGCATGTGCTGAACAAGTTGTAGTGTGGGGCAGCAAGCCAAAAAAATGGTGGGAAATACACAAAGATGGTCCTTTGGGACCTAGTAAGTTTTTATCAATGGGATTGCACTTAATGGTGGATAAATTAAGGGTTATTACCACTTTTTATTTTGAGATAGATATGTGTCTATCTCAGTATTATATTTGAACAGGCTTTCTATAGTTTCTTTATGGTAATTAGGATGTTGAAATTATTGAAATTGGAATGACTGAAATATAAATCATATATCTGAAATATTAATCATATTACTGTAGAGGCCTGATGACAGCCATCTCACCAATCTTCATAGCATAAGATCAAATGGTTTGCAGTCATTGCAGAAAATGTTGCAGGTTTCCCTAATAGCCAGATTGCTGAAAGCATTACTCATTTTTCACTGTGAAACGTTTGACCCTAATTATTGTCCACCGTGTGTTTCACTTGGTGATTCACAATGTAATTTAAAGGGAGAATCCTATAGCCATGACTTAAATAAAGGAGATAAATCAGATGAGGAAAAGTCAGTGAATCCTTACTTTCTACCTCTCAGCCATTCCCAAGGCAGCAGTTTAAAACCAGCAGAGGGGATGCTGACTCTGCTTTTGGTTTTGGATGTGTGTCTTCAGTCCCTGGAGCTTTGGGTGGGGGGCTGTAAATCTGGATTATCACCAACATTTTGTTAATTACCCAAGACTTCATCTACCTCCATGCTGCTGATTGCAGGACCGTCAGCATCAGTGCTGAAAGCCTTAATTGTGTTTTCTGGAGGGCAGGTGGGGTTTGAGATACTTGGCCTAATAGTTGGTTCAGCCTGCCTTGTTTCTGAGAAATGGTGATGGAGCAGCAGGCTTGCATAAGGAGCAGCCTCAGGGCTGAACTGCACAGAAACTCTGCTTTCCTCAGAAATGTCCTGGGAACAAGTGCAGTTCCCCCACACGGCTGCTGCTGAGGCAGCTGCTGCAACACAGGACCAGTTCCCCAACAGTGCTGCTCCTGCACAAAATCCTTAAGGCTGGAAAAGACCTTTAGGTCATCAGGTCCACATAGAGATCATTCTCAGACATAGATAGTTCTCTTGTCATGATTGAATGGCAGCTTTTGACCCATACACCATAAAGATTCTTCCTTTTAAAAACAAAATGCAGATGGCAGCCTTCCAGTGCCTTAAGGGGCTCCAGGAGAGCTGGAGAGGGACTTGGGACAAGGGGTGGAGTGACAGGACACGGGGGATGGCTTCCCACTGCCAGAGGGCGGGGACAGGTGGGATACTGGGGAGAAATCCTTCTCTGGGAGGGTGGCACAGGGTGCCCAGAGGAGCTGTGGCTGCCCCTGGATCCCTGGAAGTGTCCAAGGCCAGGCTGGACGGGGTTTGGAGCAGCCTGGGGTAGTGGAAGGTGTCCCTGCCCATGGCAAGGGTGGCACTGGATGGGCTTTAAGGTCCCTCCTAACCCAAACCATTTGGGGCTTCTGTGATAACAGTGGTGATCAAGCTATTTTTAGTTACTCTTTCAGCTTAGTTTTTTTAACATTACCTGGCAAATCAATTAACAGAAGCCCAGGCAGGAATGCTGAGAGTGCACAGTGGCTGTTTAATCTACATTTGATAACTTCAGTTTTTTGAAATACATTAAGTGAATACTTGTGTGTTATTTGCCAGGTTGCTAGTAGCTTTTGGTCCCCATCCAAGGAGTGAGATTTTGATTAATATATCTTAAAGCAATATTTAGTATTGCTTATACCAGTATCTTAATCAGAACAAGCAGTCTTCCCATGTGTTTTCTCTTCATCTAAAGAAGGAAGTTAAAAAAGAATAGGTTTTTGTTTTCTTAACTGAAAAAGCTCCAAATAAAGTTTCAAACATGAAAGGGCAGGTGATTAAATCTTTGCCTTGGGTTAAAAAGCTAATAAAGAGATGGAGTGAGGTGACTTGGCAGTACTGAACTACCAAGACTGATTTTTCCAAGTTCAGTTGATCCATGCCTTGGGTTTAGTTTCTGTTTCAACACTTACTGGGGTTTGCCTCATAGAAAGGTAGTGATGGATCTGCATGTCACAGGTCTGGGGTTCCTACATGCTTTGGGGTTTTAAATATGGATAGGAAACCATTTGCTGTTTGTGTTGTTAAGAGAAATTGGATTTTTTTAAGTGTTGGGACTGATCACAGCATGATCTGAATGGAGAGGGAGGCACTGATCTTTTGCCCAGAGCTCTACTCAGCCATCAGGATTTTGTCTAAAATCCAGGTTTTTGTAGGCAACTTCAGTCTCTTGGCAGGGCAAGCCTGGGTGTTTATTGCCAAAATCATGCTGGATATCAAGACTTAGCAAGACCGTGTCACTTCATGGATTTTTAGTTTCAGAGAGCCTTGTTTCTCTTGATTCTTTTCTTTGTGGCAGAGCTTTGTGTTGTAGTTGGAAGGAATGGAAAAGTTGGCAAGTTGGAACTTGTGCCCGTGAGGAAAGACTTGGGGCTTGATCCCCCACTTCCCCTGCCCAAAATGAAGAGACAAGATCAGGCATAATTCCTCAGGAGCTAATAAAGGTTGCTATTTAAAGCCTTTCCACACTGATCCCCAGCTTTAAATAGTTGCTTGTTCATTACTCAAGGAGCACTGAGACCACCTCAATGTAGCAATTAGCTGAGCCCCACAGGTATGGAGCACAGTGGAAAACTCTTTGGCAAGTTGGATTAGGATAACACTGAATAGGATTTGCCTGAGGACACATTCAGAATCTCCTGAGTGGTTTCCAAAAGCCTTTTATTTTGGTTGTTTGGTCAAGGCTTTTTCCCCAAAGACATTTGATTTGAAATTACCCAACTTCTTCCTTTTCCTCTTTCCCTTCTTCTCCCAGCAGGAGGGAGAAGTGATTCTGGTCCTCAGGAATCGCAAGGTCTTACTGAACTCCCAGAGTTTCTAAAATTTGCCTTTGTTGAAAAAAAGTAGCTTTAGACTGAAAATGTGTACAGGGAGAAGTGTTTGGACTTGCTTTTCCTCATGATAAGATTTAATCTGGGCACTGCCCAGGCTCCCCAGGGAATGGGCACAGCCCCAAGGCAGCCAGAGCTCCAGGAGGGTTTGGAAAATGCTCCCAGGGATGCACAGGGTGGGATTGTTGGGGTGTCTGGGCAGGGCCTGGCGTTGCACTGATGATCCTTGTGGGTCCCTTCCAGCTCAGGATATTCTGTAATTCCATGTTTCAGTGTTGGAAAGATGTGGGTGTTTCACTGCAGCAGAGGAGGAAGCTTTTCCTGATCCACCATAACCACAGAAATAACTTAACCTCCCCTGCTCTCCTGGGAGGTATCTAAGCCCTGGCCCCATTTGACACAAAAAAAACCCTCATTGTACAGAAAATCCCTGCTTTAACTTGTTAGGAAGTTCATTTTTATGGCTGCATTCTGGGCTCTCGGGAATGGCTATTTTTAGACACATCCGATGGGATTTGCCACTGTTTTATTTTCTCCCCCAGTAATTCCTATCAGCTGCAGTTCCCATATCTCTGTTTCCAGTCAGGGTTTTGCTGTGTAAATGAGGTGTCCTCATCCTGTGGTGACTCCCTAGGGCTGTGGTGGTGACAGTATTTCAGAACTGAGTGCTCCTAATGCTCTGTGCAGCACTGCAGTGCTGGGACAGATTTCCTCCATCACTCCCAAACCAGCAAAGGTGAAAGAGGATCCAAAACCCACAGCAAACTGCTTGTTTTCATTATTTTGTGGGATACTTGCTGCTGTGACACGAGCCAAAGCCATTAAAGGCTAGAAAGAGAGGAAGAAGTAAAAGCTTTTTAAAACACCACTCTCTGGCAGATGTTTGCATATTCCCAATAAACTTGACTCAGTCCCTGTGCCCTTCTGTTTGCTCAAGGCTTTTCCCCTCTCCTCCCAAAACCCTAATGTTTCTTTTGGGAAGATTGTTGGTATTGTTTGTGACAGTGTTCACAGGGGTCCGAGGAAGAGGGAAGGGATAAGGATCTGACTCAATGTTTCAGAAGGCTTGATTTATTATTTTATGATATATATTATATATATTAAAATAATAGAAGGAAGGATTTCATCAGAAGGCTAGCTAAGGATAGAAAAAGAAGGAATGATAACAAAGGCTTATGGCTCAGACAGAGAGTATGAGCCAGCTGACTGTGATTGGCCATTAATTAGAAACAACCACATGAGACCAACCACAGATGCACCTGTTGCATTCCACAGCAGCAGATAACCATTGTTCACATTTCATTTCTGAGGCCTCTCAGCTTCTCAGGAGAAAGGATTTTTCATAAAATATGTCTGTGACAACCAACGAGGGACAGGAGGGGAGGTCTCAAGGGACAAAGCACACCTGGATGGCCCAATGTCCCCTCAGGGGTAGAGGGCATCCTTTGAATCTGCCAATCACTTGAAACCCTTCTGGAATTCCAGGACTGGAGGTGACTGACACTACCTGGCAGGGAATTACCAGGGGAGGGACCCGAGGTTCTGTGGTAAACCCTGAAATCACAGCACAGCCCTTTTTGGGAGAGGTTCCTGCAGCTGGAAGGAGTTAAAGCCGGGCTGGAATCGCTGTCAGCGGCCCGTTGTGTTGGGAAGAGCAGCAGTCACCAAAATACATTTCAGCCTGGGGCTGCAGGAACAATGCCTGCATTGTGGTGCCGGCACAGCACTTGGCACCCAGATAAGGCACAGAAAATCAGGTTTTGTTGATCAGGAAGTGATGGAATCCATTCAGAGGTTATTGTTTGAGGGCCTTTTGAAGCCAATTCAGCCCTTTGGGGCAGTGGTGTTACCTTTCCTCTCCCTGAGGGATGACAAAGCCAACCTGCCTCCAGGTGACCTCCCAGCAACCCATCCCAAAATCTGCCATTGATTTTTAATAATTCTGGGGAACTGCCACAAAGTTTTAGGGCTGGAGTTCCTGAGCTTTTTTTCTCTCCATCCTGCGCCTACTCCAACAGAAATCTGCAAAACTCAGGGTCTGGCTAAGGACAGAAACTCCTGGGCCTGGCTTAAAGACTGAGATTTAATTATTAGAACGTTAAAACTTGAGATTTATTTTCATTCCTGTAAGGATTTATGACACACTGAAGTTGTTTTCTTAAGATTTTCTTGCCAGGCAGGAAGGACATGGATTGACTTTGCCTTTTCTAATGAAACTCATTGATTCTGAAATAATCACTTGATATTGGGAGCTGTGCCATTCCAACATCAACAACAGCAAAAAAGAGGTGAAATTACAGGAGTGAGGAGCTTGAATAATACAGATGTGAAAAGGCTTTTAAAATTCTTCAAAGGTGATTATGTCCTCCACACTTTGCTGATTTTTTTAAGTGCCTGATTTCATTTGAAGCACTTCCCTTATAAATTACAACACTTAAAAACCTGCTGATGTTGCCTCCAATACTTACAAAAACATCAATTTTTTGACTTTTTTTTTCCCCCATTCCCCATTTTATCTCAGTTTTCCTTGGACAGATAATTTCAGGCAGTAATTTCTTCTTTTTAACCTCAGAAACAGCAGATTAACTGAGTTAAAATTACTGGGGTACAGTGCAGAGTCTGAAGAAATCTTCAGTTTGTTTTGCAACAGAAAGTTTATTTTCTCTGATTTTAATTAACTTCACACCTGGCATTTCTAATTTGAAGCCAGGTTCAGCAGGGAGCTGTGGAATTTCACCCATTTATCCAAAGTTCCCAAACGTTTAATTGGAAATGTTCAGGCCAGAGCCATTTGGAAGCCACTGGGAATTATTTTTTGTTTTCAGCAGCTTTTGGAAGAAATTCTATGGTAACCTAAAGGAAAGCAGCCACAGGCAAAGACCTCCCTACCTCTATTTTGAGCAGAGGATAAAATGCACCCAAAAATAAATAGATTTGTCAACATCAAGCAAAATAGGAACAAATCCAGCAGGAGATTGAGTTACTCCAACCCCCTCAGGACTTTAATAATCCTGCTTTTCCTGGGGAGCTCTGCAAAGAAGAAACTTCTCCATTAGAAAAATCAAATTGATTTTATTTCTTTTTTACCCCATCCATCCATCTGGGGATTTCAGGCTGCAGATGATGGGAAAATTCACCCTGGTCTTGGTGAATCACCCAACAATAGAAGTTCTGTGTTTGTGTCAACACCCCAGAGACAAAAATAGGGGAAAACTCAGAGAAGCATAAATGTGTTCATATCCAGAGCAGTCTCCACAAAGAATACTTTGTACAGGCTTTTTATTGTTGTTGGAGTCTTTTTTTTTCCCCTCTCTTTCCCAGAAGCATCAGCAGTTCCTTAGGCATGTAATTTATGAGAGGCTAAAATCTAAATTATGCATCAAAAAGGGAGAGATGCAACTTGAGGGTAATAACACATTGCAAAAATAACTTCAAATGCGTCGTTCAGAGCAGCCTATAGCAGTGCCCAGTCAGCAAAGGCAGCAGAGAAGTAAAAATTACTCTTCCTTACATAAAAAAACTCATGTGGAGATCTTTATTTTTAAATCTGACAGCAGCAGAGCTGGATCCTGGAGCTCTGGATCCACTGGGAGGGGTGATCCTTCAGAAATGCACTGAACATTATTAAATAACGCAGGAAATTGTGTTTCAAACTGAAAAGAAGTTTCTTTTTCGGGTTTAACAGACAGAAAAACTCTAACACAGCCCAGGGCTGGTGTTTGTACAAATAAAAGTCCCTCGAGAAGTCTGAGATCCTTTTTTGTCCTCCTTGAGCTGCTCTACACCAACCTACAGCAGGGATGGACTTTCCCTGAATTTCACTGCACTTAGAGGTGGCTGATCTCTCCAAAAATTTATTAAATTATTATAAAATTATTGTTATTATAATGTAATATACAATATAATATATAATACAATAGAATATTGTTATTATATTATAATAAATACTGTTTCTTGAATTTTTATTAAAATATTATCAAAATTGTTATAAATTATTATAAAATTGTCATAAAAACCTTATTTTAAGTTTTAAACCTTATTATTTAAAGCTTATTAACAATAACTTAATTACTTAAAATTATTTAACGAAAAAATATTTTTTTCAAAAGGTATTTAGTTGAAGATCAAGGATCCAGCCTGAAATGGCATCAAAAAAGGGAAAATGGGGAAATCTGAGCATAATCCAGATAAAAGGAAAGGGATCCAGACTGAAATGGCACCAGGAAAGGGAAAGTGGGGAAATCTGGGTGTAACCCTGATAAAAAGAAAAGGATTCAGCCTGAAATGGCACCAAAAAAGGGAAAAGTGGGGAAATCTGGGCATAACCCAGCCACAAAAGGAGGGATTCCACCTGAAATGGCACCAAAAAGGGAAAATCTGGGCACAACCCGGGGGTGACACGGAGCCACCCTCGCTGTTGTCCCACTGTGAGCAGCTGGCACCCAAAATAAAAGGCAGATTCTGCTCTGGGGGCCCAGCTGGAGCCAGTGCAGCTCCTGGGGATCCAGCATTGCTGCTGGGGATTGCTGCCAGCAGAAATGCAGCAGCTCAAACTCTGCAGCTCCCCCTCAGCTGTCCTGGCAGACCCAAAAATAAAATCCCTTTTTTGTTTTTGGGGAGTGCTGGATACAGAAAAACAGCAATATAAGGAGAGGGATAACTCTGGGAGATGACCTTGGACGTGCAATTTCTTCTCTCAGCTTTTAGTTTCTCACCAGGGCTGTGCTGGCAATGAAAGCCTTGACTATGACAGTGAGCAAATTTTTATCCTTCACCAATATCAGGGCTCCAGTTAAATGTCAGGGTGAGGGAAATAAATTTTTCCCTCTCTCCTTCTCCTCCTGGGGTATGTTTGCAGCTCCCAGGGAATGCAGTTGTTGAAAGAGCACCAGAATCTGTGATCACTGTCAGGAGATCCAACAATAATCACTGATTAAAAAGGAAGAATGAAGAGAGTAAGAGCTGGTGGCAGCATTGCTAAATGCTGATCAGCGCTGTAAGACAGCCTTTGATTTTTTAAATTAATTATACATTCCCTCATACTTTGTACTGCTGTAGATTTAATTGGACTCCTTATTTTTAGGCAACTCCAGCAAGAGGAAGATGGGATGCAGCTTTCAGCAGCTCAGCTCCAGCCTAATTCTGCCTCATTCAGTGCCACTGGGAGCGAAATGAGGCTGATGCTGAGCTGCTGTGAAAGCCTCTGTGCAGCTCAGCACGTTCACCTGCCTGGGTGGAGGCAATTCCACAGGAATCCAGGCAGAGCTGGGCCAAAAAAATCCCCAAATGGCACCGAGGTCTGTGTGCAACCCACAGAATTTGCCCTGATCATTCACTTCAGCCTCACTCCACGGGATTTATTTACACCTTGTTTGCCAAGGTGCTTTGCTGAAAGCATGAAATGTTGAACTGCAGAAAAAAGAGGATTGCACTGAGAAAAGAGAGGCCTCGCTGCACAGGAAAGGTTGAAAGGTGTCCAAGGCCAGGCTGGATGGGGTTTGGAGCACCCTGGGATTGTGCTCAGGGCAGGGGATGAATTAACATAATTTTAAGGTCCCTCCCAACCCAAACCATTCTGTGATTCCATGGTTCTGTCACTTACCAGGCATACCTTGCTGTATCAGCCCCTGAAATTTACTGCAAAGAATTCCTGTTTGAATTTGGGGGCACCAAACCCCCAAATGGCACCGAGGTCTGTGTGCAACCCACAGGATTTGCCCTGATAATTCACTTCAGCCTCACTCCATGGGATTTATTTACACCTTGTTTGCCAGGGTGCTTTGCTGAAAGTATGAAATGTTGAACTGCAGAACAAAGAGGATTGCACTGAGAAAAGAGAGGCCTTATTTTATTTCATTTTGTTTTATTTTTTGCTTTACTGATTTCTTTATTGTTTTAGTTTATTTTACTGATTTCATTTCATTTTGTTTTATTTAACTTTTTTATTATTTTATTTTATTTTACTTTATTTTATTTTATTTTGGTTTATTTTATTTTATTATTTATTATTTTATTTATTTATTTATTATTTTGAACACTGCAAGGTTTTCTCCTCCTTCCTGTTGCTGCTGTGAGTGCCAGTGCCTGTACTTGTCCCTGGATCAGTGATTCCCTCCCAGGGCAGGCTGCCTCCTCAGCAGGATGGAAAGAGAGGCTGCAACAGATGGAAAAAGAGGCTCCTTGTGTGTTTAGGAAAGGAAAAACTGCACTTCTCAGGCTGCTTTCTAGATATCAGCCACACACAGAAACCCAGAGGAGATGGGGCTCAGCTCTCAGTTGTAAAAGGGTTTTTTTTTGTTGTTTTTTTTTCCCCCATGAATAATTTTAGCAGCACACCCCCACAGCAGCAGCGCTGCCGAGGTGCGGGGGAGAGCTGAGCTCTGGAAATGAGGTGCTGCTCATGGGGGGGGGGGTGTCTGCCTGTTTGTCTGTCTGTCTGTCTGCCAGTACCTGCCTGCAGAGCTCAGCCTGCATAACGAGGGCTCTGAGGGGAGCATCCATCCCACACAGCCCTGGCAGGGCAGGAAATGTGTCCCCAGTGCTGGGATGAGGTGTGAGCTGTGGAAAAGGAGGGAAAAAACCACCATGGGAAAAACCACTTGGTACTCAGGCAGCACAGCTCAGCTGGGAATCCTCGTGGGCAAAGGTCTGAAGGGAAGGGAAACCCCAAATCTGTCACTGTTTAGGGACCCAAGTGCAGCCATGATATTTTCTGAAAAATCCTTCCCTTAGGATTTTTTTCTCCTGAGAAGCTGAGAGGCCTCAGGAACAAAATGTAAACAATGGTTATCTGCTACTGTGGAATGCAACAGGTGCATCTGTGATTGGTCTCATGTGGTTGTTTCTAATTAATGGCCAATCACAGCCCAGCTG
>JAWWEY010000005.1:24686895-24765132 GCA_035582745.1 Loriotus luctuosus
CATTTTATTATTACACTATTCAAACCTCTGTGACTTTCAGGTCCTCATACAAAGCTGGCAACTTGCTCCAGGGGTCATAATCAAATCCCCAGGTGCTTTGGGCTTTGTGCCAGGGTCTCTGAGCCCCCTGGCAGGGTCCTCAGCAACTCTGGACACCCTGAGGGATGTACTGAGTTCTGACAGAGGAGTGACTGGGAAAGCTCCTGCTCTCCCCACAGAGTGCTCTGCACGGGACAGAGCCCCTGTCAGCCCCAGGCTGTGTTATTCCATGTGTCCCTTTTGTGCACAGGGCTAATTGAATGGTGATGGCAGTGCTAAGCAGCCCCCGTGCTCTGAGACCAGAGTCAGCTGAAGCTCTGAAATCGTGTAATTTTTTGCATGACTGAGTGTGCAGATGTAATAAAAAAATAATAAAAAATAAAAAAATAAAAGGGGAAGAAAAGAAAAGAAAGAAGGAGGAAATCAGGCCCTTAAATGAATCTGTGATTGAATGGTTGGAAGAGCTGAGTTACAAAGAGGCCAGCAGGGAATTGTGCCCCTCTGACCACACAGGGGGCGAGAGACATGCCCTGATCAAAGCTGTGCCCCCCTCGGAGCAGAGGTGCCCTGTCAGACTGCTCTGTGAGGAGCAATGGGCTCATTAGCACACCCAGAGCTCATTAGGGAAATGCAGAGATGACAATTACCCCTCCAGCCATGCTATGCCAAGCGTGGGCTCTGTCTGGCCGGAGGGAAAATGACGGGAAACTGACTGGGAGAGAGAAAAGCTGAACCCAGACCACGGAGAGCTTCCTCCATCCACACCACAGGAAAACCCTGCAGAGCTATTGAAGACTGAGATGCCTCTTCTGTGACCTTCTTCCCTTCTTTGCCAGGTGACACTTCTCCTTCCAAGTCCTTTCCAAGGCTCCCAGTGGAGCTACAGCCACCACTCCCTGCCCTGAAATGCCCAGGGCCATGTCCCTTTGTCCCTCTCAGGTGGTGCACAGGCCTAGCAGAGGTGACAGATCCCTGGAGCAAGGTGAAGGATGGCATCTGGCATCCCCTGCTCCATCTCTGAATTCAGGGAATTCCTGGGATTCACCCTCCTGGCTCAGGTCCCTCAGCCAAAGCCAACATTCAACCTGCTGCTGGGGCTTTGCACAGCTGTGGGTGCAAAGCAAACACCCCAACATGGCCAGGGCACATCCAGGGAAGATTAATAAAGCCTGGAGGATTGACAGGGAAAGGCTGAAGGGGAAGAGCTGGCTGTTAATATAATTCCAGGCACGCCAGGTGCCCCTATCACCCACATCAGGAGGAACAAAAAGAGTTTTCAGAAGAATCACGGTCAGTTAGCTAAAGATTTATTAATTTTATTCTTAGTGCGCTTTAATTGCTCCTATAAATTAAAAATGAACTGATTCTGCGCTGCGTAAAGTGACGGCATTCACCTAAAAAAATTGCACTTCAACTTTTAATTCCGCTTCAATTGCACGCGGGCACGGCGGCAGCGCCGCTCCCGCGTGGCAGCCCCGGCTCAGACCCTCTGGAAATTGCCTTGGCAATCCCATTCCACCTCGGCTGAGCACATGCATTTTTTAAAAGTTACTGCTGTGCCGTACAGAGCGACATTAATTGAGTGTTAACGAGCTGTCTGATCGGCTTCCCACTGTCCTGATTACTGGACGTCAGGGTCTCTGCAATGTCCCAATTAAACGGAATCAAAGAATACTTAATGCACGGTAAACTGGTTCCCAGCCACTCGAACTGATTACCCAGCTGTTCCCTTTATTTGGGGCCCCATTAAGCCACGCTGCACAGTCTATATTGCCCAAACAGCTCCTATATTCTGGGTTTAAATGGAGATTTTCAGGAGAGGCTGGGGGCAGTTTGGGATGGCAGACTCGGCACCTCGCGTTTCATCCCAAAACAGGGTGGTGCAGAGAGACAGGATGAGAGGAAACAGCCTCCCATCTAACAGCTTAGATATTAGGAAAAGGTTTTTTTTCATGGCAAATGTTAGGAAACATTTGAAAAGACTACTCAGGGAATCACCATCCTAGAAAGTGTTTAAAAAACATGTGGATGTGGCACTTGAGGACATGGTTTAATGGTGAAACACAGTAGTGGCCGGACCTGATGATCTTAAAGGTCTTTTTCAACCTTAAAGATTCTGGGATTCTGTAACAGAATCATCATAATTCAAATTGGGCACCTGGACTCTGTAGGCATTTTGTAGCTCCTGTTTTATTTAACCAGCTCCAGTGATAAAGATGGAAAGGGAGAAAATAACTTGAATCACTGATGAAGAAATCACAGCAACCCAATACCAAGAGAAATACAGAGCCTACAAAAACCCCACTGGCAACGTAAGATAAGCTCAGGACATAGGGAAGGACCAGCAAACCCTCTGTGCATATCTGCTCTGGGCTGTCAGGCTGCTCTGGCATAAAATAAAGTGCTTCTGATTTGGCACCCACCTCAGCTTGGGTGGGAAATACCAGTGCAAGAGATTCCCTGAGGAAAAACCCCCCAAGCCCTTGCTGTAGGCTCTGTGGAAATACCCAGGGATGCACTAAGTCTCCCAGCTTTGTCTTTCCCACTTCCAGATGGACTCATCACCAGAAACAGGGGGTCAGTGAAGTCATTCTGGCCAGGGGGGAAGGAAACAACTTGACAGAGCACGTGGCTCCCCCATCATAAAATTTCTTTGGAGCTTTTGAATCACCAATCCAAAGGCTGGGAGCTTCCCTCTCCCCAGGGTCACCCTTCCCACCAGGATCATCCCTGCCACGAGGATCTCACACGGCCACCAGGATGGCTGCAGAGCAGAGACACCCACACACCCTCCAAAATGCCAACACTGCTCCAGCCAGTCCATACAAGTCCCACATCCCACAGAAAATCCTGGGATTGGGACAGGGCAGGGAGTCCCGCCCGCATTTTCCAGCTGCAGGAGGAAAGCTGCTCCAGCTGTCTGCGGGCTCGGCGGTGACACCAGTTGAGATAAAAGAGAATTTAAGGTGCAGAGGAGAACGAAGCAGATCCTTGTAGATTGGAGGCGAACAAGATAAGGAAGCAATGATTAATACAGGCACATTACACGGGGACGATTCTGAGCACATGCAATTTTGGCGGATGGGAAAACGCGATAGCGCCGCGTCCTTACAGTCCCCGAGCGGAGGTTTTCCCGAGTCAGCCTCAGCCAGCCACGCTCTGGGGGCAAAGAAAACAGACTTTTAAGGATCATCAGCATCCAGTTTCAGGAGAGAAGCCCATGTTTCAGCCAGCAGGACATTCCTGGAGCAGGGGCAGTAACAGTTTTATTCATTGTTATTTTACAAGATATTGTCAGAGTGCGCAGCGCAATTATCAGCGCCTTCGGCTCCCCCTGCTCCTAAATGGAACAGTCAAGGAAAATAGTCTAATTTGACAATTTTCAGTCAGTTGAAATGATACGTGGAGGAGACATGGAAGAAGGGAAGCGTATTATTCACTATTTGATAAATTATGCCCATTATGCGAGAGGCAAATCTGAGCAGGGACAGCGCGGGCGCTTTTGGCAGCCCCAAGGGGAGCGCTGTTGTGTTGGATGGAGAAACAACCCTGCTCTGCTCAGCCCCCCACTGTGAAGCCACAAACCCAGAGGAACAGGGGGAAGATGTTTGGCAGGGTCCAGAATTCATCACCCTCTTCTGCCGCCTCCACGTATCCCTCTGCTCCTGGGAAGGGTCTCATTTTGGCCACACTTTTCCCTGTTTTGTTTTTCTCCTCTGCTCCTGGGAAGGGTCTCATTTTGGCCACCTTTTCCCTGTTTTTCCCCTATCTCCCCACCAATTCTAATCCTGGTGTGGGTAACAACCCCAAGCACTGGTCTGGGTATGGATTCCCTGCTCCTCCCAGCCCCAAACGATGCTGCAGACAGACACACACCCCAAGGGAACACCCACTGCTCTCCCAGACGAGTTCTCAGGGATCCACGTGAGCACAGACACCTCCTCCCCACACTCCTGCACCCCAAACCCCATCCCCACCACTCCCGATCCACACAAATGTATTCATGAATTCGCTCACAAAGTTCTCCCTGTGCTCGAGCGGGTGCTGCTTGTAATTGCTGGCGGCCAAAATCTGTTCTGTTTTTTCTGGCTGAGGTACCAGGCAATCATCAGCTGTAATTATTTCGAGTCTTGTTACAGATGGATCTCGGAGCTTTTCAGTCTTAAGCAGAATTCATTATTCAAATGCCGGCTCCAGCCTTCTGCAGAGGGGTGGGCACGGGCGCCGCCGGCCCCGCGAACGCTCGTGGGGAAGGTGAGGATGTGGTGGGATCTGCTTGTCAAAGCCACCCCTGCAGCTCCCTGGAGTTCCCTCCCCACTCATGCTTTGGCTCGGGTTTGATGCCAGGAGAATGGGGGTGTCTGAGGGGAGCAGAGCTGGGGGGCTGTGGGGAGCTGGGGATGGGGTCAGTACCCAAAAAAACCCAAATTCCAGGTCCAAGGTCACTTTGGATACATGACAGCACAAGAGAGGAGCCCTGGGGACTCAGCAGTGACTCCAAGCAGCTGGACAAGGTGTTACTGGACCAATCATGGAATCATTTATGTTGGAAAGCACCTCCAGGATCATGGAATCTGTTTAACTCATCACTGCCTCGTCAACTAAACCAGAGCACTGAGGGCCAGTCCAAGCATTAAATGGCAAAAGTGAAGTTGAAAAGGGAATAGATTGAAGCCTTTTATTGACCAAACCACTGATTTCAGTCTTTTCAATTTTGAAACTGCAAAAGTCAAACACTTGGAGATCCTTAAAATATATTGGGCAGAAAACATTCCCTGACTAAGGGAAAGCACCTGCAGGAATGGCAGTGGGCTCAGGGCAGGGCTCCCTGTGCTGGCTCAGGCACAGCTACCTGGGGACCTGCCTCTGGAAATCCCCGTGGTGACACACCAGGAATCACAATTTACAGCAGGAAGGCTCAAAGCCCAGCAGGAGCAGCAGCTGTGGCTGCACAGTGTTCACCCAGGCACACACCTCGCTCCCCTCTGGCTCAGAATTCCCTGACACGGAGCCAGCACTTCCCTCTCCTCCTTCCATATGGATTTCAGGTGTATGACACATCAAGATTTGCAAGGGAGGCATCTAATTCCAACTTTTCAGGGTTTGTGTGGGAAAAGTAAAAGGGGAATTTCCTGGCTGCCCCCTAGGCCAGAGCAGGGACAACAGCCAATTTAAAAAGTCAACATTTTCTGCAGGAAATCTTAATCATCTTATTTTTTGGTTTGTTTTTTTTTTCCTTTTGGTCCAAAAAGATATTTTTTTTTGGTCAAAGTTTCCCAGGAGGAGGGGAAGAGGGATGCTTATAGCAGGCAGCAAAGTGTTGCTAATCTTATGCACATACAAAATGGAAACACTGCTTCCTGGTGGGATTGCTGCTATTTTGTTTTTATAAAAAATTTTAATCTCTGTATCCCTCCTGCTACTGTTTGTATTTTTCGTGTGTCTATTTGAAAAGCAAACAATATTGCCTGCTCCTGTGGCGCTCTGGGTTTGGGTTTTGCTTTACACTTATTTATTTTGCTCAGCAGTTTAAATTATTAGTCCCTGACCCTGCAAATATCTTGTTGCACGTGGATCCTGGGGCACACAAGCGAGACGTGCCCGAGGTTTATTTGCACTTTTGAGCACAGCCCTGGACCCAGGGGGAGGGAAATTAATTTGAACTCCAAAGAAACAAACTCTGGTGATGCCCCCCAGCAGAAGGGACAGTTTGAGGTTTGTTTGCTCAGCACCCCTTGGTTCAGTGGACAGGTTGGAAATGGGATGGGGAAGGGCCAGGAGAGGCTTCAGCAGCTCTGGGGGATGCCAGGGGATGTTGCTGTGTCCCCTTCTGACAGCTGGGAAAACAGAAAGAAAAATCCCTTCCTGCTCCATCCCCGCTTCCCCACTGCTTCAGGGCCAGGCATAGAGAAAACTGCAAAAAATTCTGTGTTATATCAATGTGAAACACTGAAAAGAGGGGGGAAAGGTTTCGGTCTCTTTCCAGGAATGAAAATCTAAATAAAACAAGTCATCCCAGGAGCACCAGAGCCAATGAACCCTGCTTCCCTCGGGATTTATGCCTGGAGCTTGAATGGCAGAGGAAACAGCCTGTGGAGCTGGGGCTGGGGCAAGTTTCCCCCAAAGAGGGGTTCAAGATCTGCCCTTTTGGGATCCCCCAATCCCAGTTAAATCCTGCAACACCGCAGGAGGCTAAACCTGTGTCAAACCACGCTGCTCCTGTTCCATTTCACTCCCTCCTTCTCTTTCCCCGCAGCAGCACTGGGCCCAGCTCCTCCCCACCCCAAACCCCATCCTGAGCCTCCATCCCACAGGGGTGACCCTGTTCCTACTCTCCCCAGTCAGCCCACCCTCCCCAGGACCCCTGCCCCGCAACCCAGCCCCCTTTCCCCCTACCAACACCTCATTATCAGCCAAACCAGCCAAAAACCAGGAGGAAAATCCTTCCTGGGCAGCAAACAGCAAATCCAGCCCCACCACTCCCCTGGAAAAATGAGATTTCACTTCAGTGCCAAACCAGCCAAAAACCAGGAGGAAAATCTGTGATGGTGTTCACAGGGGTCCAAGGATGAGGATCTGACTCCATGTTTCACAAGGCTTGATTTATTATTTTATTATATATATTATATTAAAACTAACATAAAAGAATAGAAGAAAAGATTTTATCAGAAAGCTAGCTAAGAATTAAAAAAGAAAGAATATTAACAAAAGCTTGTGTCTCGGACAGAGTCTGAGCCAGCTGACTGTGATTGGCCATTATTTAGAAACAACCACATGAGACCAATCACAGATGCACCTGTTGCATTCCACAGCAGCAGATAACCATTGTTCACATTTTGCTCCTGAGGCCTCTCAGTTTCTCAGGAGAAAGAATCCTAGGCAAAGGATTTTTCATAAAACATGTCTGTGACAATAAGAAACAGCATTTGCTTAAAAAAGTACTAATTTCAATGTGAAAGATCCCCTTGGTTTCTTTGAAAATAAGACAACAGGAGAGCTTCATACTGTTGTGTTCTGTAATTGAAAATTCCTAATTGGCTGAATCAAGCACAAAGACTTCCAGTTAAAATGAGTCAGATGAGCAGCAGCTGGATTTGGTCTTGTGGCAAGATTGAAATGTGTCAATAGATTTGCAGATGTGTTTTATACACTTCTATCCCTACACTGATAATGGGTTTTAAACAATTTAAAACACTGAGAAAAAGGCAACACAGCATTTAGTGGCAGATGTATAGAATTCTCACGCTGAAGGGCTGTTAATGATTGTGTGAGGTTGGTTAGAAGTCACTGTGTACCAAGGGATGAAAAAAATGCACATATGTTTAATTTAAATCAGAACCTGACACATCAGTGAAAAACATTTCGTATCAAATTACATTGACAGGAGAAGACTCTCAGATCTTTATATAAAATAAAAATATGTGATATTTATTTTTATATATATATATATATATATATATATGTATATATATCAGCAGGCCTTTCCAGGGTGTGTTTGGGACCAATGTCTTTCTTTCCCTGCAGAGGATGGACACCACTCTGAGCAATATGAAAGAGAAGGTCAATAATGCCCAGTGTGCTCTGCCACTCTTCACCTGTCTGCACGTCAAGCCAGATGTCTCAGAGCTGATGTTTGCAGGTGTGTTCCCAGTCTGTGCTGAGTTACTTGTGGCAAGGAGGGAGGTGTGTGGCCTGTTAAAAAAC
Source organism: Loriotus luctuosus (assembly GCA_035582745.1). Lineage (NCBI taxonomy): Eukaryota > Metazoa > Chordata > Aves > Passeriformes > Thraupidae > Loriotus > Loriotus luctuosus. Next base: position 24,694,639 of record JAWWEY010000005.1, read on the forward strand.
CCTTTTTCTTTTTCATGTATCTGAGACTAATTGCATCTGACTTCCGGCAATCTGACAGAGTGATAAGAAGTTACTCAGGGATAGGTGATGACATATTTAGGTAGGAGTGCCAAGCCAAAGAGAAACCTGGTGACTTCAGCAGGGGGAAAGATGTTTAAATTAGGGTATCAAACAGGAAAAGGTCCTCAGTCACCTTCTCTTTCAGAGAAGGGTGACATCAGCAGTTAGACTTGATGATCTTAGAGGTCTTAACCAACTCTAATGATTCTGTGATTAAAATTGGACAAACAAATTAGATATGATGCCTCTTTTTCACTTCTTACCCAGTGTGAAGTGCTGTTGGTAACACAAAAACCCCCTTTCACTTGTATTTATTCCATAGGTTTTAATCCCCTCTGGAATTTTCAGTTGAGAATGGGTCCATTTGTGGAAGATGTACACTAAGATAAGGATGTGTGCATCTACAGTTACATACAAGACTGGAAAGGGAAGTGCCAGGTGGTTTGCCTCAGGCTTTCATGTCATTGTATTTCCTAAAATAGTTATTTGGAGAAGTGGCTGTCAAAGTTTGGGTTGAAAATGAAAATGAGGAATTGTAAATTAGGCTGAATATTTCATGGGAAAATGTGTCTTTAACTTTGCTACTTAGGAAACTGATACCTTTTTGTTTGAAAATAGGAGTATTTTGGGGTTTAGATGAATTTCTGTTTTTCAGTATATTTTAACTGGATTACTGTTTTAAAACCAAAATCATCTTTTGTTAATAATGTCTTTCTATAAGCAAGATCAGAAGCTTTACTTTGCTCTATGGAAAGATATTCCCTGTGCCAGTGGATCTTGGGTTTGTCTTTTGAAGCTGACATCTCTGTTGTTACAGGGGGTGCTAGATCTTGATTGCTTCTTATTTTAAGCTCCATTCCTCCTTTTAGTTTTTCCTGATGTGAGAGCTCTAGTAAATTTTGAACAGAAATATTTACACTTCCTATTTGCATTGATTCTAAGGCAGAAATTTTGTTTCCCTGAGCAGGCTTTGTGATGTGAGAAATCTCCTTCAGTGCAAATGCAAGCTGGAGATAGACTAACACAAATTAATTCTAATTCTCAGTTCAACTTTGCTGTCACCCTGGTTCTGCATACATATCTGCCAATTCATGTTTATACAGCTAAAAGGAAATATGAAATTCCTGGACTGGGACTTCAGTGGAATTACCTTCTGTTCCAGTGAATGTGAAGATTTGTGGGTGACTTATTTGGAAAATAGGATGTTGTATTTGACTTAGCTCAGATAAGCATTACCCTTACCTGAAATGAAACTCCCAGCAGTCATGATTAACTCTTTCCTTTTCGGGACAAGTGTTCACCTTCTGCTCCACACGTCAGCAGGAATATCCTGAGGGTGGATGACATGTGGGGATATTTCCAAGCTGTATATTTCACCTTTCTGTTTCAGAATTACTTCTGATTTATTTCCAGTCAAATCAACCCCTGCTAAAAATAGGGAAGGTGAAAGAGATGAATGGGTGAAATGCTAAAAAGCGAATATATGTTTTGTTTGTTGTTTGCTCCCTTTTTGAACTGAATTCTCTGATGGAAACAACTCCACTGGTTTAAAAAAAAAAGTGTTTCCAAGTCAGCTAAGATCTGTTTTCAAAGGCTTCCATCAATAGAATCCACATCACTTTTGATATTTTCTGCTAAGATCAGAAAATGTATTTGAACATCTTATTCCATATTTTTCTTGAGCTCTCTGTTCAATAAAATGGACTTTTAAGGGGATCTTTGGCAGTGTTTGAATTGATAAGTTTATCAGCTGCCTCTCAGCCTTGCCTTTTGATACTGGCTTTCCCATGAAACTTTAGTTTTGGGCAGAATCCAAATGCCTCTGCAAGAATATTTCACAACCCTTGGAATGTTGAGTAATTGGTTTTGTGCCACCTCTGTCACTTCTCTCCATGTTTTTGGTGGAATTGCAGTGAAGGAAAAGCAGCTTGGAACTGAGACCCACATGTGGCAGGGAACCATGCTGAATCATGGGATGAAAACCAGATGTCACTGTGTGTTCCCTCATTTTTGATCTCTCCTTTTATATCTCTGGTTTTCCAGCCTCATTCTTTTCACCAAAGTTTATTGTGATAAGAGGGAATGAGGATTCTTTCCCTGCTGAGACATTACTGACCTTGATTTGATATTCCTAATGGTTATTTGGCTTCCCATGTCACTAAAATTTCTTTGCTTGGTTCATTTCTCCATCATTTTCCTCCATCCTGAGATTTCTGACTGAGGAGTTTTGTTTCTGACTTTGCAGACTGGGTGGAATTCAGTCCATATGAAATTGGAATGGCCAAGTATGGCACTTTCATGTCTCCTGATCTGTTTGGAAGCAAGTTTTTTATGGGGACAGTGGTGAAGAAATATGCTGAAAATCCCTTGCATTTCCTGATGGGTGAGTATGTGACAGAAAGACTTAAAAAGAAAAGCAATTTCAGTAATTCATGGACTTCTAAATGCAGTCACACCAAGAGTGAGACGGGAAGTGGAGCTCTCAGTTTGTCGGAAGACATTAATTTGAAAGATTTCACAGATATGGATTGGCATTGTTGATTTCTTTCTAATTTCCATGGGTTTTTGTACTGGTTTGGACATCTGAGCTTATGACTTGGCCTTCTGCAAACTCAGAGGTGTGTTCAGAGAGCAACCAACTGCTTCAATAGTGCTTATTAAGATATGCGGAGTTTATTTTCCTTCTGCCCATCACCATTCATTGTTTTTTTCTTTTCTCTTTCAGGTGTCTGGGGCAGTGCATTTTCAATATTATTTAACAGAGTCCTTGGTGTCTCCAATTCTCAGATTAAAGGGCCCACCATGGAAGAAGAACTAGGTACCATTAATAAATAATTCCATTATGCAGAGCAATTGCTAGCAAGATTCTCCCTCTGTGGAAGGATGGCACTGCTTGTAGTCATTTAAGAATGTGGAATTAATTACCTTTAATTACTGGCACTGCTGGATGCTGCTGAGGTGGGGAAAGAGCACTGGAAATGTTCTTTCCTTTCTTTCATTTTTGTTTCTGGTCACTCAGAGCTGCTGAAAGTCACATGCATCTATCCAGCTCTTTTCTGGTAGTCAATAGAATCCTCTCTTCATGTTGTTGTGTGATTTTTTGGAGAGCAGAAGCTGACAAATATTTAATAGTTACTTGTGTAGTCTCTCGACACTGGGCTATTAAAGGGTTTAGCAAAATGCACCTGAATTTTCTCACCTCTGGGTTGTTAAATTTCTCCATTCTAACCACAGCCTGTTGGTTATCTGGTCCTTTACTTGCAAATTGAGTGGTTTTGGTTTCATTCCTGGTACAGAAATGACAAGGTGACTGTAAAGAAAGAGTTGTGGCTTGGTTTGGATGGACTTTATTGAGTTTTATCTGAGAATGTAGTTAATGATAAAAGGCTTTTCACATTTCTGTTTCCTGCTGAGAAAACAGAATTACAGGGGAGATCTGACCACTAAATAAATTGTCCTAGACAGCCAAATCTTTCCGAAGAGCAAGAAGAGCAAATGTAGATTGAGATAATTTTTAAATAATAACCTCTGTCTGCCTCCTAATGGATGGAATTCAGCTCTTTGCTAATCTCTTCTTTATGAATGAGAATGAGACCTCCAGGTTCTTATTTCTGATACAACTCCTGAGTGTTAACACCTCCTCATGGAGGATCCCTGTCAATAACTGTGATCATGGAAAAGTTTGCTTTTGAAAGGTATTGAGACACAGAATATTATCTGTCATCTGTGACTTATTTCACATATCATTTAAAAAATACTCTTTGAAGTGGGATCAGGTGTGAAAATATTTATGTGACTTGAAGCACAGTCTGGAGCAGAGCTGGAGATGTCCCAGTGCCACCTTGGCACCACAGTAACATTTTCCTAGTTCAGTAGGAGCTACTGAGAGGACAGAAGCTAAACATCTGCATTTTAATGAAGGTGAATAAAGTGTGTCAGATATGTGGTGCAGAGGGGAGTGGGAGGTACTGCTTTAGGGTTACATCTTCTTTTCCAGCCCAAAAATTGCAGGCTGAATCCAATACCTGCTGATCACATTCTATTGTCCACAGCAGACCCAGTCTCTTCAGCTGTATTTTCTATTACAAAGACTATGAGAATTTTATGACTCAGATTGTTTTGAAATTCTTAACTGTTCTGCCAGTTAAACCCCAGCAGTTTAAAGGAATTTATATTTCTTTCAACAGAAAATATTAGGCTAAAGCACCTTGTGAGCACTGACAGCTCAGACAGTGAAGATGAGTCACAGCATCCAAAAGGTAAGGAAGTGCTCAAATTTCATTTCATTGTTTCCTTTTTCCATCAGCTTTTGTGTGGCTCAGCAAAACAGAGAAAAAGAGACCCCAGGAGGTTCTGGGCTTCACTTCATGTCTCCTGCTCAAGCTGATCAGCAGGTGATTGTCTCACATGTCTGGAATTCCACATACATCCCAAAAAATGTGGTTTCCTGGGCCAGAGCTCTCCAGAAGTCTGTTTCCAGCAAACTGCTGAGCTCAGAGGCACCTTGGAATTGCTGCCAGCCCCCTAAACCAACACTATTCATTGTTTTCAAGGGTTTCGTGATCAAATATTTACCTGGGAATGGTTTAATGTGTGTTTCCATCATTCACAAGTGTCTTCTAGCGCCTTTACAAATGACATCTGATACAGGAAATTCCTCATGCATGGCACAGTGTTTGTAACAGTGCCCAAATCCAGGTGCCCAGAAGAGGCACAGCCACAAAAGGAATGTTGGGCAGTGGGAAGAAAAGGTTCTGTTGACAATTACCTCTAAGAACTAAAGCACCTGGAGATTTCTGGTGTCTTAGTCAGCTTTCTGTGCTTGATTATATTTTTGGGGTGATTTTCACCTGCAAAAATCGAGTTTTCTTTTTAGTAAGTGGAGCAAAGTTGAGAATGCAGCTGTTTGTGATTTCAGGATCTACAGAAGAAAAGAAAATCCTGTATGGTGAGAGAGGGAATTGTGTCATTAGCTCAGCTCAGTGATTGCTTCTTCAGCTCCCCCTATGTGTAAAACCGTAGGTGGTACCAGGTTTTGTGTTTATTTGTGGGTTTCCTGTTTAAACACTACAGCCAGCACCAAACACATTTCTCTCCTACTTTGTAGCCATAGCGAGCAACCAACAAATCTGGGATTGTAAACACTTGGAAATCCTTCTCACTTCCATAGAATGTTACTGGACAGATGTTGGATTTCTCTGATGCTTGTTTTCTCTCTACTTATGTAAAACTCAGCTCATTTAAAGCCTGGCTTAAAGAGGCAAGTTTAAAAGCTGACTTTAAAGTATCAAGCTTGAGCCTGAATTATTTTCTTATCTGAAACACCCCAAAAAGTCAAGTTTTGACAGGTGAATGAATGCAGGGTGGTGCCAGTCCAGGTCATTTTTACTGCAAGCTCCAATTGCAGACATCTAAGTCTGGATCTTTCATTGTATTCTTTAGTTAATTAAAACCAGATATTAATTGTAGTTTACAGTTTACTGTAATGATAATTTCAGGTATTTTAGAATTCCCATGCTGCAGCATTATCCTTTATGCAGATTAACTCTGCTTTCCTGAGCAAGGCTGGATTTCTGACAAGCAGGAAAGATGGAGAAGGCTGTCAGTGCACATCCAGATGAATTTATGTCTACATCAAGTGTGGATCTTATCAGCTCAGGTCTATCCCTGAGCTTACAGAGAAAGCCCTGCTCAGGTTATTAGATGCTCCCAGTCTATTTTCCTGATGGACACATCCACACTATTGTGGTGTAGATGAAAGGTTTCACAGGGCTGTGAAGTTGAAATGATGAATTCTCTGCACTTCTCTGAAATCACTGTTTCAAAGCTCCATCATCCATCATCGCGTTGTAAGAATTGTTGTATTTTCGTAGCTCCTTTATTGTATATCCCTTGCAATGGTGAGGTTACACTTGCTGTGTTTAAATACCACTGCTGGATGTTTCCATTTTTGTGTGCAGGCACGGAGGGCGCTGAGGCCAAGCAGGAGAGCCAGGGGAGGCTGCAGGAGAGCAGCCAGGAGAGGCTGCAGGAGAGCAGCCAGGAGAGCTGGGTGCAGCGCATGCTGATGGCCCTGGTGGGGGACAGCGCCCTGTTCAACACGCGCGAGGGCCGCGCCGGCAAGGTGCACAACTTCATGCTGGGGCTCAACCTCAACAGCTGCTACCCCCTGTCCCCTCTGGCAGAGCTGCTCACCCAGGAGTCCCTGGAGGAGGACGAGCCAGCAGCAGTGGCAGGTCAGTTCCCAGCACGCTGGTGCTGTGTGTGGTTATTCGTGAAGGCAGAGGTGGCACAGGTAATGTCACACCAGGAGGGCCACAACAGCTCCGTGGGCATTGTCCAGGAGTGGAGCTTGTGAGGGGCCTGGGAGGCTCAAAGGGCACCACACGCTGACTTCTGTCTGCTCCCTGCCCTGTCCCTTGGCACAGCGTGTGGGACAACCACTGGAGGGACGGTGGCTCTTGGTTTGGCAGAAGGGGACCAAACTGCTGTTGTGTATGGTGCCCTTTGTTACATCCACTTACATTCACTTTCTCACTGCCTTGGCCTTCTCCAAAGGGTATCCAGGTTGTTCCTTAGTTCTTATTGATGCTAAGCCTGCTGGTGGAAATGAAACCTTTCCTTGTTCTCCTGCAGGGCTTCCCTGCTGCAAAACCTTTGTAGCTCATCCGCTCTCTTTGTGTTTTGAAAAACCCCTGGAGGCAACACAGTTCTTCACTTTTAGGATGACAGAATCAGTGAATTTTGGAAGGGACCCACAGGGATCATGGAGTCCATCCTCTGTCCCTGCCCAGACACCCCAACAATCCCACCCTGTGCATCCCTGGGAGAATTGTCCAAACCCTCCTGGAGCTCTGGCAGCCTTGGGGCTGTGCCCAGTCCCTGGGGAGCCTGGGCAGTGCCCAGCACCCTCTGGGGAAGAACCTTGCCCTGATCTCCAGCCTCACCTTCCTGTTCTGGCACAGCTGATAGATTCTTGCTTTGCTGACACCATGTTTTTCCCAGTGTGAAACTACCTGACAAACCACTCCCATTCCAGGGTCCCTGATGTGCAGATGCATCCATATTTCATGTTGGCTTAAACAAGAATGCTGATAGAGGATAAGAATTTCAGGAAAATATGAGTTTGCAAAAGAAGTTCAAAGTCTTCCTTTACTCTCTGAGGGATGTGGTGTGTGGAACAGTAGCTGTGAAGAATAATTGTGTTTGGTTGGGATTTAGGAGCTTTTGCTTAATGTTCACTGCAATCTGCTCAGTGAAAGGCAAATTTCTCAGTGTTCTTCTGGCACTGGAAGTGTCCAAGCTCAGGCTGGACAGGGCTTGGAGCAACCTGGAATAGTGGAAGGTGTCTCTGCCCATGGTGGGGGGTGGCCCTGAGTGATCTTTAAGGTCCTTTCCAACCCATGATTCTGTGATCCATCAAGCAAAGAGCCACTACACCTCTGTGAGGGGAGTGTTCCCTCCAGGCTGTTCCTCCCAGTACAGCCCTACCAACTATCCCTGGTGACAGCACTATTCTCCTCAGCCCTCATTTCCTATGCAGAGGAAGGAGATTGTCCCAATTGCTCGTTAAGCAACAGTAAATACCTGATGTCATTTAAAAGCTTAAGTAGCAGCCGTGCTCTAATGTGTATTTGTTAATGTAACAAATCCCTTGCAGGGCTTGAAGAGTAATTTCCATCTGGACTCCACTTTCTAAATATTTCTGTCATCTCAGTGGTGTTTACAACTGGGTAGTCTTAATATTTATAGTACTTGGAAAAGAGGCAGGAAAGTGGGTAGGAAATTTATGGTTGGAAAAAATGACAGTTGATGAGAATTTTGCATAATTAAGACACGTGGATAGTCTTCAGAATCAACTGTCAGCTTCCTGGGATTTGATTTAGATGGAAATAAAATGCTGGTTTGACAGAACTCTGCACCTCTGACACAATTGCTTTGGAGTGCCTGAAACTTCTGTGGGTTAAAATGGGAAGAGTTTGACATGACTGCAGTTTTTTGCTGTTAGCCAAAGCCCACATTCATAAACCTGCAGTTACAACTCAGATCTGACAGCTGTGAGTGGTTGCAATATTGTAGTCAAGAATAGTTAAAAACCCCTTGAAATGTCAGTAGTTAATATAAAATGTAATCATTCAGTAGTGTGATGAGTGTATCCACATTTTAATGCTGTGAATTTTCTAATATATGGAAGAGCCGAGGAGCCCAGAGGCACAGATAGAAAGGAGACTGTGGTGTAAAATTTAAATCCTTAGATTACTGTGGCACTGGATGCATTTAAGCTGTGCACATTTATTCCTAGCACTGGCAGTTTACCTGTCAGCTTGAGTGCAGAGGGAAGTCTGTATTGCTTTAAGACTTACTCTCCTTTATTGCCATACACTCCAAAGGAGAAATAAGTGAATCAAAAAGGATATCAGTAACACTTTCCATCTCCAGCTGTCCCAAACCCTCTGCAGAGGATGAACTGTGGCTGACCTAGGGCAGTCTTACAGTCATTACTGAGGATTGAATTTAGGGTCTGCAGTGCCTGCAGCAGAGATCCCAGCTGCTTGGGTTTTACTTTGGAAGTAAAACCCTTGGCTTTGCTTTTCCACAGATTCTATTTGTGGAGATAATGCTAAACATTTTCTTATTTCATCAGGAGTGATTTCATTGTGAACTCTTGAGTTGTTCTGTTTCTTTTCTTGATGTTACAACACACCAGAACAATTTGAGAAAATGCCAAGTACATAACAATGGGGAAAAATAACCCCTAATCCCTGCTTCCTTATTTCAGTATTTATGGAAACAGTTGTAGTGGATGGACGTCAGTAGCAAATGCCCTTCTGAACTGCCCTCCTCCCACTGGAGCTGCCATCTGTGGCAAATTTGGTCTCTAGGATGTGCCCTCTTTATTTCCTAACAAATATCTGTGTATCCCATTGCTGGGAAGTTGACAGGACTGAGCTGGCTAAACATGGATTTGGGCTGGTAAACACAGACCCAGAGAGTTGTTAAGGATGGAAAAAAACTTTAAGATCATCAAGTCCAACCATCAACCCAGCACTGCCACTAAACCCTGTCCCCAGGTGCCACATCCTCCCATTTTCTCCCAGTTTGCTGTTTGAGGGAATGGAAGGTGCTGGTAATAGGAATTCATCTTTCCTAAAAGGCTAAAAATTCATGTCCCAGGCTCTGGGATTCTATGAAGACTGTGATTACTAAAACCCATTTAAATGGCTGCTACAAATTTATTGATAGCATGAAGACATTTTCTCCTTTAAAATATAGTAAGGTTATTTTGATAAATTTGGTTTTAGGGTCATGAGGGCTGTAAGCAATAGGATCCATCTCACTCTTCAGGGCTGGGAGGAAGTTTGTGTGGCAGTAATAACACTCCCATCACAAACACTGTTATAGCTGATGCTGTTCTTGATTAAAGGATCTTTCAAATTCAATTTTTGTAACATAAGAAAAGATGAAACTTCAACGAAAATATTTTTGCAATTCCTTAGATGTTCTAGTGAGAACAAGGGTTAAATTGTGTTTAACCTGTTGTCTTTAAACAAGAAAAGGAAAACCAAATTGATCTATGTGTGCTAAAGGGAACTGTAGTCAGTGTGGGTTTTTTACTGTTTTTTTTTAAGTTGTGATGAATTTGATAAATACTGATCTATTTTCTTTCATTTATGCTAATTCATGATTATGAAATATATCTGGTTCTAAAATAGGTTTATAAACACACTTAGCCCTTTAGCAATAGGCAATGATTTAAAAGTGTTCTCTCCTTTAGAAATCAAGGCAAATAGTGGGAAAATGGTGCCTTATTATTTAGGAAAGGATCCTCTTATAAACAACAGCAGAAATAAAAGAGGAAATAATCTGGTTTAAGATTTTGTTTGGTCCTCACAACGTGCTGCTTCTCAAATGACAGGGACAAGAGTTAGGATTATTTTTGATGGATTTTTTTTGCTTCAAAAATACTTTTTTTTTTGAGATTACTATCATTGTCAATAAGTGGATACCAGGAAATTCAATTATAGAGAAATAATTATATTTTTTTATCCAGCATTCCTTACATTACACTGCCCTCTACAGATATGAGCATCAGATTTTTTTGTTAAAAAGCAAAACCATGCACTGGAAATATTTGTAAGGTCCAAAACAAGAGAAGACTGTCAGAGGAAAAGTTTTTAAGTACAGCAGGGATAGTTTAGTAGTGTCCAGAGACCTGGACAAGTGTGAAGACACCTAGGGAAAATGGATTGGTTTTTCCTGAGCTGTACCTGAGGGAATGCTGGGGTTAGAGGTAAACATCATCAGGTTGGGCTTAGAGAAAAGAGTGGTGGATACCACACTGGGACAGTACCAGCAGCAAGTGGCTGACAGGGAATTCTGTCCAGTGCCTGAATTATGGATATGAGTCACTATTTCTCTTTGTTCCTGCTGGAATGGTGAGAGTTAGGTCATCAGGTCTGGTGCAGGTTGGAAAACAAGATCTGATAGTCCCAATTTAATGAGCAGAAGCAGGCACAGACAAGGAGGGCAGAGCCACATTGAGGATTTTTGGGTACATTTGGGAGAGCTGGGAAGGATGTTGGGAGGGAACCTGGGGGAATAGGTTTGGGCTGGGCAGCTGTTCCAGGGCTCTGCACCCTCCAAGGAAAGTTCTTACTTGTGTTGAGGTGGAGCTTGTTGTGTTTTAGTTTATGGCCATTGCTCCTCATCCTGTCACTGGCACCACTGAACAGAGTCTGGGACCATCCTCTGACACCCCCATATGTCTCTTGACATCCCATAAGCTTTTTCCTTTGTGTATGGATTGTTTGGGATGATGGAGTGAAGGTGGGAGGGCTGGGATCAAACCTGGGTGTTTGTCCCCTTTGGTTCACCTCCTCTGGGTCTACCTCGTGAACTTGGCCTCCTGAGGGCCCTTCCAGTTCTGGCTTTTCACCTCATTCTCCAGTTTTAAGAGTTTTAGTTGCACTTGAATTCATGGTGTGTTTACCTGGGGTACACTGTGCAGTTCAAATTCCATGCTGTCCCCAGAACCTGGGGAGAGCTCATCAGAACTTCAGTTCTTAACTCAGTTGTCCCTGCTTGGTTTGGTTTTTCCATGTTCCATGCAGATCCCGATGAGTTTGAGAGGATCTATGAGCCTCTGGATGTGAAGAGCAAGAAGATCCACATCGTGGACAGTGGGCTGACCTTTAACCTGCCCTACCCACTCATCCTGAGGCCCCAGAGAGGTGTGGATCTCATCATCTCCTTTGATTTCTCAGCCAGGCCAAGTGATTCCAGCCCTCCTTTCAAAGTAAGTGACACAGGCCCTTCCTTTCCTGCATTCAGGGGTTTAGGGTGACTCAGTTCTATTCCACATGGTCCCAGAAAGGCCTTGGTGCTGTTGTATCTGCAGCGCTGGAATATTTCATTCCACGTCAAGGCAGAATATTGCCCTGTGCCTCAGTTCCTGTTTACATGCCTTCCATGAGGCAACTGGCACAAAGAGGGATCATGAACTTGCTTTGAAGCAGGAGCTCGGTTGTTTTTATGGAAGTTTTGCTTTGGCACTGATTGCAGAGTTTTATTTTCTGTCAGAATTAAACAATTAAGTCATTTTCCCTGCCGTACTCTCCCTCCACCCAGCTGCTGCTCTCCTCTGTGTGCTGTGATGTAAATGGATGGTTTCGTGTCAGCATCTTGCAGAAATGCCTCATCTCAGGATTGCTAAATAAATAACCTTTTGGAATCAGGGCTAACTGTTCATTTACATCTCACCAGGATAATCCTGGTTTAAAATCCATCTTGAATCCATCCATCTTAAATCCATCCAGACCAGAGCAAAACAGCAACAGGAGAACAGGGAGTAAGTGCCATGGCTGTTTTCTGCAGCAGGTGTGGAAAGCACAGCTGTCAGTCTGTACCACCTGCACATCCACACAGCTCCAGCTGATCCCAAAGCCTTCACATGGATCATTTTTGGTAACTGCTACAGAAAAAGCAGCACTTCAGAGACTGCTGTTCTCACTTGGTGCTGTGGTTTAGTGGGTGTGGTGGGATTTGGTTGATCTGTGTGATCTTGGAGGTCTTTCCCAACAGTAATAATTCTACTGTCCTCAAAAAACAGGCATTATTTATTTCAAACCCAAATGGATTTTTAAAATTATTTTTAAGGGAACTCAGAAAACATTCCTGTTTGAGAAGCAGCTGGCATTCCTTGTTCTTTTACAGACAAATTTTAGTTACAACCAATGGAGAATTCTTTTCCTTCAGCTGCTATGGAGTAACAAAACCCCCAAAACATTAGAAAGCAACAGCAGTAGGAAAATGAGCACGAGAACAGTGCTGCCAACTGCACAGCCAAATTACAGGAGAATAAAAAAAGAGAAATTCCTGTAATCTCTATGTCTGTGTCTCTTGGGGCTATTGGGGAGAATAGAGCACTGAGAAGACTTTGTAGTGCTTGAGATCCTTTGTTTTTTCCTTAAATGACTGAATCCCAGAGTCTGTTTTTTCCTTTAATATTCTATTTACATAAGAACGTATATCCTTTTCTTGTCAAGTGTTTACCCCAGCAGCTAAATTTTGCTGACACAGCACTGCCATTGCCTCTGAAACATCTTTTCCCTCCCTTTTTTAACATTCCACAGGTGGAGTCCATGTAAAAGGCTGTGTATGGTCACCCCTGCTACCCTTAGCATTCTGTCATTGTCAGCTGCAATTTTCTGGGTTGTTGTGGGGAACATGGAGAGATTGGTGAGCGCTCAAGTGGCATCCTGAAGGTTTTTCTCTAAACCATCATTTTCAAAATGCAAAAACATTCCTTAACATGATAAAAAATTGTGGGAAAATTCGATGGTGCCTCAGGTTTTCCAGAAGCCTCTGTTGAAGGGAATTGTTTCTGGAGCACAAGTGTGTGTGCTGGGGCAGACACAGGTGTATTCCTGAGGCACAGGACAGGAACAGGAACCAGTTCTGTCCCATTGGTGCATTGCAAAGAGCAAATGCCACTTCAGAAGTGGGCCTGTATCTATGGTAGCACTCTAATATTTTACTCAGTGACTCGAGCCTTGGTTTACCATTTTACACACACTATCTCTTAATCTCTTGCGTACCCAAAACAGCCATCCAAAGAAGGCTCCTATTTCATTGAAAACCAAGATTAAAGATGTTTAACCTTCCCTCTCCTCCCTCTCACACACCCTCATTACATGCTTTTGAGTCATTATTTACAAATTATCTTGTTTACTGGGTTGTCATGAGGAAAAAGAAGCCTGTTTTCCAGAGCTCTTCACACGGTGTGCTTTGAGAGGCCCCTGAGCGTGGGGGTTAATTCTGAGTACAACAACATGTGGCAATGTGTACAACAAGTGTTTAGGAGCTCTCAGTGGTTGCCACAGCACTGGTACTGCTTTGCAAAGTAAAATTATGGATGGCTTTTCCCTCACTGTCAGCTCTGTAAATTCACCCCCAGCTTTCTGGGGCAGACCATGTTCCTTCGTGTGACTCATGTGGCAGGTGGTGGGGCCTGGGCAGGGTGAGTGAGGTGCTCACTTGGTCCTGCTGAGATCCACTTGATTAGTCCTGAGAACCACAGGGTGGTTTAGGCTGGAAGGGACATTAACCTCATCCCACCCCACACCTTCCACTAGCCCAGGTTGCTCCAAGCCCCATCCAGCCTGGCCTTGAACGCTCCCAGGGATCCAGGGGCAGCCACAGCTTCTCTGGGCACCCTGTGCCAGGGCCTCCCCACCCTCACAGGGAAGGATTCCTTCCCAATATCCCATCTATCCCTGTCCTCTGGCAGTGGGAAGCCATTCCCTGCATCCTGTCCCTCCATCCCTTGGAAATTGTCTCTCTCCATGGTTCCTGTCAGCTCCTTCGGGCACTGGAAGGCCACAGTGAGGTCTCCCCAAACCTTCTCCTCTCCAGGCTGTACAATCCCAGGTCTCCCAGCCTTTTCTCCCAGCAGAGCTGCTCCATCCCTCTGATCATCCTGGTGCCTCCTCTGGACTCCCTCCATGTCATGGATCACATTAACCACCCCACAAGATCCCTGTCTCTGCGAACCCTCCTGACTTTGCAGTGGAAGCTTTTGTGCCACCTGAGTCTTTCTCCTCTTTCCAGGAAATCCTGCTGGCTGAAAAATGGGCCAAAATGAACAAGCTTCCTTTCCCCAAGATAGACCCCAATGTGTTTGACAGGGAGGGCTTGAAGGAGTGCTACGTTTTCAAACCCAAGGACACTTCCTCGGAGAAGGACTGTCCAACCATCATCCACTTCGTGCTGGCCAACATCGACTTCAGGAAGTACAAAGCTCCAGGTGAGCTCACAATTCCTGATGCTGAATCCACCTGTTCCTCTGGAATCACTTTGTGGTTATGTGCTAGGAATGTTTTGCCTATGAAATAACTCAGAGCAGCTTTGTCTGCAGTCCTTAGGGAATCAATTCAAAGGAGCCATTAAAAATAAGGTAATAAATCCTCAGTCCTAACATTTGGATGGAATTTTTATATTTGTCCTGTGCAGGTGTTCCCAGAGAAACACAAGAAGAGAAGGATTTTGCAGACTTTGATATTTTTGATGATGCAGACACACCTTTCTCTACCTTCAACTTCCAGTATCCCAACGACGCTTTCAAGAGGCTCCATGACCTCATGGAGTTCAACACCCTCAATAACATGGATGTGAGTATGGGGGGTTAAAGGGGCTGGATTGTTACAGGGGGAAGTGGGTGATGTGAGGAACGCCCTAAATCTGCCCTGCAGAAGGTACAGGGCTTTGCCTCAGTGTTTGCCTGATTTTCTCATTTGGTTCTTGCCTTGGTTTTGCCATTTTACCATCCCAAACCATTCAGGGTAACTGAGCAAATGGCACTGTTAAAGGTGTAAACATGATGTGCATGACTTTATACTCAGAGGTTTTTTTGGTCTAATTGGACAAAAAAGACACTGGAATTTTCCTCTGAAGGAAATTTCTTTATCAGCTAACTCAGTAACAATTATTTGTAATTGATAGTTGGTGAAACATGATATCATGATCCCAACATCTGTGGAGTGACAAGTGTAATGATCATCCCAGACAAAGATAGAGGGGTTTTAATCAATATAGCGAAGAAAACTTGTTACATCAGCACGAAGGATTTAAAAGTGAAGATTTAATCTTTCTCAGCATAATAATTACTTTCTACATCCTTGAAATGTGGATTTTCTCAATATTTGGATTTACGTTTCTAACTTTCACTGGGACTTTTTATATACTGTGTGTTTTTGTGTGACTTCTTTGGTGTTAGTGGCCTCCCTCATATTTTTACTAACCACATTAAAATTAGTATTTTATACACTCAGGAAATACTATTTTGTGCTAAAACTAGTTATCCCTCTGCACGATGATGGAGGGGAGCTAAAAGTGGGAGCAGCAGCTGTTAATGGGAGAAGGGGCTGTTTCTGTCCATTCCAAAGTGCTCAAAGTGAGCTTTGCTGCTGGCTGCAGGTGATCAAGGAGGCGATGGTGGAGAGCATCGAGTACAGGAAGCAGAACCCCTCGCGCTGCTCCGTGTCCCTCAGCAGCGTGGAGGCCAGGAGGTTCTTCAACAAGAGCAACCTCAACAACAACAACCACACGTAGAGGCTGTGCCCAGCCCTGCCCTGCCCTGCCCAGAAACTGCTCCTGCCTTTGGAACTGTGGGCAGAAGGACTTGAGTGGAGCATCCCTGCTCCTCACAGGGCTGTGCGACACTCCTGGGAACGTCTTCTTGAGAATGCTCATGTTCCAATAGCATTTTGTACTGCTTTTTTGGGAGCTAAAAACATTTCAGTAGGCTGAGATCCTTGTTTTTAAAACTGTGGATCGTTGGGTTCAGTGTCTTTGTGTTTTCTTATAGAATTGTAAACACTGGTTTCTTTTGGGGGGGTAATTGAATTTTAATTGATGTAAACTGGGCGTAGCTTGAAGGGTAAGATGGAATTAGGAAAAAATTGAAATCCACTTTACTGCTATATGAGAATGTCTGTACCATTCAGCAAAAAATGAAACCTCTGATGCTTTCTTTTTCTTATTTAATCCTCGAAATTACATTGCTTGAACTCTTGTGCTACTGGCAGCCATATGTTAAATTATTGTCAGTTTCTGTATTTCTGACCTGAATGTTTCTTCATAAATTGACAGTGATTTTCCATTTGAGCATGATTAATACAACACATTTCTGCAAAGGGACAGTGGCAATGTTTACTGGGGATTGGTAGAACATGCCCAGGTAAGAATGTGAAGCCTTAGGAGCTATTTTAAAAATGTATTCTTAATACTTTGATTAATGAAAGACTGTGCATAGACAGAGGTTATTTTAGTACCATCTCAACCAGTATTGCTGTAACTCTGCAAATGCACAGAAAATGCAGCTGCACCTCGGGAAACTTTAATTGCTAAAGTCAGTAAATCCCTGGGAAGGGAAATAATTACAATGCATTTTCTTAACAGCTGCTGTACCAAAGAATTGTGGAATGGTTGGGGTGGAAGGGACCTTAAAGTAGATCTCATTCCACCCCTTGCCATGGGCAGGGACACCTCCCACTAGCCTAGGTTGGTCCAAGTCTACATGCAAAGTTCTGTGGTTAAATAACATTTCCTGTATTGATCAATAGGTTTTATTTCTGTTTGAGTTAGTGCATGTTTAAAATCGACAGAGGAAAATAAAATAACTTATCTTAGTGCTGCATAATTTAAACATTTTCCATAAATTCTGGAATACAGAAAGGAACTGGTACCATTATATTATTGTAATATTTTCTTTTAAATGTCGTCTTTCCTTTTGGTAATGTAATATTTGTATTTTTTATTTTATATGTACCTACTCTGTTTCATGGAAGAGTTTTATCATGCTTTATACAGTTTATATTATCACAGTGTTACATATGATAAAAAATAAAACTATATTTGTCACCTGCTGTTTTCAGACAGTTTTATTTTGATAATTTGTGGGCTATTTTCAGTTTTTTGTGAAGATATGCGGAGCAGCTCGATGGTGAGGGGCAGCTCACAAGACTGACAGTGCATGGGATGAGTCTTTGCTACCTTTAATCTTGGATTCCTTATAAAGCAGGGAAGTTCCTTAGACATTATTAAAAGTAATGTGGAAGGAGAATAATAATGCAGGAAAACCCCGCTTCTGACACACAATGTGACACCAACCACACAGAGTTTCCCCATCCCTAGAAATGTAATCCTTTGTTTCTCATTTTCCCTCCCTTTAATCCAGGTTCTTCTGCTTTGTGTGTACAGTATTTTTTCCCAACCCAGCCTGTGATCCCTAGGAGGCATAAAAAGGTAGATTTAGAAAATGAATTATTTCAGGCTTCAGACATTACTGTAGGGGCAGCACAGGGGAGATCCTTCATGCCTGAAGGACATGGAAGTGCCATGTTGCACTGGTGAAGGGGGTGAAGCCTTGGGGGTGAGCTCAATTCCTGGAAAACAGCTCTGAGTATGGTCTGGAAACCAGCTCTGGTGGGCTCTGGAGTCCATCTCTGGAAAACAGCCCTGGAAACCAGTTCTGGTATGGTCTGGAGACCAGCTCTGGTGGGATCTGGAAAATGGCTCTGGAAAACACCACTGGTGGACTCTGGACACCAGCTCTGGTGGGCTCCTGGGGATTGGCTCTGGTGTGTTCTGGAAAACAGCTCTGGAAAACACCTCTGATGGGCCCTGGAAAACATCTCGGGTGGGCTCTGGGACACCCAGCCCTGAGGGTGGCCTTGACCTTCTCTTCCTTGGGATCTTGGGGCAGGCTGCAGTGCTGGGATGGGCACTGGAAATCTCTGCCTGCCTTTTCCTTTACCAGCAGAGGGAATGCTCAGAATAAATCCCAGTGACCTGGGGAGCACTGGAGCTCTGAGCAGTGGCCTCGGCCTGTTTGTGTTGGTGAGGGAATGGGGCTGCAGCTAATGCCCTTTCCCATTCCCCTGGGCATGTTTTGTCTGTGGGATGACACCTGAGCACTGAGTGATCACCTGCAGAGCTGCTCCCACAGAGCACACGGGGCTGGTTTTCCAGGAGATCTGCTCGTGCTCAGGAGTGAATGTGGGATCAAACAGCAGATTGTGCAACCCCTTGGGCTGACATCACAGGTTTTGCTCCGGTGCTCACTGGAAGCAGAGCTGAGCAGACGTTTCCTGGAGCTGTAAATTCACCCCTCACTGGCTGCTGGCTCCCGGGGTGGACAGGTTTGTGTGGGGATGTGACTCAGCCAGGAGGTTACACAGGGCCCTTCTCACGAGGGGTGGGAGGCAGGGCAGGAGGATTCCCAGGAATTCCCCATGGCAACACAAACACAACTCTGCTGAGCACGCGAGGCGAGGAGCAGGCCCTGGGGCACGGCCAGGACACGGCAACTCCTTAACCTTTAGAGAAACCAAGCCCCACAGGAACAGCAATTCTTCTGTGGCTGTGTAACCCATGAGGGCCCCACAAACCTGAAATCAGAGAACCAAGGCCAAGCCAAAAGACTCCTGGTTTTGTCAGGAGATGTTTGAGAACAGAGCTCGCTGAGCAGGCAGGCATGAGCTTGGAGAGATCCATGTGGTAGGGTGGATCTGAGGGGTGAGAGGAACATGGCCAGGTCTGAGAAAGGGGACAAATGGGGCACTGAAAGGGGAACCCCAGCTGTGATGGGGTCACTGGTGCTGGACTGGGTCTGATGTCTGCAGATGGAATTGTCCTCCACCACCTGGGGCTTCCCTGCTACTCCACGTTCACCTGGAGCCAGCAGCCCATTCATGAGGCCATCCTGAGACCTGTCAGAAAAACCTCGGGGAATTTAACATCAAACCACTTTTATACTTAAGTATTTTGTCTTTAATCAGTACAATACTTTTCCAGTGTGTCCTCCTCAAAGGCTGTGGCCAAACTGGTCACAGAAACCTGGGAACCTTGAGGTGGTTTTGGCCTTTGTGTCTCTCGCAAATTCTCACCCAGGTATATGGTTTTAGGCAAGTCAAAACTGAGCAAGGGAAAATAGGCAGCTCTGGGCTTACTTGGGTGTGAAAGTGTACCTTCTGCCATTGAAGAATAAAATAGACTGGTAAAGCTACACCTTCCATCCCTGGCAGTGTCCAAGGCCAGGCTGGACAGGGCTTGCAGCAACCTGGGATAGTGGAAGGTGTCCCTGCCCATGGCAGGGGATGGCACTGGATGGACTTTAAGGTTTCTCCCAACCCAAACCATTCCATGATTTTATGATTCTAAAGTTGTGTCATTTGTTTGGTACCGTTTTGTAATTTAGCTGCATTTCTGCTCCTCACCCAACGTTTTGGATGGACTGGGGATGCTGGGCCAGCACTGACAGCAGGGGACACGGGACTTGTGCCAGGCAGTCTGTAAATTCTGGGATGAGTAGGAGAACGTAGGAGACACCCTCCACATCCCGCTGGTGTTTAACACCTCCCAGACGTTTTCTCACAGCTCGTTTAGGGCGTGTGCTGGAAAACACAAACCGGAATTAACGCCATGGCTTTAAAAGAGACTGAGGGGAATGTTTCACCAGCGTTTTTGGGAAGTAGAGACTGATGCTTTACAGCTGTGGATTCAAAGCAAATCCTTCTGGTCCTGTTTCACCAAACCCCAGGGATTTGCCTGAGGGCATTTTTGTGTGACGGGTCAGCCCCTGCTCCTGGCACTGATTAATGCCAGGATGCTGCCAGCACAGAGGGACACAGCCTGGAGGGTTGGGGTCGGGAAGGTCCCTCTGCTCCTCTAAAACTGCTCTGTCCCTTTATAACCCTGCGAGGAAGCTCTTTTGAACTGATGCTTTTTTGACCCTGCAGAAGCCCAGAAGTTAGTAATGCTGTTTAACTCTCATTTGCTGTTCAACTCCCATTTGCTGTTCCTCCCTCAGCTTCAAGCCTCTTTTAACACCTTGTTTAAAACCATGTTTTAAACCCATTTTTAGGTAAAGAAATTTATTCCAAGGTGACACAGAGCAGGTTTCAATACCCCACCAGACCACAAGCCTTTTGCTGGTGTTGCCTGTGTGTCTTTTCTGTCTCTTTTTTCAAGAGCTGCCAGAACACAAATTAGAGAATTTGACATCTGAAATCCAGTCTGTCTTTATTGCTCACTTCCTTTTCTTTTATTTTGGAATCTTGGGATCATGGAACCATTAAGGTTGGGAAATACCTAACAGATCACCAAGTCCAACCATCAGTCCAGCACCATCACCAGGTTCAGCATTGAACCTGGTCCCCAAGTGCCACGTCCACATGGTTTTTGAACACCTTCAGGAATGGTGACTCCACCATGCTCCATGACATGGCTGTGAGCTGGGACAGCTGGAAGATCCAGGAGCAAGCAATGTTTCAGTGTAAATTGTTTGAAATACAGGAAACACAATCTTCTAGATGAAGAACACAGGTATTTATACAGTTAAATATATGTATTTAAAATTTATGTCCAACTTATGAACTGTCATTGCTCTAGACCAAATCCACCCCACTCTTCCTCTCACCCCTGGAGGCCAGTGCACGTTTCCAGCTAAAGGAAGTATTTAAAGTCCCAAAGATCATTGTCCTGCTATTTGGTCCCTGTGTGAGGAAAGGGCAGCAGGGTTGGGGTTGGTCTTTGTGTTTGTAAATGATTTAGTACCAGTGGCAAGGAGGGTGAGTTGTGCAAGCAGCAAAACGTGATGAGAGTGGTTTAAATTTAATAAAATGGCTAAAAACGGTGAGGATGTGAAAAGCAGGTGAACACTGAGGGGACACTGAGTTACCTCCTATGGGCTTTACACACTCGCAGAGTCAGAAAGCCTCTCTCTGTCTTGAAGGCTGCAGCCTCAGGTGTTTTGTACAGCACACACTTTAATGTAGATGTTTTTCTTCCAGGCAGTGATAACTGCCCACAATATCAGCCAAATTCTATCAATCTGAAGAGAAAATTGGAAGGCACAGAGTTTAGTCTAACACTGAGTTTTAGACCATCCTTCTGCTCTAAGTTCTCCTTCTGCCCAACCAAGACAGTTCTGAACTCTTGTAACCTGGGACATGAGTGGTTTTTAATCAGTGTTTTATGGTTTTCCCTTTTTATTTCATGTTTTGTTTTAGAACTTGTGTTTGGTGCACTGATTTAAAAGGATTTAGCAGGAGAGATCTGGACTGGGCCAATGGCATGGCTGATACACAGAGTAGAAAACAGGCCAGCAAATGTTACAAAATCACAGATGGATTTGGGTTGGAAGGGAGCTTAAATTTCATCCAGTTGCACAGGCAGGGACATCTTCCACTGTCCCAGGTTGCTCCAAGCCCTGTCCAGCCTGGCCCTGTTCAGGGACCCAGGGGCAGCCACGGCTTCTCTGGGCACCCTGTGCCAGGGCCTGCCCACCCTCACAAGGAACAATTCCTTCCCAATATCTAATCCATTGTTGGTGGAGCTGATTGCAATGAAATAAACCCACCAGAGCCTGTTTGATTCCTTAAACAGATGTTAACAGGAAGGCGGGGATGCCCAAAAGGGCAAGGTCCAAACCCAGCAGCCCCTCCTGGTGTGTGGCTGGAAGGGTGAGGCCAGAGCTCCTCCTGTGGAGCTCAGTTTGGTGAACTTTGAACTTCCAATGTAAAATTCCAACATTTGTGTTCTGCAGTGTGACCAAAGCCAACTCTCCTGCTCTGTTGTGTAATGCAATAAATGTCAGGTTGACAAATTCAACTTCATTGAAATAGTTTTTTATAATTGCCCGTGGTGTTGTAAGATGCACTTTACAAATATTTGTTGGCTTAAAGGATGCCACTGAATCACTGTTCTCTGGTGGCAAATCCTTGCAGTGGAAAACAGCCCTTGTTCATGTTTTCCCAGTTCCCTGTGTGGTGGGACACTGAGGAAAGCTCTGACAAAACAGAGAACTTGGTGTTATGAATCCACAGGTAATAGCCAAGCAACGTTATTTCACCATCTAAGTAAACACAGGGGGCTTAGGAAAAATAGAAATAATGTGAAGATCCAGCCTTTGCTTGCCAGCAGGAGAAGGACACAGAGCTCAAGTGGCTCCCAGATGGTTTCCTTGGTGTCCCCATGTCCCCAGCCCCCCTGGCTGTGGGCTGAAGGTCGTGGCAGAGCGATGTAACCCAGAGAGGAAGGGCAGTCCTGGCATCCAGGGGCTGCTCCCTGCAAAACCTGGGCAGTTCCAGCCTCCCTCAGCCCGCAGAGGTGAGAAAGCCCTTTGCCAGGCCAGCACCAAGTGATAAATGCTGTGATGTACAAGGCCAGTAAATGGGGATTTAATGATTCTTGACATTCCTCCTGGATGCACAAACAGCTTTTTGCAGGACATTTACACCAGGTGCCTCTGAGCAACCTGGCTGTCCCTCAGGCAACCTCTGCAACCCAATGAGTGGCTCAGGGACATCACAGTCAGTTCTTCAAGCTGCACAAAAAGGTGATTAACCTTGAGAAATCGTTTCAGTGGAAAACTGGACAGGTTTCATTCGTCCCTTACAGGAAGGCTTAGCTGCCCATTTGTCATCAGATTTTCCTCAGCAATCTTACCCCAAAACTTGCTTTTTTCCCTTTTTCTACTCCTCAGTGCTAATGCAGGAAAAATAATTGGAAGTTGTCTATTTCTTTTTGCCTCAGAATTCTGTACAAGGATACAAGACATTCATGACTGAATAGTCGAGGAGCTGTATGTTTTTGGGATTCTCTACATAAGTGTAAGGAAAACATGGAGAAGGAACTCTCAATGCCTCTGTGCACTGAGCCCTCGAGTTTAACCCATCCCCCTCCACCTGTGAGTGCTGTTCAAGGCTCTAAATTTAATTAGTTAATGCACAGTTAATTGCCAAGTGTTTTACACATTGATCCATCCACTTTGTAGGGGCTGTGGCTGCTAAAACCTTTGCCAGCCCACAGCTCATGTTATGAACAAGGACAACTGTGTGTAAAAACAAAAAGAAAATAAACCTCTGCATCTAAAAGTAGGAAAATCAGGATTTCTGATGATTTTGGGGTGCTGACAAACCAAGGGAGAGCTGCTGGCCCTTTCTCTTATCCAGCAGGAATTGCAGGAGGGAGTGCCCGGGAGAGACCTTGGCACTGTGGCTGGGAATTGCAGTGTGGGATCCTCACATGTCTCTCAGATTTTGCCCTGTGCCTTATTGGTTTTCTTGCCTTTAGGTGTTTTCAGCTGTAAATACCTAACAGATAAGTAGCTCATAAGTTGTTATGTATCACTCTGAGAAGGCAAGAAAGAAAATGAGACTCTTCACTTGGGCTTAATTTTAAACTGTAAGAGTTTTTGATGCAGATAATCACATACATTTATTTATAGCAGTTGTTCTTTAGAAACGACATAGCCAACATAACATTCATGATGTGTCAGATTTAACAGCAAATTTTGGAAGAATCTCTGGCTTCTTGTGAGCTTTGGGTTGTGTCTTGGATAATGTTTTCTGGGTGTGCTCTACTGGACTACTTCAGCTGCTGTGGTTGACATTCCATACATTCATCCATAAAAATCCCAAAGTGGTTTGGGTGGGAGGGACATTTAGGCTCATCTTGTTCCAACCCTCTGCCATGGGCAGGGACACCTTCCAGTGGATAAGATCTGTTGGTTCACTGTTTTAGGAGGAAGACTCAGACGTACTGTGCCGAGCATTTACCTGTGCTGATAGCATGATGGGTTGATCTCAACCCTTTTTTTTTTTAACAAGAGCAACAATTCCTGCAACTATTTCCTAAACTTGTTTACTCTTCTCTCCCATCTTTATGGATGTGAAGGTCCTGAGGGTCACCCATCCCATCACAGAGTGGCCTCTGGCACTTTTTGCTTTTGTGAGCAGCAAGGGGAAATCTCAGGTTAAATGTTTTCTGTGTCACAATTCCATAGTGAGGCAGGGCTAGGGGAAGATCACTGGCACAGGGTGCCCAGAGAAGCTGTGGCTGCCCCTGGCAGTGTCCAAGGCCAGGTTGGACAGGGCTTGGAGCATCCTTGAATGGTGGAAGGTGTCCCATGGCACAGGGTGGAATGTGGTGAGTTCTAGGATCCCTTCCAACACAAACCAGTTCCGTGAAGAACAGGAGGAATAGAGGCACCAAGAAAAGAGAAGAAATTTCAGCATCTCTTCCCCACATTGCCATGGACATCCCTAACAGCCTGACATCCATCAAAACACCCCTGGAAGTCATCCAGCCTTTTTCTGTAGCTTTCTGTGGCTGGCAGCACTCCAAGCTCCCTGACCCTTCAGCCAGGCAGGAGCACTAATGAGCCATCAGGTTTTTCCCAGGCGTGCACAGCATTGTTTTAAGTCTCCAGCCCTGAACTAAACAAACCCCTCATTTCTCCTCAGTTAATATTTACCTGCACAAATGAGGCTGGATTATTTCACAGGTTAGTTTGTAATTGTTACCTGCTTTATTTTGTCTTCCTGACAACGAATCACAGAATCCTGAGGCTGGAAGACACTCAAATACTGCATCAAAGTGTGGCTCAGATTCATCAGCATTCTGATTAAGGACAGTTGTGCAGGATCTGTGTTTTTATCCAGAGCAACCTGTCTCCAATTAGTGGCTAAATTTGTTTTGGAATTCAGCAAATAAATCCACAATGAGATTTGGTTTTAGGAACTCGAGGAACTTTTCGGCAGTGTAAAAACTGCTAGAAATATCTCTTTGGAAATCAAGGAAACTTTTAGAATTGTGTAAAAACTACAAGAAATATCTCCAAAAGACATGAATTTGTAGCAGTGAGAAATGTTAAAAATTAATTTAACACTTCCTTGGTTTAGAATTAATACAGGATATGTTTCTTTGATGTGAGAAGAAAAAAAAAGATCCTGGAGAAATTTTTGTTGCTACTCTGAAATGAACACGAATGTAAATTTTCAATGACAGTTTCTTCCAGCACTAAGCCAGCCCTGGTAAGTGGCACTCTAAAAATGGGGTGGTTTCAGTGGGCACAAAATCAATGGAGTGGCACAGAAGTCCAACATTTTTTCTGTGTTTTCCCTTTGTAAGTTCAGTTAGATCCCGTGTTTACAGCAAGAAACTCCTATTTTTGTTCCTTGTTCCCTAAAAATAAAAATTACTTGAAGCTCTGTCCAAGTTACCCTCCCAAAAAGCGTTCAGCTGTCCCCTGTATGTTGTCTCTAAATCAGAATGACAATAATTATTAGGCAGATGCAGAAGCACAGGGGGGGAAAGGTGTAATTCCAGGCACTGTACAGAGACTTTTAGTTCTAGTAGGCGAAGTGTTTAAATTCAAATGTCATTTTTCAGGGAGTACTTTGAAGAAATTCGATATTGCTCTGCTTGGTACTGACAAGAAATGGTAAAAACAAATACAGAGTATGCAAGAGGCAGAAGAGGCTCCATTGGGCTCAGTGCAGAGCAGAACTGCAGAGTTTTCTCAAAAGTACCTTAAAATATTGGTAGTGCCCTCCACAATTTTTAATTTTTTTTTTTTTTAGGAGAGAGCTGTGAGGAATTATGGAATCTCAGACTGCTTTGGATGGGAAGGGACCTCAAAGCTCCTCTCATTCCATCCCCCCTTCCAGAAAGGAAAACTTCCATTGGACCAGGTTGCTCAGGGCACAAATCCAGACTATTTTACTAAAGTGGTTAGAAGGTTGCTTAACTTTGGCTTCTTTCCATTGGGTTTAGAGGATGTCTTCTTTGCTGCTAATTGTTATGTCCTTCATCAGTGTTCAGAAAGGCTTGAATACATCAGCCATAAAAAACTCAGCCCATAAGCTATAGCACTCAGTCAATGACTGGGTACTCTGAAGTACTGACTTATCAATTTTTCAAAGTGTAAATATTTTCCTTCTTTTTTTGGAAAAAAAAATCTATTTTTTTAAAATGCTTAAAATGTTTTGCCTCAGTGAAATCTCTTTGAAGTGAATTTAAGTGACTAACTTTAACCTCCTTCTCTTTTTTTCTCTTTCAATGTGTTGCTGATAAACTTGTTTGTAACATGAAAGATACGATAGATTTGTACTTTGAAGTTTTTTCCTAATTTGATTAATTTCTACAGTAAAAGGTTTGTTTTTCTTCATTCACTAGTTTATGCTCAAAATGTGGATGTTGAATATTCACTTCTCACTTTGAATCCAAGAAAATTTTAGCTTAAGGATGCTGGAAAACACAGCAGGGATTTTTACTATGGAATTTTGCTATTTTCACTGTTACAGTGTTCCTGTGAGGGTGTATGAAACTGAAGCTGAGGCCAGGAGAAGGAGTCAAGGGTCTGTCTGGAATAAACTGATAGGAAAGATGAGGAGAAAGAACAAATTGCTGATTTGGTGTGTGCACAGCTGCAGCAACCTGAGCTTGGTGCTTGGAGCATGAGGAGCCCTGGAAGCTGGGAAAGGGGGCTGGAAAGGGCTGATCCTCATTTGGTACAGTTTCTACATCCGTCCCGATGTGTGTTTTACCCCGTCCTCCTCACCCTGATGCTGCCTGGCACAAACCAGTCCCAGTCCCAGCATCTCCCGGTTTCTGGGCGCCACCTCTTGGTGCTGGGACAGCTCCTCCTTTTGGTGCTGGACAGGGACTGAGGGACTCTGCCCGGATTTCTGCTCTTCCGCGGGGAAAGCCATGCATGTGAGGGGCAGCGGCTCATCTGCAGCAGCAGCAGCTGGAAGTTTAGTACCACCACCCGAGGAAACGGGAAATTTCATTTCCAAGGGAAACCCATTCCAGACCCGCCCTTGTGTACAACACAGTAGTGAGCTGAAACAGATTTTAATGTTTTGGGTTAGATGAGGTTTGTCCAGTCGGGTTTTGTTGCTGTTTTACTCCTTATTATTGTTTTTGGGGGGGGTTTTAGTCCCCCCGAGTAGCTCATGCCAGATCTCCCAGAGGAACCCACTATATCCCATAGGGAGACAGTGGTATGAAGTGGAAACATCACAGGATGAGGTTCAGCATCCTGTTCGTTAACTCACAGGTGCATTTCTCCACTGCCCATCCATCCCTCCATCCACATCCATCCATCCATCCATCCTCTTGCACAACTGATAAAGTGTCACTAACTGATTACGACATTGCACTGCAGCACCCTGAGAGGTGCTAATAAATAAATACCCACCTTGCAGCCTGCCTGGAGCCCTGAGGAGGAACAGGAAGGGAAGGGAAGGAGTTAACTGCTGTGCATTTTTTTTTTCCAGTAGGGATTTGTGCCACAACACCCTGGGATGATTTACGGTCTGTGTCTGGTCCCCAGTTTTATGCTGCTACCCAGGATTAACTGATTTTAGCGTTCAAGGGGGATAAAATGATAAAACTAAAAGGCAGTCTGTAAATTCCAGCAACAAGGGCTGCCTTTTGCAATAGATGGGGCCTGGACATTTTTATGTTCCTCTTTATTTGCAGTTTGGCTCTACCTGGGGGAGCAAAGAGGTGGAGAGAGAACAGTGCTACGACCTGGGTCTGTGGGATGGCTTGGAAAAGCACAAGGATATTCTTTCATTTTAGCCCATCTAAGGTATTAAGGAATTGTTAACAAGAAGCAATAAAAAGTTTTATAGGAATGGAGTGGTGTAGGGGGATAGAATATAAGTAAATAAAGGTAGTATAGAAAGTAATCGTACCCCCTAAAGAGTTGCAGCTGGGTTAATTATTAAAGATTAGGAGCAGGCTTGATGTTAACAGGCCACAGCTGCAGCCAATAAGAAGAGTGTTATAAAAGAGTGGATTGGTTGGTTGAGGGGAACTGGAGTCAGTTGGGTACTGCAAGAAGAAGGAAGAGTCAGTGCCCAGAGGAGCTGCCTACGAGAAACATCAAGGAGGTATGAAACTCTAGCAACATAGAACTCTTGCAATGTAATGACAATAGAGCTCTTGCAATATAATAATAACGGGGGGGGGGTGTCCATGAGTATTTAAAGAGCAGGTTGGAAAGCGCAGGTGGTGAAGACAAAGCAGACGGTAACAAGATCAAGCTGCACCAGTGAAAATCTAGTGTAAATTCCCCCCCTCCAATACAAGGAGGAAGTTTTTTAAAGTGAGGGTGGTGTGGTCCTGGCACAGATTGCTCAGAGAAGCTTTTTGTGACTTGCTTTTTTCCCCACTTTCAGGAGATAATTTTGCACCTGGAGTCAATGGGATCTTTAGGAAGGAAAGCAACTGGAAATGAGTACAAGTCTGAGTGGTCAATTGTTTGCTCTCATTATTGGATTAAATAGGAGCAATTCCAGCAGGGCGGGAGCAAAACACTGGAGGTCAAAGTGGCAGGGTTTATTTTAATTTTTTAATTTTTTTAAAATTTTTCTTTAATGAGAATGTGGTGATCTGTGTCACCTCCATTTCCTCCCTAGACAACCACAGCATTTTGACTCAATGCTCTTACAGGTCCTTTCCAACCTTAATGATTCTATGATTACAAGTGCATCGTGATGACTACCAGCTCTATAAAATTTTCTTTTATTACTTTCTGCTGTCCCAGCCATAATTCAAGGGCCCAGCTTTGTTCTGTGAATCTGAAATTGTTGTGAATGGGTTATGCTTGGAGTTGAATACCAAGATGGGAATTGCAGACTCATTTCCAGCCCCAGAAAGGCGCTCACAGGGATCATTACTCACCCTGTTTACCCTACAGGCCACCCAAAGGATGTGTGTCATTGCCCATTTTCCATATGGCATCCCAGGGACTGGTGTTCTCCTTGCCTGGCTGGCCCAGGCAAAGCTGGGAGGCTCAGGGACATCAATCAGGCCACCCAGATACTCGTAAGGCTTCTAACACTGCACTATATTTCTGAGTGTTTGAGTTTATCCTCCTCTGGCTCCTGTGTGCCAAGCAGTAAAACCGGAATTATTCCATCAAATCTCCTTGGTTTTTTCTTTGCCTAGAATATGGCCAGGTTTTCCTGTGTCTGGAGCGAAAGAAAAAGGAAAGAAAAGGAAAACAGGTAGAAAATGAGTTTGCTAAAAATAAAATAAGTGGTTCTTATTTTCTCTCCTGCTTGCTGGGAGCCTGGAAACAAGCTGGAGTAAAATCTCTAATTATAATCGTTTTATCTGCAGATAAATGAATGGATGAAAAATATGTCTTTTGAAATAGAAATTTCAGGTCAATTTGACAAATATGGGGTATGGAAGTGCCTAAGGCCAGGTTGGACAGGGCTTGGAGCCACCTGGGACAGTGGGAGGTGTCCCTGCCCATGGCAGGGGTGGCACTGGATGGGCTTTGAGGTCCCTTCCCACCCATACCATTCTGGGATTCTATGAGATGTCTGTCAAGCAAATGGGAGTCAAGGCACAGATTAAGGAAATAATTTTGGTAATGTGGGAGTTTGGGATGTGTGGGTGCATGTTGGGGGCTGAAAAGAGACTGAAATATTCTACTCTTTTATTGCTATGAGGGGTCAGGAAATCTGCAAATGGCTCAAAGGACAATTGCAGTGATCAGGGCTTTGATCCCAGCTGGATTTTTAAGGGGGTACCACAAGAGGTCCGTGTGTGTTTGTACATCCAAAACACTCTGAAAATGCAACGAATTCCCCTTTGTAATATCACCCTCAGCTTTGACCCCGGGTTACTGTTTAGTGCAAACAGTAAATGAGAGAAGATGGATTAGCACTGAAAGAGACCAAATAGCCCACGAGAGCAGTAAGGAACAAACGGAATAAATCTGTCTCTTGTGGGTAGTGCTGGCTCTTAACACCTTGTTCACGTTTCTGTTTCTTTGAGGGGAGGGAGTCAGGGAGATGGAGATGGAAACGATGCTGATGTGTCACTTGGGGTCCAGCAACCCTTCCCTGAATGCTGGGACAGAGAGGCTGGCTGATAAATTCTCACTGCACATTTATGGTGCTGAATTGGTCTTGCAGCTGAAGAGAATTCAGCCTCTCCTGGAGATCACATCAGTCTCTAAAGGTAGAGGAGTAACATGTGGCCCTGCTGTCCCTCAGGGCTGCAAGCATTTCAGTGGAGAGCTCTGGAAATGAAGTCAGAGGGCCCTGAAATGAAGTGCTGGGGACTTTGGCTTGGAGGTTGCATTATCCCCAGCTGCATGAGCTGCCCCAAGTGGTGACAGAAAACTTTCCTGCTGTCCCAGGGGATGGGCTGCTGCAGGAGCTCTGCAGGAATAGATTGACTCATGATTTGCTTGCTTAGCACACAAAATTTCTATTTTTCCCTGAGAACCAGGAGCATGTGCAGCCTCTTCCTGGTGCCTATTTAACCTCTGTGTGTCACCAAAGGGGTATCAGGGAAAGACAAAGGTGATACAGAGACTCCATCATCAGAGGGCATGAAAAACACTTTATTATTAGAAATCCACAGTTCTTAGAGAAACAATAGTAGACCTAAGACTTGATTAGCTTTTGAGAATCTTCTCTCACCTATTGGTCAAGAAGGGACAACTCCTTCTTGTAAACATCTTTGACAAACAGTGATTGCCTGCCAGGTGCAGAGATTGGGATAATAATTGTTTTAATTCTTTCTCTGAGCTTTCTCACTGCTTCCCAGGAAAATCCTGGGAGAGCTTTGCCTCTCTCTGTTCAGAGGATATGTGATTACCACATCTGTGCTGTTATTTTCCCCTTTTTTGGGGCTCCTCAGGAGTTCTCCAGGCCCACCACAAGGGTATATCACACCCAGGTGACAGCTCTGTGTCCCATGCTGTCCCTGGCATTGCTGGTTGCTGTTTGTGACTGCCACTTCAAGATCATTCCCTGCAGGAAAATTTTAGTGGGAAATTTAATGAGGTTTTCTTTAATTTTAGTACTCTGGGAATTATTTTTTTAAAGCAATCACTTATTCACAGCGACTCTGATGTATTTTCAGGGATGGCAGGAGCAGAGTAGAGGCAAGGGAAAGGCACCCAACGTGTTTTGAGCTGGTGGGAAAACCAAACTATGGTGGTTTGACCTCTCCAAAAATGGGAAACTACCAAGAAGCAACAAATCCCACCACCAGTTTGACCCCTGGCAAAATCAGCTCTCCATTCCTGATTTATTTAAGAGTTAGGCTGAGACACCACAGGTGGGATCCAGTTTTCAGGAGAAGCTGCTGGAAGCTGTTAATCTTACAAAAACACTTGTGGAGGAGATACCAGCCCTCCTGGGCTTGAGATTCCTTTGTCACAGCTGGAAACTTCCCAGCAGGAGCTGGAGCAAGCCCTGAAGTGGGCAATAAGAAACATTTGGGAAGAAGAATAAATGAGCCCAAATCTGACAGCCCTGCAGAATGTGCCCCGGAGAGTATAAGCTGAGTTATTCAGGTTTAGTTCTTTAGCTCTTTAAATAATATTTCAAATACCATTTATTCCAGTTGGTTGAGAGTTTCAGAGGGTGATTGGGCGTAAGGAGAAAGAATTTCTTACAAAAAGAAACTGAAGTAAAGTCAAGAGCTGCTGGTACTTTTGTCTTATTTGCACATGAATCCATGTGAATTATTCTGCCTCCTGATCCCTGCTCTGCTGGAGTGGATCATTCAGCAGCACCTTGGAGAGGGGATCTTTGTGGAAATAACTGGTGGTGGTGACTTACTAGCGCTGAGAAATAGGAGAATGTAGCAGAGAGCCCTGAAATGCTGCCACGGGGAGCTACAGAGGGTGTGGGGCTTGTAAACACTCCCTGATACACCTGATACCGATTTCCCTCTAATGTATAACCCTCCCTTTTAATTTTTAATTCTTACGGAATTTAGGGGTTTTTCTTCCTCATTGTTTCTTTCACCTTTCAATGTCTAATTTCATTTATCAGCAAACCTCAAGTTTATTTGTAAAAGCAAATATCTTTTTCCCTCCATCAATCAGTGGAATCCTTCCCATTGTTTCTTTTATTTCTCAGTGCTGGTTTTATCTACCAGCAGACCCACAGCTTGTTTGTAGAGACAAATCCACCATTCTCTCAGGAGGGACCTTAAAACTGACCTTGTTACCATTCTGGGGACACCTTGCACTGGACCATCTCCTCCTCCCTGCAGTCTGTCACCTTTCCCCACCTGCTGTGGGGTTTGTGGGATATTTTTGTGTGTGGGTGAGTTATTAGTTTACCTCTTTCATCAGCAGAAATGCCATAATATCCCATTTAAATTTGGCAAAGTGGGATTTTAAACAGACTGGGGCTGTTTAAGCAGCTCTAAGAGCAATGGGGAGGGGTAAGGGCACGCCCTTATTTTCTGCATTATTCTGATCCCATTCCCGAGGATGAGCTTTCCCTGCTCTGGAAGTTCTCCCCACGTCCTCTAGATGCTCCTCGTGCTCTGCAGGAGCTGCAATTCCTGAGCAGAGCCCCGAGCCGAGGTGTGGAGCTCCCTCTGTGCCAAACCCAGCGCCAGCATCTCCCTCCCCTCCCCTCATTCGCTTTCTCGATTGTTCCTGTCACAGCGAGAATTTACAAAATTGTCACTTAAGAGGAGAAGGTGACAATTTCCCTCGAAATCTTCTGGTTGCAGGGACCTCTGCTGCCCTTTTCCTCAGCACATTAAATGCATCCAGTGCAAGGCAACGCTTTGGAGAGCAAACCAGAAAATAGTGAGGCTGCTCATTTTAACTCTTCCTCGAGTCTGAATTCGGCTCTGTGAGGAATTTCTGATGAGCTTTGCACTCTCTGTTATTAGTGCAGGGATTAAAGGAATGTGTTGTGACGTTTGCCATTAATTTTAATTTTGGCTTCTCGTGTTTTCACCTGTTGTTGTTCTGTTACATTAGCACTTAGGAAAATGTGTTTTTAACGAGAATTTGGGTGTCTTTGTGTCTCTTCTTGTTGTGTTTTTGCCTGACCAGTCCCTGGGGGAAGAATCTTTTCCTGATAGCCTCTGACACGGCTCCAGCCATTCCCATACTCAGATTTATTGTAAAACTGAGTTTTATCTCACAGCCTTGACTTCTACTCTTTTTTCCTTCCACTTCACTGGGAGACCTTCAGCAAAACATCCCAGTGCAGCCAGTCAGGACGAGGTTTTCAGTCTGCTATCACACCGAGGGGTCTAGGGAAGGTAAAAACAGCCACATAACCTGCTGAATGCCCCCAATTGCCTCAGGCTGCCTGCAGGTTCAGCAAGGTGACATTGCGTGGGTTAACCATAAATCACAAATCAATGGCAAACTAGAACTGAGGCATGAGGGAGCAGCAGCAGCTTCTGGGACTTGACAGAGAGATCCTGGCCTTCAGAGGGTTGGGATGTTTAAATCCCAGGCTGCATTCCTGTGCCAGGGCTTTGCTGGGCACTCAGGCTCTCCTTGCCTCCCCAGTCTGATTTTAACTTCCCTTCCTTGTCCGTGCCTGCAGGGACCAGGGAGAAAGGCTCAGCTGAGTGTGGCATGAGTGTTAATCAATATTAGACCACTTATGCTGTGGAAGAGCTGCTTGTGTGCAGTTTTGAGTGTTCTTTTCAAAGGTCAGAAAAGACACCAGCAGCAAACCCTCCATCCATTCTCTCGGAGGGGATGCTGTTTCAAAGTGACTTTGGACAAAAGCCACAAAATTCTCCCTCAGTTTTGGTGGCTGTGAGGGTTTTAGGACAAGGGAAGAGATCAATTTGATTTTATATTTTTAGAAGGTTGATTTATTATTTCATGATATATAATATTAAAAGAAATTATATACTAAAATTATACTAAATTATAGACAAAGGATACAGACAGAAGGCTAGAAAAGAATGAATAATAAAAACCTGTGACTGACCAGAGTCCTGACACATTTGGACTGGGGTTGATCATTAAGTCAACACAATTCCCATGGAACCAAAGATGCACCTGTTGGTAAACAACCTCCAGACCACATTCCAAAGCAATCAGATAATTATTGTTTACATTTCTTTTCTGAGGCTTCTCAGAAGAAAAATTCTGGGCAAAAAAAGATTTTTCAGAAAATATCATAATAACACTCAGTAGCCACCACAACTACATAGCTGTGGTGTAAAACCTCTGGTCACATGTGCATGCTTTCAGAGGAAAAATGCAATTTTTTCAAAGCAAATCCCTGTGGCTTCAGCTCTGAGTTATTCCAGCTCCTTCTGCATGAAGCATTTTAAAATGTTTATATACAATCTAGTTAATATGAAGCCCTTCATAAATTTTAACTGTCTGGGGCAACAGCTCAATAAATTTTCTTGGCCCAGCCAACTGTGTCTCTTGTAGAAAGTATTTATTGTCAGTAAGGAGCCCCAGGCAGGTGGGGTTTGGCAGATTCATGGTTGGCTGTGGACAAGCCAAGGGAGCAGCCTGGGAGGGCTTGTCCTGCCCCAGCCCAGGCTGTGCTGGAGCTGCCTGAGGCTGGCATAGCAGGGGACAGCAGGATCATGATGACCTGGAGTTAAAATGTGGGATTTCTTTCCTAGGAAAGTCATCCAGGGCTCATGGAAATCAAAGCTGGGACCTTTCTGGTCTTGTTGGAGGTGTTCCTGCCCATGGTGGGACTGGGTGGGCTTTAAGGTCCCTCCCAACCCAGACCACTCTGGCATTCTGTGGTGACCCATGTGACAGCTATCTCTTCTCCCTTGAAGGTTTTAACTGACTTCTCCTAGAACAGGAGTTTCCCCAGCAGGTTGGTTCTTTGCTCATCTTCCCTTGGGGGTAACCTCAGAATGGATATTAGCTGATCATCCCCACCCCAGTGGTGTCAAAGGCATTCAATTTCTTGAATTCCATTTAAAAGCACAGAAATTCTCATGCCAAACAATTCTGCTGGGTCACCAGCCCCAGATAATTAATATCTGCTGGGTGAGGGAGGTGCTGATCATGACCCCACTGCACAGAGGTCCTCCCTGTAGTTGTGTGTTCCAGGACCTTCCCTTCCTCTCTCACAGCTCAGCAAACCAGGAATCTGCACAAATTTCTCACATCTTGTGTTTGCACAACACTTGGTTGTGTGCCCTGTCCCAGCTTAAAATGTGCAGTGTTGAAAACCCTTCATTTTTCTCTCCTTGTAAGATACCAATTTCTATTTTTCTACCTGGCTGAGAATCCAGTGCTGTTCTGAATGCTACTGGGGAAAAAAAACTATGCAAAAGTGCTGGATCTCATCCCATCCCCAGTCATTTACTTCCTTCAGCAGATCATGAAAGAAAGAAAACAGAGCAGTTCGGAGGTGGTTTTTACATCAGAAACAATTCCCTTTTCTGCTCCAAAGTGCTGATTGCACTGTGCACGTGGTCCCTGCACACCCTGGGACCAGCACCTGCAGCTGCTGGATTGCCCCAGACACCCCAGTTGTCCCCAGAGGAATAAAATGAACAATTTTGGAGGGTGCCTTGGGGATGCAGGCTGTCAGCCTTTTTCAGATTGTTGTGCTTTTGCTTTCACTGAGGCTTTTCCTGGCTGTGGCTGTTCCAAATGATCCCAGAAGGGATTTTACACAGGGTGTAAATACACTCTGATGGGTGAGGGCTTTGATAGTTTGGAGGTGTTTGCTTTCATGTAGGTCTTTTGCAGGTTTAATTTCCATTTGGTTCAGTTTGGTTTGTGTCAGGAACTGGAGTTGGATGGGGATTTCATTGCTACAGATGGTGCCTTGACAGGAATCTTTGGTCTAGTACAAATGGAACAGAAATTTCAAATTATGCCCACAGGCTCAGAAGAAGAGAATCCAGATCAGTAATGCAGCAGGTGTTGGCCATTTGTAATTCCTGCTTCCCCATTTGGGCTACATCAAGCAGCCCTTCAGTTCTGGGACTTGTGCAGCTTTGGCTCTGATGTATTGATGTCAGCAATACCTTTTATTTTCCCTGAAACACAATGTCTGTACATGTGATTCAACCAGGGTTCAAGCTGAGTGCCAGCCAAGGCTTTGTTAACTTTTTTTTTTGCCCATCCTTTGGGAACAGCTCGATTTGCACCTGAAATGAGCATGCTGAGCTTTCTTGGTGCCTCTGCCTAGGATAATCCTGATTTAAAAGCCCTGACTGGAAACTTCAGCAGCCCTTGGCTCTGGTAATTAGAAACACGGAGTGTTTTGAGGGGCTTGGTCAGCTTGGTTTTTCCTCCTTGAGAATTTGAGGGGGGAGTTTGAGGATAATGATTAGTCTTGTGCTTTTCTAGTGTTGGACCATGACAAAATTTCCAAAGCAAAGGAAATATCAGTCTTGGTGCCTTGCTGGGGTTTGTTTTTAGATGGTGCTGGTTCTACACCACAGGTTTTAGCTATGCCACATTTTTGGTATGGAAGAATGGAATTTCTTAAAGCAAGGTTCACCCTATAAGAGAAAATATTTACTCAAAGTTGGCCATAATGGGGTAATAATGGAAAGCTTCTGAACATTGTGGGGTTTTTTTAAAGCCACTCTAGACCAACAATTCTTACTAACCTGATATATAGCATGACATGTTTCACTTAAAAATAAAGTGTATGAGGAAATATTCTTACCATTTAGTTAAACTTGAAAGGGTAGAACATATCTGTTAATAAAAAAGGGAGAAAGGGGGTTTAGAAACTAGGTATACTTTTAGGTATAAAGCATTCTGGGACCATTTGAAAGGGCCAGCACCAAAACTGTTAAAAGACATGAATTTTATCTTCTACTTTGGTTTATTTGATGACTGTTCTTGTATCCTGGAACCTTCCTATGGGTTGATTGGCTGAAATTGATTAGTCCAGTGCCACATTCCTCATACTTGTGCTTTTGATGCAGAACTCCAGGATTCAGGACCAAGTCCTGGCCTGCTCATGTGTGACGTGTGTGCTTTGGCTTTATGGCCAGGTTTCAGCCTTTTCCCAAAGCTTCACTGGAGGAGGCTGTTTGTGTGTCACAGTTGTCTGAGAGGTTTCCATCTGAACTGTTTCATTAGCTGAAATTAGTTCAATTTAATTGTTTTTGGCTTGTGCTGCCTGGCTGCAGCTGGGAGGTCCTTCCTCGCCAGACCCCAGCCTGTGCCTCTTTGAGGGATAATCCTCCAGGCTTTGCCTGGAACATGCTCATGAATTCTGGTTGTTCTCTGTCTTGCCAAGATGCCTGTCCCCCCATTAGTCACCTCTGCATGGATGCAGTCCTGTGAGACACAGAGAATTTCTGCCCTCTGCTTTCCAGTCATCACTTGCCATACGGACAGAATGTTTTCTTTGGACAGTAACTGCGACTTGGAAACTGGGATTTTATTGCAGATATCACAGAATCACTGCCTGCTCTGGGTTGGAAGGACCTTAAAGATTATCTTATGTTGTTCCACCCCTGCCATGGGCAGGTGAGAGGTCCCTCTCACTAGGGAACCTTCCACTGTCCCAGGTTGCTCCAAGCCCCATCCAGCCTGGCCTGGAGCTGTCTAAACCACCCTGAAAACCAAATCATGGCAGGTGGAGAGATGGTTTCTGAGCTCTTAGTGAAGCAACGCCCACAGGGGAGCTCAGTACAAAGAAGGATCAATCACAGGAATGTAAACTTTGAAATAAAAACAGAATATTGCTTTAGGTCTCACAGGAAAGTGAAACAAAAATGCCCTGAAAGCAGCAAAGGGGAGGGTGAGGTTGACACCAGCTCCTGTTGGTGTAGACACAGAATTCACTGTGTCATTCTTCCTCATTTTTTATTATTCTTGTTATTTATGATTTAGAGAGGATTATGCAAGTAGATTATAGCACAGATCCAGTTGAACTGCTGGAAAAGAACACCCTCAAACCTCTGAAGGAAGGAAGGGTTTTCCTCACCACTTGCCCCATCTCCTGGTATCTGCTCTTTAAAAATTATTTTGCACAAAGGTGAACAGGAGGCAGTGTCTGATATTGGAAAGTGGAATAGAGTTCCTTTTCCCATGCTGTGTTACCAAAGCTCCTTCTTCACCAGGTGGATACTTATCCTTAAATTCTTGATACATAGCTGAAAAATGAATGGAAAGCCTCAGTGGATTTCTTGGTTCCTCTCTTGGTTGACGTGAAGAAAATCCTGCCAGGGATGGCATGGACTGGCCAAAGGACTTATCTGAGAATAACAAAGCTGCAGACAAAAATCTCCTTCTGTCTGTTGAGGTCTAACCTCTCCTCCCACAGTGGGGATGAGGACTGGGAAGAAAGCAGCAGTTTCCTAATTGAAACAAAATAAAATAGAATAATAATTGCAGTGAAAGGGAGAGACACAGAAGAAAACAGCAGGAGAGGTGAGTGATGCCCAATATCTGAGTCCCCCAGCAGTGATTGCTCCCCCCAGATCATGCACTGGACATGGCATTCCATGGGATGGAATATCCCCCTGGCCAGTTGTGGGTCAGCTGTCTGGGCTGTGATCCTGGCTTCCTCCTCAAGGAGAACTGCACAATCCATCCCAGGTTTGGGAAGGAGAATAAATAATGCATGGGCAGATAGACAACACAGGTAGCTGTATGTAATTTTAATGAGTGTGGAGCTGGAATTGAAGTGCTGTTTTTCCAGCACACACCTCTGCTCATCCTGTGAAGCAGCTGAGGGATTGTGCAGAGTGGGCCACTAAAGGAGTGCAGTTATGTGATCTTAGAGGTCTTTTCCAACTTTGATGATTCTGAGCTGCTGTCTTGCAAATCAGAGTGAAATTGCATTCTACAGTCTGGAAAAGTTGTGTGCATGAATTCTTAACTCTGTCAATTAACTCAACCCAAAGCATTGAGCTGGCCTTTATTTGCATAGTCAACAAGCATTTTTTATGGAGAGACCAAGACTTTAGAAATGTTATCATATCACTGCTGCAAGAAAAAAAAATGCACTTTTAAAACCCAGTGTCTCAGAGGATGCAAGTTCACATTCCTGAGGTAGAGGTGGGATTAGCAGCGCACACAGAGCTGATGCTGTTCAAAGTGGTTGAACCCTGTCACAGTCTCAGATGTGACTCAAGAAAGGACAGCAGAGCTGACTACATCCCTTTGAGTTTAAGGATGTTGACGAGGAGTTTAGATAAACGAGGATAAAACTCCTTTAATCTGCTGGCAGGTTATTTGAGTTTTTGATGTTTTAAGAAGAATTCCTTCTCTCTTTGCTCTGACTGCTAAAACTAAGTTGCCTGGGAAACACACAAACCAAAACTGTTCCATGCATCCCTGGTGCTGACTTGGTGATCCAACAAAAAAAAAGGAAAAGCAGCTCCCAGGAAAAGCAACCATTTGCTGTGTGGTTGGATTTATTTTGCTGGGTGTTAAAATCTGCAGAGCTGCAAGATAAAAAACTTGGAGAAATCAACCTTTAGTCCAGCATGGTTTTTATCTCACCCTAAGCATGAGGGTCTTAACAGCCCCATTTTCCTTTGTATTACAAGTTCTTTCCTATGGTTAATCTCCTTCCAATTCCTCAGCAGTTGATTAACCTTCCTTTTATTTTTATTTTTTTATGAAAGAGAGGAAAATCAATATAAAAACCTGATAGCTCAAATTCATTTTTATTTTTGGAAAAGCCTTAAACCCCTCAGTAAACGAGGCTGTAGGTTGAGGCTGAGCACCAGCCTGTCCTTGCCATGCTTTATTCTTAGAAGCTCCTGTTCTGGGCTTTGCCATTTGTGTCTCAGATCTGATCTAATTGTCAAAGACAAAGAACTGCTCTGGCAGCCTCTCCCAGGGATAATCTCTTATGCTGAGAAAATCTTTAGACTTAATTAAGACAGTTTTATCATTCCTGTGAACTTGCAGAGTGGCACAAAAAGGCCCTATTAATGCTCAGGAAGTCTCTCTATTCTAATCCAGTGATATTAAGCAGAGGTTTATTTCAATGAAGGTAACAACCCTCTCCAAGTGGGACTTGTTTTGCACAGAGCTGTGGATCATTCCTTTATCTCCTCTAGAGATGTAACTTGAAAACTTACTCTGCAAATAATTATTTTTACATCTTGAAAGTGGTGCTAAACTCCAGACCCCGATTGAGCTGTCATCGGGAAAGTATAAATATCCTCTGAGTTTACCTCTTAGAAGGCCTTTTTATTTTTATAACAGTTTAACAAGAAATGTAAAGTTATGCATCTGATCAAAGAAAGCCCCCTGATGTTTTATGCAACGTGTCTGCCTTTGACTGGAACAAAAAATAGATCTGAGAGTACTTTAATCTGTTGAAAACAGAACTGTACTTAACAGTGAGCGTCACATCTCGGTTGTTTGAAGCGACTTCGGGTTCTCTCATCTGACTTGACATTGTTTTACTTCATTGTTCGTGCATTTAACATAAAAGAAGATCATTACTATTTTAAAGTTAACACAAAGAAAGTAGTCATGATCAACAGCAAAGGTTCCCAGCTCCTTGTCTGTGGGTTTTGGGGATGCTGTTTGTGAGTGACTCTGTATGCTCTGTGTGTACAGTTATGTATTTATGTTGAATTACTAGTGCTCTACATTGAGGTACTAAAGAGCTGGAGGACAGTGCTGTGTAAACAACAGAAAGACTCTTTCAGGTCTTCACTTTGGTTTGCAAATTTGGGCTTGGATTCCTGCAGAAAGATTAGTGCTGTTTTCTGGTGGAGTTTACACACTGGTTGAACGTGGAGCCTTCAGTAAAAGTGAAAATGTCTGAACTTCAGAAACTTGCTTTTGGCTTGAGACTGTTCATCACTTCCTCTCCAGTTATCACAGTCTATTTTATTGACTCTCAAAAAGAGCAATTTGGAGGATTTGCTTCCACCTGGATACCCTGCAGCTCACAGGCACAGGGTGCCCAGAGAAGCTGTGGCTGCCCCTGGATCCCTGGCAGTGTCCAAGGCCAAGTTGGATGGGGCTTGGAGCAACCTGGGACAGTGGAAGGTGTCCCTGCCCATGGCAGCAGGTGGAACAAGAGATTTAAGGTCCCTTCCAACCCAAACCTTTCAGGGATTCAAGTACAACTCCCATCCTGGACAGCATCAGCCTTGAGCAGGGGGGTTTGCTGGCTGGGGAGCAATGGAAATGGCACGGAGGTGTTGCACTCCTGGGGGAGGCTGAGTGTGCCTGGGGATTGACTCCATCCTATAAATGTCCCCTGCCATGACCTCTGGGGGGTGGCTGTGTGCTGCCTGTAAGGCACCTTTGCTGCACCTCCTGCTTTGCAGATCACAGGTTTCTTACAGTTCTGGGTCATGCTTGATCCAGATATGCCAGCCATGACGTTGGGAAGTTCAGCTCCTGCTTCTTGAGGCTCTCCCCTTCCTACTCCCTCAAATTCTCCATCAGCCCTTTGTTCCAACCAGCCACTTCATCCTGAAGAAAGACTTCTGGACAATCATTCCTTGAAACTCATCCCTCCTCCAGTGAAAAGTTCTGACCTCAAATGATCGGCAGGGAAGGAAGATGTTTTGCCAAATCCCTCCCCATTTGCTCTACTCCATGTTTACTCCTTAGGAGTAAAGTCTTGGGAGCCTTTAAGCACAGATCATAACAGTCTGTGAGGTCTGTGCCTGCCCAGTACAAGGACACTGCCCCGTTCTGTGACACTGACTTCCTTTGAGGACAAGGATTTGTTCCTATCCAGTCTTGGCCATCCCACTCTGGCTGTTGCAGATAACAAAGGGAAAGCCCTGATAAGGATGTGCTGACCTGCCACAACCAAGATCTGCTGTAGCTTTAGGTATTCCAGTAGTTCTGTTCCAGTTCTGTTCCAGTTTTATGGCTAAATTACAGATGTTGGACACGTAACAGAGGAAGTGGGGGTGAAATGTCCTTCAGTGCACAATTGGAATAAAACCAGAGTAAATGAAGACCAGTCAAGTCTCTGTCCCTGCACCTTGTACCTGGCTCATTTTATGAGTTCTGCCATTGCTTTTTTTGATCTACTTGAGCTACCATTGCATGGCATGAGAATTCTCTTTTAACATGAGAATTCTTCCCAGTCAGGAAGTAATTATAATCATAGACTGAAATATTAAATGGAACAACAATCACAGTTGTATTTATTTTTTTATTGCAGCATATGTTTCTCTCCTGAGTTTTGGAAGATGTTGCTGCTTCCTCTTCAATCACAGAAAGGAATGAGCCATGACATTTCTTTTTAATGAAAATGCTGACCTAGTGTTATCTTTGTAGAGCTAAATGAAAAGTTTCTAAGGCTGACTTGGTTAAATACATTTATGGTTTAGCCTGGGGACTACTGATTTAGTGCTGGTGAGAACTTTGATATCTTTTTTCATGTTGAAGCTGATTTTTAAGAGCCAGGAAAAACTTGGCCTGCTTGGTATTTGGTAGGATGGTTTTATATGGAAAATCCAACTGTTGAGCAGTGACACGTGTCTGTTTAAAAGGATAATTTTCTGCCAAAAGGGAAGCAGTGCTCAGGTTTGTCTTTATGGAAGGGAATGGATCATCCAAGATGATATGTGGATTGTTTGGGATTTTTTTAAGGTACTCCAGCATGGCTCCTGTTTGGTTTTTTCTTTAGTTATTATGTTTTATTTTTAGGGAGGACAATATAGTAGAGAGAGAAAACCAGTTGTCCTGTTTTTCCCAGCTCTCCCTCAATCCACAAGAAAAATCTGGTTAGTCTCTCCCACATCAGGGACATGATCTTTCTGAAGGAGTGGGAGAGACTCTAACAGTGACACCCAATCTCTAAACAAGCCAGTCTGCATCAGAGGTTCTCAGGTGATTTAAAAAGAGAATATTTAAGTGTCTGGCAGGAGCTGATTTTCTGCTGTTTGCAGTAAAGTGACTGCAGCAGTCCTTTCTCAGGGCCCAACGTGCAGAGAGCTGTTAAACACAGAATTTTCCTTGGCTTAGTGGTTCACAAAGAGCGGGTTTTCAATAAACAGAACACTTTTGTTTCAATAAACAAAGCACACAAACATTGTGCCAAAGGACTCCAAGTAATGTGTGGTTGGCTTGGGGAAATTGCCATTTTAAAGAGCAGAACAGTGCTGCTTTTAAGGCAGGTGCCCAAAGCCATTGAGACTGACTGGGATCTCTTCAATTAAGTGGTTTCATAGCCCATTATCAAATAGTAACTGGGAAGGTGGAAAAAAAGCCCAGTGGTATGTTTTGTTGGTTGAAATTTCAAAGCTTTCCCACTTAAAAAAATTAAGAGATTATAGTAATAAGATTAGTTAACAGTTTAATTAACAGAAAAATTAACAGATTATAGAAAGAAAAATTACCTTCTATAGATTTAGAAGCCTTAGAGATGTTTTAAGAAAAGACCAGCAAATCCAGTGCAACAAGGAGAAAAATCCTCCCTCCCCCCATATTCAGCATATTTCTATTTAAGAACTATTTTTGGTGTGTTTCAATGACTTTCTGCATTGATTTAAACTAATTGCAACAAGTTGGGGTAGTACCTTTAGAGGAACACCCAGGTTTTAGTAATTTTTTATTTATACAAAACATCTTCCTGAACTTTAACTTCCTCATGCAAATAGGTATGTGGTGAGACTTTTTAACCTTTCAGAATTAAAAGAGAAACATCTATTTCTAATTTTTCAGTTCAAGCAGTTTTACCTTGCTTCAGGTGATTCCAGTTTGTGCCTCTGCATTGCAAATATAATGATAAAAGTTTTCTTTCCTTTTGGTTCTTTGCCCTTCTCTTTTCCCAGATTAGATTTTGCTGGCACGGATTTGGTCACTGGCCTGTGTTGTCAGGGCAGCTTTTCCCCTGGATGTGGCTGGAAGGAGCTGGAATGGGATGGAGCCAGGCTGGCTCCCTGGAGAGGCATTTCCTGAACTCTGTGCTCCCAGCCAATGATGCAAGGTTATGATAATTTGGCTTTAGGATGGGAACAGAATCCCACCAGCTCACTGAAGGTTTTCCCTGCCTGAAAAGGTTAATATATGTAATCATATAGGCAGTATAGCCCTGGAATATCTTTTCCCCCTCGTTTGGTAAATAATGGAAAAATCCCTCCCCTACCTTCCTGAAATTTCAAGTCATGGGTTTTTTCATCCCATAAATCTCTTGGTTGATTTGGTTGTTGCCAGCTAGAATGAGACAAGCTCTTGTACATCCTTGCTTTTCTGCCCATCTTGGCATCATTTTCTTCAGATATATGTCAATATTCTTGTAAATGGTGATTATC
The DNA here is from genome assembly GCA_035582745.1 of Loriotus luctuosus. NCBI lineage: Eukaryota > Metazoa > Chordata > Aves > Passeriformes > Thraupidae > Loriotus > Loriotus luctuosus. The sequence goes on from JAWWEY010000005.1 coordinate 24,738,514, forward strand.
TGCCTCCTATTTCCAGCTGTTGTTCCATGTGGCCTTAAAACATCCCTGTTCCCACACATGTTCTTTTAGAATAATAAAATTATTAAGGTGAGAAACCTCTCAGATCATCCAGTCCAAGCAATCTTTCAAGACTTCTCAGTCCTGAAATTACATCAGTAGGGATACAAGAACAAGTTTTGGTGTGGGTATGTGTGTTATAGAGGTAAAAATTATACAGAAATTTTATATTCCACAGGAGACTGTTGAACTGCATGGCTTTAGCCATAAGTCATAATGTAGCCAATTATCACCAGTTTTTCTCATTGCAGCTGAACAAGTCCAAAGAAAGAACAGGAAGAAAGGAGAAGGTTCTGCTTCTGTTTAGACAGGTTCAGCCAATTTTAGGCAAGTTTCTTTGACTTTCTTTCACTGACCCTACTCCAGTAGCTGTTACTGGCAAAGATGTGTTTCTAAATGCCATACTAAATATATAAATATACATAGCATGTATTTCTTGTGAGGTTCTGCTCTGGTATCTGCTGCTCTCATGCAGTAAATTATTTTTCTGCTCTAGATTAACAAAGCTGCAGCACTCAGTGCCAGGGGCAAATCCTGATGTATCTGCACTCCTGGGTCAGGGTGGTGATGAATGGTGAGAGCTTTGCAGGGCACAGTGTCCAAATAATCCCATTCCCCAGCTGGGATATAGAGAATATCACTAAAACACACAATACTTCATGCTGGTTTGCCCTGGGAAGATGGGTTTTTTTTTTTGTAAATGAAGTAGAGGGGTTTCTGGTGGGATTCATAGGTTTGTAGATATTGTAAACTCGACAGAAGGTTGTGCCAAACTCTGTTATTCTGTCTGGAACCACCCATCTTTGCAGCTGGCCATTGTCCTGCTCTGAAATGCCCCTTGCTCTGCAGCCCATGGTGTGTGGGGTGATTTCAAGGGATGGGAATCCCCTGAGTGACCTGGAGTTGTGTTTGTTCTGCCCAGCTCTGACTGTGGGGTTGGGGATCCTCATCACCCTCTCCTGGCAGGTCCAGTAATCCCACAGGAGCTTGGCCAAACTCCAGAGAGCTCAGTGGGGGCAGATTGGGACACTTGACTGGGGTGAGGCTGAAAGGATCCTCAGCAAGACGATTCCACTTTTCCCAAGGTCCTTTGTGCTCCACAGGTGCTCATGTTTGAAATGTCTATCCAAAATCACTTCAGATCCAGAGAAGAAAAACAAAAACCAACCAACCAAAACAACAAAAACCAAAACAAACAAAACCTACCACAAAACAAAAACCCAAAACCAAACAAACCCCACCCCCAAAACCCCCAACCTGTTACTTTTGAAATTCCAGCAGTCCAGTTTATACATTGTCCTGAATTTGTCCTATTTGCCATCTATTCCTTCCATTCTTGCTCTGATGTGATCCTGTTGAGGCACCATAGGCAGAGCAAGGATGTAAGATGGTTTTCCTGATGGGATGCCAGAAGGAAAAAGGGAATACACAAGGGAGGAGGGATTTTTGCCTAAATAGGAGCTGCATTTTCATCCCACCTTTCAATAAACACATTAAAAAATGTAAGGTAAAATAAAGAGGGGAAAAATACTTTTTACAAACCACCTTAAGTCTGAATTTAGAGCCTTTTATAATCTGGTAACATAAAGTACAAGGGAATGGCAAAGTAGCAGCAAATCCCTGGAGCAGGCCCACATTCCATGTTTTATGAAAAAGATATGATGCAAACAGGCATCTGATTAATAATTAGTGGAGGTGATTTGCATTTGTACAAAAAAAAAATCACCTTTACACAATTCTAGGGGAAGGAAAATAATTATAACAATTCAGTTTTAGGGCTGCAACAACATAAAGGCACCTCAGTATAGATGTGAAAATGTTGTCTTGGTTGGTTTGTCAGCCACAGCCTGAGCTTCACTTCCCTGTTTGGCTCCTCCTGGTGCTCAAAAGGTTGGAAATTCCAGGAAAATGCAACAACCCCACTTGTAAGGAAAAGCTACAAATATGGGTCAGGACCTAGTTTAGCCAAAAGATGGTGCTAATGTATTTATGGAGTTGGTTAGAGCCAAAACTGAGCAGGGATAACACAAAATTCACCAAGCTGTGCTGCATTTTAAATAATGAATGAGCATTTTTATTTACAGTAAGCCATGGTGAATGTAAACAATTTCATTTTTACAGATAACATTCAGCTTCTCTGAATGGATTATTAGATATTAGCAACTTGGTGGGATATTTCAGAACTAAAGAGGATAAATGAAAATATCCTTGGATGGTAACATTTAAATTTCACAGTTCTATTGCAATTCCTGACACTGGCCTATCATTAAAAAAAATGTGATTGAAACTACACAGAAAGTACCAGAAATGTGTAAGTAGGAGAAGTGACAAACTGTACTTTCTACCTAATCAGATTTGCATTTTTACCTTGATTTATATTAGTTTAGATTTGACTCAGATTTTGTCCCGCTATGCCACAGAGTTTTGGAAATCCTGCTAAGCTCCACATTTCCAAAAGCCAAAATTCCCCCATAATACTGGAGAGGAACACTGTCACTTGTTGGCAGAGAGTTGCAGCCTCTCAAATTCACTGTGGTTGGAATTTTTCCTGTGTGCTCCAAGAATTCTGCTGTCAAATCCTAGAGGAGGAACGTGTTCCCTGTGCCACTTCTGCCTGTCCCCTCCCTGAGCTGTTCCTGTCACACAGAATGTCCTTCAGCCTCTCCCAGTGCCACTCCACCTGCACATCTCGCTTTTTGATTTTTAATTTTCACCAGACCACACTGAAATTTAAGGAAAATAAAATCCTGGGGCAAAATAAGCAGAATACAATCCTAGAACTCCTCCCCTCTCATACCCTGCACTGAGCTTCCAGATTTTTCTGCCCTGTTCTTATTTATGATGTCCAGGAACTGGTGCAGAGCTTCAGTGCTGATAGCAAAAACAGGGAAATCTTTTATGGAAAACAGTTCCTCCACATCCTTTTATCCATTTTGGGGGCATTTTGTGGGGAATCCTTCCTACCTGTGTGGGCATTGCCCAGCAGATCATTCAGAAGTTGTGCCTTGCACTGTTGGGTTTCACCTGTAATTTTTAAGGTAATTTAAACTCTTGCAGGTGACTTCCCAACCTTGTTTTTTTCCCCATCACTTTGGTTGCTAAGCAGTGTCAGCATCTTCTCAGACATGGTTGCTATTTTTTTTTTTTTTATTTGAAAAGAGGGAAAACCCAACACTTTCAAGATTTCCTGGTGCCTCCCTCTCAGCAGCAATGTAACCCCCAGAGCTGGTCTGCAGCCACATGGAACAAAAAATGATGAGCTATTTCCCAAAAATTTGGCAGCATCGCTCTGGTTTTTGCTTGGTTATTGCTTCCACTCAGGTTTTTAATTAATAGTTGCATTTTTGACAGGGAAGAAGGGCAGACAAACAGTTTTGAATCATCTGAGCATTTAAGCATGGAAAGTGGTCACATAGATTGAGTTGTGGTAGTGATTCACAACTTTTTGAGATTTCTGGCCTCAGAGCAGAAGTTCTGTGTATTTAGCAAGAAGGCTAATTGCTAAATTTGATCTAAATTCATATATATCTACATCATACACCTGTGTTTTCCTCCAGATCTGTGTTAAGCCAAGCTGACCAGGTTCAGGAGGTGATAATTTTACACCCTGACTTTCCCTTTCCCCCTGGAGGTGTGGCCTCACTTGCAATTTCTGTTTTGTTTGCTTTGCAGACTTGTCAGTCTTTAATTGCAACCTCTGATGACAAATACAACCAAAACTGCTTCTACAGCTTCATATTAGATTTTTTTTAATTGAGTGCACAGAAACTGCCTCAGCATCTCTACCCCTGTCAGGGTTATTAATGGAAGGAAGAATTTTTGTGGAACAAACTCTGGCTTTTCCTCATTATGCCCCAAAGGAATTGTTATCACAAACGGGCAACAGAAAAGATACTGAGCATGAGGAAATAAAATGTGAAGAGATTGCCAGGTACAAGCCTTAAAACCTGAGATGAGTCTAAAAATACTCATGAACCAATTTTTCTTGACTGCAAAGGGTAAAACTTTTCCATCTGACTTCCCATAGACCAGATCAAATGCTTATAATAGAGAATGAACATAAATTCTAAAACAGTTTGGAAATTGAAAAGATTGATTTTCTTTATGTATGTGGCAATTTCTTGGGATAAAGAAGCCATAAACTATAAATATGCACGACTAGGAATGGTGTACATTGTATTCTTGTGATGGTATTTTCAACAACTGCAAAACAAAAGCAGAATGATATATGGAATTTAAATCCAAGGGTGTTATTAGGCTTTTCAAATGAAATTATGGCTGACTAAAACTCCTTCAATTCCACCTTAGGACATTCGTTCACTTCATTTAAATATTATTACTTTTGAAAAACATATAAATGTCTGCATAAGTTGATTTTTTTATGATTTAAATTCCTATAGATGTGTGGCAGGTTTCTGGTTGCTACCTTTGGATTTCTTCAGTCGGAAATGCAGGGATTTGTCACAGACATCTTTTATGAAAAATCCTTTCCTTAGGATTCTTTCTCCTGAGAAGCTGAGAGGCCTCAGGAACAAAATGTACACAATGGTTATCTGCTGCTGTGGAATGCAACAGGAGCATCTGTGATTGGTCTCATGTGGTTGTTTCTAATTAATGGCCAATCACAGTCAGCTGGCTCAGACTCTCTGTCTGAGACACAAGCCTTTGTTATCATTCCTTTCTATTCTTAGCTAGCCTTCTTATGAATCTATTCTTTTAGTATAGTTTTAATGTAATCAAGCCTTCTGAAACATGGAGTCAGATCCTCATCTCTTCCTTCAACATAAGACCCCTGTGAATGCCGTCACAAATTAGAAACAAAATTCACACTTGTTTAAAAAAATAAGAAGCTCTGGGAAAATAAGAATTAATATCTTTTATCTGAGTCCACACAATGATGTGTATTTCACAGTTTAAAAAAGCAAGAAGAGATAGAAGATTAACTTGTAAGGCAAAAATGTGAAATACTCTTTGCAACTACTTTTTAAAGCAATTTTGACATCCTCAAAATGAGAAATGTTTGCTTTTCTAATATTTTCTTCCTTTTCTGTAGTACAGAGAAAGCAAAATAAAGTGAATGAAAAAAAATCCACCCCATATTTTGGATCACTTAGAGGACAGAGCAATAGCAGAAGTGGGCTGCTCACTCTCAGGAAGGACAAGGGTTTGCAGAGCCTGCGGGAGCCTCTGTGTGCAGTGGGTCTGGAACTCTCAGTGCTGCAGGAGCAGCATCCCTGCCCACAGCAAGGGCATCCACAGCACAAATCTGCCCAAACTGTGCTCCTCAGCACTGTCACCAGAGCTTTCTGCTTCTCCATGGCCTGTTCAGGCACTGGCTGGGCTGAACCTCAGCCTGTGTCTGGGTCCTTGGTGCTGTTTTCAGTCTGAGCTGGAAATGCATTTTCTGCAGGCCAGCTCAGACATGTTTGCTAAGACTGCAAGGGCTGATTTTCAACACCTTGAGAAAAGGCTTTTAAATTGCTTTCCTTTTTTTTCCTGGCTTTTACACAATCAGCTCTCTAATCTAATTCTGTAGATCCCACTGACCACCCATGAAAACCCTGTCAACATGCGCTGCCTCAGTTTCACCTTTGGAAACCTGAGAAAAACTTCCACAGTATTTCTCCAATGAAAGAAATCCTGCAAGCACTGTACTCTGCTGAAAACTTGACTTTCACACAACAGTGCCTTAATCAATAATCAAGGGAACAGCTTTGGATGCATACAAATGATGCAGGTCCACTTCACCACAACGATATGCTGAAATTTATTTTTGAACAGCAAAACATTTTCCAACAGATTGTACGTTAATGACAATGCTGCTGGCAAAACAAACTCCCTTCACCCTGAGCTGCTTCCAGATGCTAAACAAAGCCTTAATAAAGCCAGGCTGTCCTTTAGAGGTAACTATCTCTGAACCTGTGTGAATGATTTAACACACAGTGCTGTACATTCACTATCACTGCTCTAAAAGATATTACCTCTGAATATGCAATGAGAGTTTTCGATTAAAGCATAAACAGAATGAGAGATTAACAACTTCTATGAGGTTCTGCAGCTGGGTTTATTCAGCAGCTGCAGAGACTGTGCAGAAATTCACTTTGTCCAAGATAACCATCTCAAAATGTATTCTCTCTATATATTTTTTCCCCCATATTATTTATTTGTTTCACACCTATGCACCTGCTTCAATATATAGAATGAAAATAAATTCTGGGAAAGTCCTGCTGCTGGAAGAATATGGTAATCTCAAAAGAGTGATGTTTAATCCTTGCCATTTTGTCATATAAATATTATACCCCTAATTTCTTTGATGAAGCCAAAGGAAGATGACAAGTCAGTTTACACCTCTGAAAACATCCTAATTTTTGAATAATTAAAAAAATAAACATCATAATAAGCCAGTGTGTTCTCTTCCAAAGACAGATGTGTATTGGTAGAAATAGACTCATAAGATGATGCTTCGGCAAAGAAACAAGCACAATCCTGGTGAGTTTGGCATCTAAGGTGTTAATAACTCTGCACTCTATACCTTGCATGATTCTCTACATTGGAAAAAAAAAAGAAAAAGTGAAATAGAAAAACCACACCTGTGTTCAGGGCAGCACAGAAGAGCAATGCCACAACAGCAAAACAAATCAAACCCTGATCAATGTCCCTGTGGTCACCTGTTAAAGACTTGTGCTGTGCTTCCAGTGCACTTTGTATTGGAGCCATAAGATCCCCTTTCCCGGGTGCTGTATGGAAATTGGACACATCTGAAATCACTTCTGGAAGAAGGACAGCCCTCCTATTTTGCCTTCACACATCCTTTGTGGCGGTGCCTAAATTACAGATGAGGGCTGGAAAACAGTGCTCGCAGCTAGACGTGAGTGAGGATGGCAGAAAGCCATCCCAGTGACAGATCTGAAGGACTTCAAACAGGGCTCAAACAGAGTCACTTCTGTCACGTTTTGGTGCCATTAGTGTCTGTTTCAAGCAGCTTCTGTCCTTCCCTCTCCATTCACATGGAGCCTGGAAGGCAGAGAGCAGGGCGGGGACTATTTTGACTTTATGACTACAGAGGAATAAAATGAAAGAATTCTCTTTTAAATACCAGGACCTGAATTTTAAGTTCTCCAGTGGGCTGTTTCATTTACAAGAACTATTAACAAGGGAGTAAAACCCTGTGTTTGTTCATCCCACTGCCAGATGGGATTTGTCAGGGCAGCAGAGTTGCCAAGCCCTGACCAGTATCCTTGAAGAGGCAGCCACTATCCATGAATGGAACTTTGGGAAATGGGCAGCACCACACAGGAGGACACAGCTCAGGGGTGCTCCTGCCTGGGCACAGCCTGGCAGCAGAGCAGCTGGTCCAAGCACTGGGCTGGTGCTGACACCTCCAGAGTGACAGCAGAGACATCTCTGTGCAGCACAGCTGCTCCTACCAACACCTGCAGTGCAGGAGCTCCCACCTGCTTCATTCTGCAGCTACCAAAACAGCAGCCAGGACATTCTGGGACATTTCTCAGTAAAAGGTGACAGGAGGCTGGGTTACAACAGGAATCCAGCAGATGGTAGAAAAGAAACCCAAACCAAGCCATGCCCCACACTAAACCTGCTCAGTCCCTCTGATTTCCCACTGCTGTGATCAGTCAGAGCCACCCCGAGCAGTCCCACATGGCCAGCAGCCCTTTTAGCTGCAGCTTGAGCCCCTGCTGCCTTAGATCAGGAAAAGGCCTGGAGAAGTGTGTTTTGGCCAGTCTGGACCTGCAGGACATGAACTGAGAGCATCTTCATGCTCCAGGTAAATACAGCAGCATGTGAGACCTTTCTAGAGGTGTCCCTGCACAGATCTTTGCTCCAATGGGAATGCAAGGCAGGCATCTTCCTGGAGCCCCAAGTAATGGATGAAAATGTAATGGGATTCAAATGAGATGCAACTGTTTTAAAGAAAACCAAGTTTTTTGTCATCTTTGAAGCCTTTGAGCAGCAGTAGTCTCCCTCCCTTACCTCTGCAGCAGGAGCAGCCCCCACACACAGCTGGGCTGCATCCCTCCATGCTTTGACAAGGGTGGATGTGTGTTTTTGTCTAAGGCCTGCACTTGACCCTCTGGGCCAGATGAAATCTTGGAAAAGACAAGGAAACTTTGTACTGGCACCACACCCCATTTCCATGGAAAGCTAAGCCACCAAGCAAGGCTCTCATGTAAGAAGCTTTGCATAAAAATACAAAAGAAAGAAAATCAGTATGTTTTCCTGATTGCAATGACTTAATACCACGTTATTTAGGGTCCTACTTAGTTCACTATCTTATCTTTATAGAAAGAAAATAAAACCCATATTTTGTTTTGCAAACCATCCGTATTTTCTTCAGATGTGCCTCACAGTCTGGGGTTTCCCACTGGCAATATTCCATGAAAGATCTGATTTGTCAAGATAGCTTCTCATTCCTTTCAGAGAGTCTCTATAAGATGTTTCAAAAGGAAATTTCAGGGATGCCCATGGAGTGGAGAGTTGTCATTAGTAAAGGTTTGTGCTGGGACCCTGGTTACTGAGAATTTCAGAATTTCTGTGCTGACAGACACTGACCCCCAACAGAACCCTGTATTTGACCTGAGGCCATAGAGAAGAGTTCTAAAATTAAATAATAGAACTAAGATTAGAAATGTATAATTTGAAGAGAAGTATATAATATCACATAATAGAAAACTTAAAGTTTTAGAATGTAATAATATATATATATAAAACAAGGTAGAAGTTTAAGAGCAGAAGCTAGTCCTCCTTCTTCATGAGTTTGAGTAGCATTGTGTAATTGGATAAAAAATCCACATTGTGGACCGCAAGTTGTTAGTTATTAAGTTAAAAGTAAAAATAATTTAAGTATCATTTCTTAATCAATTTTTCCTTAAAAAGCCTTGTAGAAAGAAAGATACAATTCCATTTTTAGTTAATTAGAATAAAGTACTGTAGAAATCACAATTTGTGAAACTGTAACATAGATAAGAATGAATAAACATCTAAGTCCAAACAAAAAATACCATCTCACACATTTTATCCCAACTTTAACAAAAAAATCCCAAAGAATCCACAGGTTTGAGCTCTAAAGGACCCATGCTCATAATTGCAACTGTGCTGGCAACACACAGAGGGAGCAGAGGGGGAAGAGCCCCGTGCCCTGTGCCAGGGTACAGGACACCTCACCTGTGTCTATTCTGCTCAAGAATCTCTCCTGTAGACCTGTCTCCACATATTTTATCTGTTATTTACTGGAAGTATTTTATTTTCTAACTTGAGGATGCAAATTTCTACTTTTGATCACAGAAGAACAGAGACAGATGAAAATCAGCCCAAGCACGAGAGCCCTGCAGGAGACAGCTGGAAGCAACCCCACCAAGCTTTGATACTGAAAACCCAGCACAAAAATCATCTCCTCTTCTTCACAGCCTCTAAAGAAAATCCACAGAAGCCTGTCCACCATCTAACACAACTGCTGCCCTTCCAGCTGCTGGGATTCCATCTGCTCCTCTCACAATCCAGGTCAGCAAGTCCCACCTTCTGCAAGAACTGCATTTTGGGATGACGCTGCAGGAGATGCAGGGACAACCTCTGGCATCATTGAGCAACAGGCTAATGCTGGCTTTGGCCAGCTTGCAGAAAGCATGAAATAATTGTGTTCACAACCACTGTGGTATTTTAGGGAGGATCTTAATGAGGCAACACTACTGGGAAAATGCAGTCTTTGATAGAAAAAAATAATAAAACAAGTCTTCAAGTATAAGAGGTTTTTTACCTGTCTAATCTAGATAAAAGAGGTAAATAGGTAAAAAAATATGTAAAAGGTAAAAAAAATATGTAAATTTAGCCTGGTCTGAGCCCAGGTTAGCCACGGAAGAAAGGGATGTGCATACATGACCATTTAGGTTGTTTTCTTTCTGAGCTCACACAAAATCTGCTCTCAGTGCAAAGTTTTTATAGGGACAAGTGGAAATCATAACAAGCTCTCTGGAAGCAAAACTCCATGAACTCCAGGGTTATTGCAACTCTCTCCTACTTTTTTTGTGATTAGAGCACATCATATCACCTGCCAAACCTTCTGTTGTTCACAGTAGAAGGTCAAAGTGCTTTAATAAGAAAAGATACAGCAGATGTGCTTTGGATAAAACTGCATTTTTGATCTGGCCACAGGCTTTATGAATGCCATTCTAATTACTTCATAAAATCTAACTAAGTTTTAATCCTACTCTTCTAGAGACTGACTTTCAGCCATGCTTTAATTAGAGATTAAAAATGCCCTTTCAAAGAAGCCCTCTTTAGACAACAAAACACCTTCAGAACACGGTGCACACTTTGCCACAAAACCCCCACAATACTGCTCTTCTAAATCACTTCTCCTTGAGTCAGGCAAGGACAGACTACAGAAAAGACTCACCCCTAAATTCCCAGGAACATGAGGCTGGAACCACAACCTCAAATCTTCCCATCATCTCAGTCTGCTATTGACTTCTGCCATCCCAGCTAAAAAACTCAAGCCAGAGTTTTCAGGTGTGGCCAATTCTCCCGACTGCCAGACAAAAATTCCCTTCCTGCCCCAGGTGCTTTCAATCAGGCAGCAATGCAAACAAACCCTCAGAAGGCAAATCCTCTGCCAATCCCACCCAGCTGATTCCAATTGCATAACAAGCCCAACCAACGGAGGCTTTCAGGTCAGTTCCTGATTTCCAGTGAATTTCCAGTGAATTCCATGTTCAGGTTCACACAGTTCTGGGGACTCCTTTACCTGTGGGGTATCATTTCTGATTTATCACCCTGCAATGTCTGAAATTCTTTCCCACCAATGACAGCAGCAGCCACCTTGAGTCTCCAGAGCCTTGACACATAGAAAATTAAATCTATGGCACAATGGCATGTTAACTAAAGAAAAGAAAAAAGAAGAAAAAAAAAAGGCTGCTATGTTTATGTCTAAAGGAGGATTCAGATATTCCTGTCTTACAGATCCATGTTTCTAGGCTGGGGTTTTCAGAAAGAGTACTGAAACTCCATTGGCCAAAGCTTATTTTAACTGGAAAGATGCAGCTCTTAGCTCATAGAAATACATTTTTAACCAGCAACAAGGAGAGGAATGCTCTCAGTCCCCTGGATCTGCAGCAGGTACACAGGCACTGGCAAACTGTTCCCGAGATAAATGAGTGGAACAGTCAGGTCCAGAAACTTTGGAACATTCCTATCAAGGAAACTTGCCTGGATACGACATACTGGTTGAAATCTGTTCCCTCAAGCTCTCCTTTCATTTTCAGCAAGTCCCAACACGTAGTGGTGCAAATTATAGAAGGCACCAGTAAATACAGAATATGAGACACTGAATGAAGAGGGAACAGGGTTTTGCAGGATTTTTTTTTCAAGCAGTCTAGTCAAGCTCTGACCCACAGTGCATTGGTGGCCTCAGTCAATACCTTCTCAGATGTTTCCCATCCAAGCCCTCCTGTTGCACTTGTGTGGGGCCACTGAGCATCAAATGCAGGCTTGGTGCAGCAGGACAGCTCTGCTAAAAGCCCTGCTCCCGTTCATTTCCATGCAGTGCAGCACAGAGGGAAGAGCTTGTGTTCCTTGGTTTGCAGCAGAGAAGCTCCTTCCCCTCTGGAAATGCCTCTCTGGCAGCCAGGCTCTCCTTTCAGAGGCAGTTTCTCCAGAGGTGGTAATCTCTGATTACCCCAGAAGTATCTGATAGCAGAGTTTAGTAATGAAGGGTCCAGTCATTCTCACTCAGGCAGTGACTCCCCTTAAATGGAGGTGATTTCATGATATTCTGCATTATTTTCTTACAAATCTTTGCCTCACATAAGGAACAGTGGTTTCCTTGCTGCTGCCATAAATAAATAGTAAACTGAGGGAGCTCTGAAGTTAGACATCCCAGAGAGTTCAGAAGCTTCTCAATAATTGTAGGGTAAATGTTGTACAGATATCTATATCATGTCAAGTAATGGTCTATGTATCTTGGATGCTTTTTAAAAAGCAGCCTGGAGTCAGTAAGTCATGCTGACATGTTACCCATTTTGGCCCTAATTGATGATCTGCCTGAAAAGAACAAAGCTGCTACTTTGGTTTTGGTTTTTGAGACTGACCACAAATGTTCACATCCCAAGACTGCTGGATTTTATTTGACTGCTCTTAGGAACAGTAATACCTCTGTTACAGCAGAGCCAAGAAGCCAGACTGAAACCATATTGTGTTCAAGGCACTGCACAGAGACAAAAGTACAAATAGCCAAAAGAGGAAAGGGGGAGAGATGAAGAGGATCAGCAATAGGTAAAACAACAAGTAAAAGAGCACATGCCTGGTCAGCAGAGGCACTTAAAGCACTGACAGCTTTTGCCTAATGGGTTTGTCCTCTGCCAGAGCCATTTGTGGAGTGATGCTCCTCTGAGCCTTACCTTGCTTAACAAGCTGCTTTTCCTATTTTCCTGCCTTCTCGGGGAGAACAGACAATGAGGTTTCCATAGGACACTGGAAGACGAGCAGCTTTTAACTAGGAGTGGGGAGAAGACAAAGGCAGAGTCAACTTCCTTAAGGGGGGTACAGACAGAAAGAGGTTGGAAAGCCACACACACCCTCCCCCTCTGTGCCTCCATCTGTCCCACATCCTCCCTTCTGCAGAGGAGATGCCATTCCAGTGGCATTCTCAGACTGGAGCAGGACAGATCCCTGGAGTTACATGAGAGCAGGAAGACACTACATGGTTTTATGGAGAATGTGAGCATGCATAGTGTGGGAATTCTGGATCTGGGGAAATGTAAAAAGATCCTCACCACCAGGCAGCTTTTTCGATAAATCTGTGTAAGATGACTTTCTCTGAGTTCACTTGGGGAAATTCTGGCTGCACAGCCCAAAGCGTTGGGCTTTACATTTCAGAGAGCTGGCAACAGGAGCAGCCTTGCAATGTGTGTGTGGCAATTTCAGAAGTCAGCGCAAACCAGAGCTCCTGGCTTTTGGGCCCATCATCATCTCGGTGTGGGAGGTCTGAGGGAGGGCTCTCCCTGACTGCTGGGTGTGGTACCAATTCTATGGTCACCCCCTGAGCCCATGCACTACACCCAGACTGCACAGAAAGGGCCAAATGTGCCTGGGCACAGGGAGCAGCACAGCTGCACTGGCAGAGCTTCCTGCCCAAACACAGCCCCATTCCAGGGAGGAAGCCTGGGTACCTCTTGGCATAACACTGGATACATGCACATCTCTAATTTCAGAGTTGGAGTATTAGAATAGACACAATATGCTCTCATTCTTTATGTAAGACTTTAAAAAAAGGAAAAAAAATCAATTCAAGCAGCAAAGCAAATTTGATAAAAGTTTGATGGAAGTGTTTTTCCTGGGCCTGTACAGCCCTTCATAACATTCAGGATGGATACCTCTGCATGGACTTGCTGCTTTGGACAGTGTTTGGACAAGACTGGGTAGGGAAATGTTTCCAGCAGTTTCCCACACAGCACCCCTGCACCCACAGGGAGCAGGGATCAGAGGCAGCCAACAAGCCAACAAGATCTGAAGGAGATCAGCGGGACACTGCAGGATTATATTGTTATGCCAGCCCAGTCATTCAGCTGAATGCATGTTAAATTCAGCAGCTGGCTGGGGGCCAAGCACCTCTTTCCCCTCAAGGCTGAAGAGGCAGCAGTGTGTTTGCAGAGCTGCCCTGCACAGCCAGGCTCTCTCTGCACTGCCCAGCCCTTGCAGTTACAGCATCTGGAGCAGCACAGCCCGTGCAGCTCCTGGGAGCCTCCCCTGCTCTCCCCACACTGCACCAGGCACTGCTCTCCAACCCCCCCAGAGGGAGGATGGGGCTCCCCTGCAGAACAAGTGCCTACCAATTAGTGACACTTACTGATTGTATCTGTAGAGAATCATTATGAAAAATGCAGAGCATTATGCGCCCACTATTAATCTTCTGCTTTTGTTGCATTTACTCATGGTTTATGGCCCTCTGAGGAGGATAAATGATCAAGGCATGTACTCACATTGTTATTTGTCTATTTGTCTGTGCAACAATACACGTGCTCAGCACTAAGTAGAAGTTATTTTTCATGAGGAATGCAGCTTTAAGGCTTTTCAAGGTCAGAAGGCTTCCTGGGGAAAAAAACCTGCAAGTGACTCCGGCTCATTTGCTGCCAGCTCTTCCTTTTAAAGTTACAACCCACACAAGACCATAAGCAGGCTAAGGCTCAGGAGGAATAGCCAGAGGAGTGCTGAGGAATTTTTGTCTTTTTCTAGGGCACAGTGTGGCACATAGGTGTGTGTGTACAGAGATTGTTGTCAAATTGTTATCAAATGACAGCTCCTGTTCCAAGGTATTTAACATATTGCTGAAACACCCCTTCCACTCTGCATTTGGGATAGTGAAATCTCTCCTCTATCTACTGCTCTCCTCACTAGCTTATAGCTCATTGTGAGCCACTATCTTGGCCAAGTTTTGTTTATAGCAGGGATTTATCTCTGGAGGTTAAGTTCTAGCAAGTTCAGGCTTTGGTACATCTGCAGTGCTGCTTAACTAGCCAGCAGACACTAGCAAATAGCACTAAGAAATGTTCTTTGGCACTGCACAGCTCTTTGCAGGAACGGCCGGCTCTGTTATGAACACAGAGTACTTAAAACAATATTAGTTCAAACCTGGGAATGCAAAAGCAATACAAATATTTTAGTAGCTGCTACAGAAACTACATTCTGGTTAAAATGATCAGATTTCCATGTTTACTTTGAAAACATGCAGACGCAAGTTCAAACCCCTCCTAAGTTTTTAGTCCTAATATAGAAACATGATATTATGGTAGGGGTGGCACTCTGTTATTTGAAAGATGATAAAGATGAGAAGCAGTATTTTTCATCTAATAGTTACATGGCAAAACACAGCATTTGTCCCTTCCTTGCTCAGAGAAAGAGCAAGACTGAACCAGAGCCAACTGTGTCACTGTGAGTCTTCCTGTCACTTCTGCAGCTTTGGATCTGGCCTGGAAGCCCCACAGGACTATAAATACAAACCATGGCCTCAGCACCGTGTCACACACAACAGGGAACTAAAACCTGTTGCCAAAGTAGCTACCAGGTAAGGCCAAACATCTGCTGCCTGATTCCCCAAACAAAGCTCCTTTCAAGCAGAGGGTTATAGCAAATATTTATAAAACACAGTCACGGAGGAACTCAGTTTCACACCTCACGATTATCTTTTCTTCCTGTAGTTCTTCCTCTTTCAAGGCGACCAAAAATAGCAAGAGAAATAGGAGAAGATGACTTTTCCCGAGATACTTGTTAAATGTATTCCTTAAAATAGGGTTTGTTTCCAGAAAACTGTTCAGTGTTCACATTTGCATGTATCAGATCCCCTCAGTCATTTCCATTGGTAGATCAGCAGTTCAAGCAATCTAATTTCAGTAAGTCAAGATGTGCAAAGAGCAAAGCTAGTGGAGTGTTTGACAATAGATACTCAGACATCATGGAGGACATTGAACAATATTTTCAAACCCCTTAATGAGATATGACTGAATAGATCTTGCCAGGTGAAAAATGGGCACTGTTTGAATAGCAAGTAGTTTGCAGAATATTATCAATGCTATGCCATGAATATTGTATTGCTAACAATAAATGTTTTGACAGATAATGATGCATTTATATATAAATCAATCAGACACTACACTCTCAATTATCCTACTGTTAATTGTTCAATCTTTTTAATTGTTGTGAAGGGTGCCTTCATCAAGGGTTTTGTCTGTTATAAATCAGAATGGTTCATTTAATACCTCAATTTACCTTAGTCAAAGTGCAGAGATGTGAAGAGAGTACAATTTGGCCTATCATCTTTGGAAATGATGGATTTCTCTTAACCTAAAACGTTGTCTCATTTGGCTTCATTTATAGCAGGTGCTGGCATTGACACCATGCCTTTTTGGGGACTATGGCTATGTCCAAGCTCCAAAACATTATCCTGCAATTACAAAGGTGTAGGACAGGAGAGTCTAAACAGTTCTCTTACATTTGAAAATCACTGCAAAAGCCAGACACCATTTTTCTATTTATGTTGTTTAACTACAACGATAGATTTCTATCCTTGCCTTTGGCATTACTCTCAATTGCCTACACCTTCTCCTGTTACCATTCCTGTGGCTGCTGCTCTCCCTCCTGGGCACACCTGGGAAATGTTGTTGTGTGTGTGCTCTGATGAGATGGCACCTCTGCTTCCAGAGTGACCTGGCCTATTTGCCACTTTGCACTGCTCTACAGGTTCACTTGCTGCCCACCATCATTTTTGGGCTGCACATCTATTGCCCTCTGTGCCACTGAATCTCTGGGTGTGGAGTTATTTTTCCTCCCAGATGTCCTCCATTTTGGTTTCTTCCCAAGCAGATTCTTTTTCAGTGGCATTTAGGTCATATTTCTAGTGCCTATCCTTTCTGCTCTATCTTTCCTTCACCTTGAGCAGTATCCATACCAAGTCCACTCTGGCATCGTATCTGCTTTCAAATGCCAAATAAAACAGGTTAGGCAATAATGGATCTCATATGAATGTGGTAATTTTAACTAGATATCATCTTCATCAACCCCCTGCTTTTATTTCTAATTGTTTATTTCCCTTCTGCCTGTCAGCAAGAAAAAGACACTTATGAATTCCAAAATATTTCAAAATTAAATTTTATGCATAAGATTTCACCAGAAGCCACTTTAGTATCAAGTCAAGCCTTCTTCATACCCAACAATCCAGGTTTCAGGTCAGGTTTCACTCTTACAGCCCAGTGCAAGGCCTGTGTGTGACTTTGCAGGGGGTGCTGTGCAAGGTACCTGAGCAGCCTCACAGGGAAACCTCTGCTACTGGAAAAGGAGAGATCAGGTCCCCTTTCCAACAGGGGCCCACGACAGGAGGAGAGCAGGAGAGGAGGAGCAGGCATCCCTGCATGCAGGGACACTTTTGTGCATTCCCTCTGAGCACTGGCTGCTGTTTGAGGCTTGCAGGCATGGCTGGAGTGGAAGGAGCAGCTCCATCAGAGCTGTAGCTCCAGCTGGATTGCACAAACAGCCCCCAACAAGTGCCACGTGTCCTTGCACACACACACTCCTGGGGCTCACCAGAACTGCCAGCAAAGCGTTGAACGTGTACCCACATTATGGCAGGGCAAATCCTCACAGGCACTGCTCAAAAAGCATCACACCTACTACACATCTGCAGGACACCTTGCAGAGGGTTGGCATAGGCTTTCCTTTTCATTTGGAAAACCCAGAAAACGCATTTCGGCCCTCCTTCTACAAGAGCAGAAGTTTGTACCAGCCTGTCTCTGTCCCTGGAGCTTCCTTAGGGGAACAAGTCTGTCTGTGCTGTTGCAGAAGGGACTGGGTGCCTGTGTTGGCAGCAGAATGAAGGAAAAGATAAAAAGAAGAGGAGGCTTCTGCATGTCAGACCTCCACCTGTTTTGGGAGAATCTGTAATTGTCAGGTGTGACTGACCTTTCTGGTCGTCTCCCCACTGAGGCTTCACTTTAAAGAGAATCACCTGCTCCTAGTGCTGACCTTCAGTTTCTGTCCATGGTCTTACCAGAGCTTGAAATTAGATCTACCAGACAGGAACTGCCAGGTTTTTCTGAATTCTGGTATTTCTAAAACACTCACAAATGCTAGACGTGTCTCTGCCTCACCTTACACGTCCTAGAGGTCAGAGGGAAACCTCAGAAAAGCGTGACAACTCAGAATCCAGAAATAAAAGCTGTCAGACAGTGGAATTTTATTAGAGTAATCAAAGTTATCTGACAGAAATAAATGAACCCCTAAGAACATTCTCCTGTGCACACACATTTAGAAAAATAACCAGCAGAGGGAAAAGAGAGCAACCAAAAAACCCTTTTTCAAAGGCTCCTGTTACAGCTTTACTTTTATAACTTAAATCTGTACTAGAGAGAAGAACAGTCAGGGGGCCTGGGTTTGGGGCATGACCTTTGTTCCCTGGCCCTTCTTCCCTTGCAGGGCACAAACATTTGCAGTCCACAGGAGGCAAGTGCCAAGAGGAGATGTGGCCCTGGGATGCAGGAATGAGCTCCTTCCCAAGGCTTTCCTTCCAACCAGACCTGTCATGGCTCTGTCACCAAGAGGATGGGGAAGATCTTGCCACTGCAAGGTTCAGGTCCCCGTTCTACCTCAGTATTCCACAGAAATATGCAGTGAGCCTTTATCTTTCCTACCCTGAGCAGCACTTTCCCTACACAGCCTGCTCCTCTCTGAGCTGCCCATTCCATTGTACTCACCTGCGAGCACTGGCTCTGGCTTTGGAATGAGAACTCCTCCTCTCAGAGGAGTTTTGTGCCCATGGGTCCCTGGAACACAGCAGGTTTCAGTTTCAGTGTGCTATACCTGCCTTGCATTGCCAGGTAGCAATTAGCAATTCCTGTCCTATGGGCCCTAAATTCTGCAGGTCCTGCACTCATTTCCAACCCCAAAAGGCCCAGGTGGTCCTTTGGGTTTTGCTCCTTGGGAATTCCTTGCACAAGGGACAGGGTGGATGCAGTTTGGTGTTACTTGTCATGTCCTCTCCCCTGTGACACCCATTACTTCTGTGTGCTCAGTCCTGTGTGTGGAATCAGCCCCTTCCTGCCTGGACTCCTCCTCCAGCTGGAAATGAGGGAAATGAGGGCCTGAATCCCCAGAGTTCATTACTCAGGTCTGCACCACCATCACTGCCATCACCTACAAAAACTAAAAGCTTATGTATATTCTTTATCCTGTGGATAAAACTTCTAAGTCCTTCCATGTGCTAAACCATCTCATTTGGTTTGCTTCTAACACTTCAGCATTATATTTCACACAACAATTAATTCATCCTCTATTTCTCACCACACTGAAGGCTGTACCTTTATTGAAGTCTGTATCTGAGCAGAGCTAGTAATTCATCAGCACTCCAATATCTCTACATACAATGTGCTCATTTTGCTATAATGGGCTTTTTTAATCTTGCTGACAATTGAAATGTTGATATTGTTAAGGTTAATGACCCACTGATAAATACCAGAAAACACATTTACCCTCAAATAGTTTTTAATCACAGCTGTTGCAAAGTGTGACAAGAATGCTTTGTGCCTAAACAGGCTTTAGGAACAGTATTTTGTAAATATCTGAAGCACCCTTTTACTACACAAGTGGTTTCTCTGACAGTTACTGGGTTTGCTTGCGTGCCAAGTTCTCAGGTTTATTACTCTGAGTTTGTGTATGAACAGGCTGGTTTTTCTTTCACACTTCTTAATGGTGTGCATTGTGTGTTAGATGTGCTGAGACGCCTTCGATCTGCACTTTACAAATGATGAAATCAATGCAACAGAGCAAGCTAATGGGAAAGAAGAAAAGCCTGTGAGAGTTTTATTGGGGAGCAGCCACCCCAAAGGGGCTCTCCCTGATAAAGTAATGCAGCTCTGGGGACAGGGTCAGGAAAGCAGGATCAACACTGATTTTTCACATTCTGACACAGTTGTACGTGAGGAGATGTTTGCCCTGTACCAAGCAAAAGGCATGCCCAGTTAATTCATGTGATCACTAAGCCAGCATGCAGAAAGGGCTAGAGAAGAAGTTTCCATTTTTAATCCACATTGCTTTTTGGCTGGATTTCTTCCAAGCATTGAACCGGCACAAGAAATATGAAGCACTTTACATGGTGTTCCCAGAGATACTGCCCCAACTCTCTATAACCAAAAAATGTCAATATGCTCCACTGGAGCCTGAGCAGCACATGCCTGCCAGCTGATGATGTGACCCTAAACAGACATTTCTGACTGTGTGAGCTCTGTGAAGACAGACAGCAGAAATGGATATCAAGGAATGCACAGTATGAAGCGATGGGAATGCAAAAAGAAAATCTGCATTCAAAGTGAGCAGTATTTTGCAGCACTGATGGGATTCAAGAGGGGAAATGAAATCCAAGATGTGGGTCTCATAAATTCCATGTATTGTCTCTACATGAGGGAAAGAGAGCCCTTTGCTTAGGCTTTTACTGCCCTTGATTTGTCCTCTTAATTCCAACTGAAGTGGCTGTAGAAATAGCTGGTACTTGCAGAGACTTTCAGAGGAACTGAGTGTTTCAGAGCATGTTAGCCAAATGCCACTCAGATCCATCTTGCCTCACTCTGAAGCCAAGCAACTGAGCCAAAGGACAGTGCTGGGGAAGGACAATGAACTAATGGAAATGGCTAGAGATATATTACCTCTGGAAGTAAGAGGCTTGCTGAGAAATGATCCTTGCCATCTGCATGATGTAGTAGAGCTGCTTTGGGAAAGTCAAGGTAACCATTTTCCCTGGGGAGACTGGCCAACCCCCCTCAGCTGTGTTCTGAAACAGCCTGGGCTGGCAAGAGGGCAAGCACAGGGAGATTGCCCCTTCTGAGTGCAGGTTTGACAAGGAAGGGGCTTCCAGAGCTGAACCTGACAACCTGCACTGCTCAGGTACAAATTACACAGACAGGAGGATTTAGGAACTGCCCCTGGGTGACACCAATGGATTCTCAGGCCCAGGATCCTGACTGTGCCAACAGGAGAAACTGTTTAGAGAGAGCCTCTCAGCCTGGTCACTCTCTGCTCTCCATTTACATTGTACTCCCCCAGGGCTGCTGTATCAAGGATGTTGTAGAGTGTACTGCTCAGCCCTCTCAGGATCCATTTCTAGGCTCTTGCTCCATGAATGTCTAGTCCCTTTCTGCACCTCCTCATACAAACACTTATGGCCACAAAATCCAGAAGTTCACCACCCACTGCAGAAAAAAGCACTTTCTTTTATCTATTTTAAACTTTTTTTACCAGCTCCACTGAGGTTTGTGAACACTTGAAGGGATTAAAACAATAATTCCTGCTGCATCTCAAGGTAACAGTAAAAATACATATGTAGTCCCTGTTTCAGACATGAGAATTCCAGAGTCCTCCAGAGCATCTTGAAAGTCTCCATGATCAAAGAATTAATCACACTTTTGGACTGATTCAGTTCTAAAGTACACTGGCAACATTATGTTGGTTTAGCCCATATAGCAGCACTCGGTGCAAAGGAAAAATTAAAAAAAAGAGCTCATTTTATACATGCATACACACATAGCAGATGTTCTATATTTTTAGCTTGTCTGCAGGTGTTTGTAAAAGCAGTTCTGGGACTCATTGATTGTGGAGTTCTCCAACCTGTCTTAAGCTTGCACCATTCAAAAAGAGATATAGTCCTAAGAGCCTTACTGCTAACAAGCTAAGCCCTTCACAGGAGCTGACTTTTGGTTTGGCTACATTCATTTCAAACTGTGTTATTCTCTGCTAATTAAACTTTTGAAAAGGAACATAGCTGACAAGAAGCTGGGAGTAATTTGCTCAGTCCTTGACATTAGTCAGGGAGCCTCAAAGCAGAGGCCACAGAAGTACAAGAATACTAACCTCCAAGAGAAGAGACAACAGCCCTTAATTAGAGGCTTGCCTCAGATGTTGCTGGGAGGAGTGAGCTGAAGATATCAAAGATACCCAAAACCCAGATGATGCTGGTGGTGAGCGATCAGTTCAGACACACTGTGGCTACTGGATCCCCAGAGGCAAAAAGAAATGGAAGAAAGTCTGAGTATGGCTTGGAGACACAGATGCAGACTTGGCGTTTGCCCTGTGGAATTCTTGGATGCACTTGAAAGGTTCCTCTCAAGGATGAAAGTGCAGGCTCTGATTGTTTTTCTGACACCATCACATTATCTCACTCATTGGCAAATGGTCTCGTCCAATGGCTGCAACTGTTATTACATTACAAAATATGCAAAACCACAGATGTCTGCTAAATTAATTGCCAAATGATTAACTGCATGTTAATGAATCAAGACTTTAAGGACAAAATTCAAAGAAAGAATCAGGTATAAAGGAAATCTGAAAACTGCTGCCTGCATTTTCAGGCTCTATCCTGCTAAAGTGCACCACTAGCCAAGGAGACACTTCTTTTTAAAGTCACGAGCAGCACATAAGTTTTTCCCACTCAGAGCAGGGTTGGCAATGTAGGGAGACTCTACCCTGTCCTCAAACTTCAGTGGAAGTCACTGCTTAAGAAATGAGTTCAAAAACACTCCCCTACTCCCTTCCCTTGCTCCAGCCAAAACTGCCCTCCAGCAGGGACTGGCCCATGCAGCCTTTGTGGAGGCTTGGAGACAGCTGTGCCTTTTTTCCACAATGCTGTGTGCACAGATCAGTGCTGTTGATGTCTACAGTAACAATGGACTGCGTGAGTAAATGACAGTAAATCTATTAAAAGACATGCTTTAACACCTCCCTCCCACATGAGCCACAGATTTAGGCACACCTTGGTAATGATTTGGCAAGTACAGGACATAGACTTATTGAAAAATGGAAGGGCAGAAGCTCTGTCATCCAGCAGGATGAAAAAAAGGTTTGATTTAACATCTTAGAAGCAGCAGTCACAGGCAAAAAGCCCATGGCACAAGTCAGACTCAAACTACTGCCTGGCACTGCAGCTTCTTGGCACTCAGCTGAGGGAGATTGCAGGCCCAGCCACTCAGCCCCTCTCCACTGGTGGCCAAGCCCTGCACCGTGTCCCTGCCACCCCAGTGCAGGGGAGCTGCAGGGCTGCTCTCACACTGCAGCAGGCAGAAGCACTGGAAATGAAAATCCTGGCAAGCCTGGCCTGTGGTGGAAACACCAAGCCTTCAGTGCCTCCTGTTTCCTACAGATCAGTGATGGGTAAGGCCAAAGGCATTTGAAGGAGGAAAGGCAAAGCACTGCCTGTAATGGCAGTCCCCATTTTTCTTTTCCCTTCATATGCAACTGCACACAGCCATGCATCTTCAGTTTCCAGGCTCAGGCCAGCACTGTTGGCAGCTCTCTGCCCCCTCCAGCAATGCAAGGACACCCTGGGAGCACTCTCAGAGTCAGCTCAGTCGTGCAGCTCCCACTGGCTCTGCTTCGGGCCCGCATGCAGTCAGGCTTCAGCTAGAGACACCCAGATGTGCCCCAGCTGTGTCCCTGGCACCCCAGACTGGTGCCTGGCAGCAGGGATCGGGTTCCTTTCTTCCACATGCAGTCAATTTATATAAACCAGCACTGACATTTATTTAGCTCTGTGTAACACTTCCTGAGAGGCCCTGGAAAAGCAGGGCTTTGTCTGGGATCCTGCACTGTCAGGCCCAAGCACAGGAGGCAGAGGGATGGGATGGGGAGCACAGAGCAGTGCCCAGTGTCTCCAGCCCCTCAACACAAACTTTCAAGGCATGGATTACTGTCAGCTTTCATAGTATGATTCCTTAAACATTCTTGTTCTGCCCTAGGTCACTGTCAGTGTGTCCAGCACTCAGAACTAACAGCAACTGCAGGAAAACTTCACAGCAGCTGATGGAAACCCACCAGGAAACAATGCATGCTCAGGTAGTCAGTCAGAGTCAGGAGGGCAATTTGCTTGCTCCTACTCATGCTGCACATGTGTGCTGACAATTTTAATTTTCATAGATGTAATCTTTTGTGTTTTGAAGGGTACAGCAGCAGAGCTGTAGGACTCTTTTGCGTCCCACAATCAGCATGTACCACTTCCAGTCCTCTTCCAAGCTGTCTGGCTGTTAGCACTTAGGAAAATACCAGAGCTCAAAACTCTGTTAAGACTTCCTTATTAGCCTCACTGACTCACCTCAAATCCACAACTTTGTACAAGGACCTCAAAACTTCACCAAGAAAAATACACTTCTTCTGTTCTCCTGAGTTTCTGCCAAGCTGCCTGAATGCCTCACCTTCCCGTATGTGATGGGGAGCCTTGTTCTTGCTGCTGGCCTGAAACACACCAAAGAAAATCCCAGTTTGAATCCCACTTTCACTTGGCTTCAGAGAACTTGGTAAAGTTTGTTTTGGGACATGTCACTATGGTCTTTTTCCTTTTAGTTCCCATGGCTGCACGAGACAGACGTGACGTGACAGAACATCTGCAGTGTGTGTAGTTCTCCTCCCCAAGAGCCAGACCAAGAAAAACAGCCTGGCAGTGCAGTCAGGTAAGTAGCACAGGACAATTTGGGTGCTTTTTGCTGCTGTTAAACCGTTCTGATTCCTGTGGACACTTCTACTTCGTGTGTGTGTGTGTGGTCCTATGTATTTCTAGCAGTGCTTCATGAGATGGGCTGTACCTCTGCAAGCAAAGCTGTTCCAGCTCTCTTCTCCTCTCTTCCACTGCTATGCTATGAAAACACAGTTGGCTGCACTGATGGGATGGAAAGAAAACATGCAAGGGATAGAAGGAAGATGTATAGTCAACTTTCTGGGGGAAGAAGTGGGAATGACCTCCCAGCAAATATTAGCTACTGTCTCAATTTTTTCAAGAGCTTGGAAAAACAAGGAAAGAAAAAAAATGCACAGGAAAAAGTCTGTAAATCTAACCTTAATTATGGTAATGGATCACAAGTGGCTTCTGGCACTCAGCTGAAATGTGTCACCCTGTCAAAGACCAGTGAGATGAAGCACCAGCTTGCAGCCATAAGCCAGACCAAGACAGGCTAGCAGTTGTGAAGAGATCCCCAGGAAATCCAAAGTAGGAGAAAGTCCAGCAGCTTCACAACTCTGAGCACAAGCAGGCTGGATGCCCTGCTCAAGATCATCATGCACAGTGGATTCACACACTGCTCTTTAAATGCATCTTTCTGCATCAAATGGCACTTGTAGTTAGGCTGTGTCATTTCACATTGCATTAGCCTGTATCATCTCATATCATTTGGCAGTAAAATGATATGTCATAACATATACATAACCTGGGACATGTCACACCCTATATTTGCAGTATTTAGTGTATTTTATTTGATTATGTGACCACCTTCTCCATCTTTTTCACACCTTCCTCTTACTGAAGCTGATGGAAGAAGCATATGAAGAGCTGACAGGATAATCAGGATCCAGAAGCAGAAGGAGAGTTTGAGTGACAGTCTAGTTCCACTGACTTATTACCAGCAGCATCATTTCAGTTAACCTCACATAATTCTAATTCCCCTTTCTGTCTGTGGAGCATCCCCTGTTGTCATAATGTCAGCAAATGCCATTAAGCCTGGATAGTCATTTGCAAAGTCCTGAATAATCCAAAGGAATAATACTGAATTTTATTAAAGCTGTTCAGCTTCTTCATTTGGTCTCTTGCTTTCTTGAAGATATCCTAAGGAATTTGATTGTTTTCTTCTTGCCAGATAAGGTCTTTTCTTTTCTGGCCTAAATTAAGGACTATATGGCAGCTCTTGTTGATTACCCACAGCCAATTATAACAACATAATGTATAATATGTTATCTATATCTATAAATATGATTACATGATATTTACTTCAGTGAAATCTTCCTCATCCATGACAGGACAAAAGATTTAAAAGCACCCAGTGATACATACTGTTAATAGCACTCTGAATTTCTTCTCAGCACTTATCAGATCAATACCAGTAACTGGAAAGAAACTGGTCTGGAACAAGACATGAGGATACAAATTTGTCATGATGCTGATGAGCCTCCAAGTAGGAGCACACTGCCAAGGAGGTGATGAGAAGACACACAGAAGAGCTCTGACAATAAAGCACCATTTCCCAGTCTCCTACAATTCAAGTGCTTCACTTCCAGCACACCTGTTCTTCACAGCTAATCTGCTCTTGGATGAAGACTTACACAGAATTAAAATAAAAAACTATCTGCAACTCTCCAAGTCACAGTCACAACCAGTCACAATGGACAACCAATAAATGCAATATATGGTATTTTCAGTAGAAGACAGAGTAAAATTAATGAAGATGCCCAGCCCTGGAACCCATACACGATCATAAAAGCAGAGACAACCTCTCTTGTTAAAAAACAAACTCTGTATAAAATTGTATATTGCTGTGCACAGGCAGTTTCTGGGCAGTTTCTATGTTACAGCACAGCAATAATTTAGCTGCACACAGCAGCCCTGCCTGGCAGTTTATGGAGAATCTATAAGGCAGCACAATATCCAAATAACATGTCGGGGGGATTTAGATGGGCCCAGTGCAGTAACTGGAATTGGATTTGGGATGCTCTCACAGCCTCACTCACAATCAATGACAGGGCCCTTTGGAGCTGCACACCACCAAAACCTTCACTCAAACCTCCCAGCAGGCTGCTCTCAGGCACACACAGGATGGGAGGGCACAACACACTGTCCCATCCTCCTGCCTCACCTGCCCTGCTCACAGCACCCTGGGGATGCCAGGCTGGAAGGAGTGGGGTGCAGCAGGAAGCACC
This sequence comes from Loriotus luctuosus, assembly GCA_035582745.1. Lineage (NCBI taxonomy): Eukaryota > Metazoa > Chordata > Aves > Passeriformes > Thraupidae > Loriotus > Loriotus luctuosus. The sequence continues at coordinate 24,764,788 of JAWWEY010000005.1, forward strand.
AGCCCTGCTGGAGGGTGCTGGCAGTGACAACAGCTCAGGGCCACATCCCTCCCTGGGGGCTGAGTGCAGGCTGAGTGACCACCTGGGCTCTCCAGTGTGACCGTGTTCACAGGGGTCTGAGGGTGAGGGAAGAGATGAGGATCTGACTCCATGTTTCAGAAGGTCTGATTTATTATTTTATGATATATATTAAATTAAAACTATACTAAAAGAATAGAAGAAAAGGTTTCATCAGAAAGCTAGCTAAGAATAGAAAAAGAAGGAATGAATAACAAAGGTTTGTGTCTCAGACTCTCTGTCTGAGCCAGCTGACTGTGATTGGCCATTAATTAGAAACAACCACAT
>JAWWEY010000005.1:24783077-24798833 GCA_035582745.1 Loriotus luctuosus
GAGGTGTATGAATATGCAACAGGCTGTTGCTTTTAAGGGTTAATCCTCTGTTAACGTGGGTCCTTTTTCAGGCTTATGCTGCCCAGAAAAGGTACCCAGACTGTCCATAACTCTTTGTTCTTATTGTCTCATATTGTCTTAAATCCTAATAGTCCAAATTTTTATTATTCTAATTATATTATTATTTTTATAACCATTTTATCACTATTAAACTTTTAAAATTTCAAAAACAAGTGACTGGTGTTTTTCACAAAGAGACACAGCACGGATCACAAACACCTCGTTCTCCTAGCTGGAAAAGAGTGGGATTTGGGGGAAGGAAGAGCTGCTGGGCCACAGGAGGGTCCCTGCCACCAGCAGCAGGCTGGTGCTGTGCTGCTGCAGCTCTCACACCACACACAAAGACAGCAAACAAACTTCCACCATAATTAACTCATGAAAATGACACCATGACGTTCCTGCAAACAATTAGGAGACAAAAGAGAATGTACAAAGATCCTGCCAACACCACCAAACAAACTGAAGACATTGTTTCATACTAATTTTCTTATAAACCATTTCAAGGCAAACGTGACTGTAGGTAAGAAAATTCTAACATCCACGACTTCTGAGGTCACTCATCAATCCAAGGAACACCTTGGGGTGGGAAAGTGGATTTCAATGGATTAGGGGTGGAAAAGGGTATCAAGATCTGCCTAGTAGCTTGCACCAAACCTCTGCTCCTCAGCCTTCAGCTCTGCCAGCACAACAATCCAAAGCCTCTGGATCCTGAGCTGGCTTTGCTGGAACAAGTTCATGTTTGCACCTGAGCTTCCCAAAGAGCTGCCCTGATCTGTGCATCACTCACAGCCCTCTGGCTCCTGGTGTTTGGAAGCCTCTCCCAGCACCACCTGGATTTCCCAGCCCCTCAGCTCTCATCCCAGCTGCCCCACAGTGACCCAGGGAAAGCAGCTCCCTTTGGGATGAGCAATGCAAGTGTGCTCCCTGCCAGCTCCACAAGGCTCACCTCCATCCCCCTCTGCCTTGTGCTTAGCTGGAGATAAACCCTAAACCAAGCTGGCAGCAGCCTCCAGGACCCTGGGAGAAAGCAGACTCCAAGCAGAGAGAACCAGAGCAGGGTAGATCCACACCAACATCTCGGTTCAGTGCACTCCTGGGACCCTGCCCCTGCAGCAGGCTCAGCTTTGTGTCTCAGGCCTTGGGCTGGATGATCCTTGGGGTCCCTCCCAGCTCTGGAGACTCTGTGCTTCTAGGAAACAGTGATACTCCACTGCAAAGAAGAGATTTTTAAATGAAGGACAAAGCCTAAAAATGCTTCCTTCCAGTGCCACACAACCCTTCCACCTGGTTCAAAAACGCCTTCAGCATCTCCACACTGCTGCAGCTGGAGCAGCCTAAGGAGAAGCCATTCCATCAGCTCCAGCATTTCAGAACTAACTCCTCAGGGTGAAAACAGACAGGGAGGGGGAGCAGGACACAAGGAGAGATTTCTCAGAAACGCATTACCATGAAAAGAGTGAAGCACACAAAGTTTAATCCCACGGCACTGCAGTTGTCACCCCTCCTCAGGTTCTGGCTTAGTCATCATTGAAAAAAAAAAAACCCAAATACAACTCAAAGACAAAACCCTCCTGAAGTTTAGAAGTGCCCATGCAGTCATGGCAGGAGTTTTCCCCCCGCAGGAATCTGGCAGGATGTGCCTTCAGCTGTGCTCTCCAAACAACAGATCACTTCTTATTCTTATTTCAGGAAGGGATTCTGCAGGCAGGACCCTACAAGCAGCTGCCTGCAAGAGTCAACAGCTGGAAACTGAAGCAAATTATTTTAAAAATAAAGAGGGAGGGCAGCAGGAGATCAACATGTGAAGATCAGGACAAGGTGACAGACAAGAGCAAATACTTTCAGATACAGGATAAACTTCTATAGCTCTCAGGGTTTGGGCTTAGGAAACTGTCAATGTGACAAACATCTATAGGAAGTCCAGAAATGAAATCTTGCCTTGTTTTTGGCTTAATGCAGGAAATCAGCTTTAATGACAACCTACAGCTAGCTCTGGAGTAATTTTCTTTCTGCTTCATTGACATACATGACAAGACTTTATTAGCAGGGCTAAAATTAAAAACAAAACATTTTTCCCAGCTGCACAGAATGCTTAATGCACACACTGACACCTCAAGAAAAGAGACCAAAAAAATTATTTCAAAGCTATTCCATCACCTCTTTGTATTTCAGCTTTTCCTAGTATTTTACAGCAGAATTTTTGCACTCTGCACAACCACAGCCACAGATTTTCCATCATCAAGAATAACCACTGTGCAGCTTGTTTGCATGGAATCCCAGAATGATTGGGTTGGAAGGGACCTCAAAGCTCATCTCATTCCAGGGCAGGGACACCTTCCACTATCCCAGGTTGCTCCCAGCCCCATCCAGCCTGGCCTTGGACACTGTCAGGGATCCAGGGGCAGCCACAGCTTCTCTGGGCACCCTGTGCCAGAGCCTGCCCACCCTCACAGGGAACAATTCCCTCCCAGTATCCCATCCATCCCTGCCCTCTGATAGTGGGAAGCCATTCCCTGTGTCCTGTCACTCCAGCCCTTGTCCCAGGTCCGAGGTCCAGGAGGTTGGTGCTGCTTGCTGCTCAGGATTTTACCCTTATTTGTAAAGGTGATGAGCAGCAGGTTTGCCTGCATGTGTGGGACAGGATCCCTTGAGCATTTGATGCTGCTTTAGCTGCTTCCCTGCACTCAGACGTGGCACAAGAACCCGAATACTCTGAGCCCAGACATTTCATCTTTACATTTCCTTCTGAGGCACTCAAATCCATGTTCCCTGGGCCTCCAGCAAGGGCCATCTGCTCTGCCTGACATCAGCCCAGCTCACTCTTCCCCCAGTCTTCACAGCATTCCAGCAGGGAGAGAGCATGCTCTCCAGCCCTGCATGGAAAGGACAAGGTGTCTAAGAACATTTGGAGAGGAGGTTGATGTATGAAAGCTCTTAAATGTCCCTGAAATTTCTGCTGGCCTTTTTCCTTCAGTTGGGCTCAGTTATTTTTGCCTTGGTTCCATAGATTTTTGAATTCCCTCATAGCCTTTAGAAAATGCACCACAAAGAACCCAAAGTACAGGCTGTTTTGGAGTTTGCTTTTTCTCCCTGAGTAAGGCCAAGTGTGAGGTTTAATGGAAAAGCAGCTGTTGGATTTCAGAGGGAGTCAGATTTTCAGGGATGCTTTGCCAGCACCTGGTGTAGGGAGAGTTGGTTCCTCAGTAAAGATGCTGCAGAGATTTCATTTCCATGGCGAGTGTTCCCCAACTGGGGCATGCCCAGGAATGATTGCTGGCTTTGTCAGGAAGAGGGAATTGGGAGGAGTGGCAGTACTGCAGGAAGGAGGAGAAACCCTGGCAGCAGAGGGAGCAGCAGGGCTGAGCAGCACCCACAGGGAACACCAGCAGTAGAAAAGGTGAATAATCCAAAGCCAGTTTATTCCTCACTGCTTTATCTTTTTTCCACACTGGTGTGGAAAGTGAGACAATTCTGTAAAGGACAGAAGCTGCAGAGTGGGATGGCAAGCACATACAACTGCAGGGAGCTGCTGAGAGCAAAATGCACCATTATTTGGCCAAAGAGCAGCTCTGTCTGGTGAAATTTCTTCTGGCAGCCTACAGCTCTTGAAACTCAGCAATTTCCCACATTTTCCCTGTTTTTCATGAAGAGACATGTAAAGAAGCATCAGTTCTTGTCACCAGCTCTGTGTGTGCAGCAGAGCACAAACTGAGTGGCAAGATCCACAAACCTTCTACATCCACAATTGATTCCAACACCGTGGCAATGGAATAAAGGACAGCAAGAAAGGAATGTTTACATGGGGAATTACTTTAACAAACTAAATCAATTGGTCATATCACAGAATTCACAGGGATGTGGCTCTGTCAAACTTGACATACGTTCCTTGAGCAAGCCAGAGGAGGAGTGAGAGGGTAACAGCAACAGAGAGGCACCAGAGCAGATATCTGTGCAATGACTGGAGCAGGACAGGTTTAGGGTTTTTTTTTTTAGACAAAAATTTATATGAACAAGCAGCAACCTGATCTGTTTTTCAGAACAATAGTCTGTAACAGCAGAAAAGGGAGGATTTATTCTCCCTGAGCAATGTAATTTCTGAGAGTTAAGGCACCTCAGCACTTCTGGGCTGCTTTTTTGGCAAACTAGAGAGCAAAGCCAGTGATGCTCAAAAGTTTGCTCCAGTTAGATCAATAAATACCCTGAAGGAGATGGATGTCAGTCCTTGTGCACCTGCGCTCACTCACTTGGAGGTGAAGCAGGGTAACTACTGACTGTCCCAGCTATGTGATCCTTAAGGAAGAGTGAGAGACTGCCAGGAAATCTGAGTTACATTAGCTAAAATCTAGTACTTATTGCAAAGGAAAAAGTTTACAAAAAGTTTACAAACCCAGATGAAATGCCTCTGATTCATCTGGAAATTCTGGAATTCATATCAGAAGTGTTGCCTGAAACGAGCCCTTCTCTCCAATGCCAAGCTCAGGCTGTGCCCTAAGTTAAAGATATTTTGGTTCACACCCTAAAAGTGAGAATTTCAGCTCAAAACAGGCTTTCCCTCACTCTTTGGGAGGAGTTGATGCCTCTCCCAGCCTTGGGATGGCTCTAGGAATAAAAGGAAGTTTGGGGGTCCATCCCTCCTGGCTGGCAGCGTGGCAGACAGGCACTTTTATGCAGCGTTAAATTTTCACAACCCTGTTGTATTTCTTTCCTCCCTCTGTGAAATAATGACAGCCATAAAAACTTGGATTGAAAGATTATGTAGAATTATTACAGAAAAAAATATAATTTAAGGGGAAAATGGAGTACTAGCAATGTGTACCAACATTGTAATGAAAACAAGACAACATTTTCACTGAGACTGCCAATCAGTTTCTGAGAATTAATTATTTTCTCACATTCTTATTAATTTTACAGCTCATATCTTGGATGTAACTACTTAGGAATATTTGGATTTATGCCATAAGGTCCTAAAAGCTGTAGCTGGAGTCACTATAACAAAATATACCTTGATGAACAATTAAAATTAATTTTATTGTTCACATATAAATAGCAGATTACCATTGCAAATAAATAGTGGATTGTTAATAAATTCAAGACTGCAGCTTGTCTTTGTTCTTAACACATTTTAGTTGCTGGGCAGTTATTTTTGTGTTTAATTATACACAATGGGAAATAGGATGCCTGACAGAAATGAAACTTCATTAAATAAGATTATTTTAGTAGGCTGAGTTAGAGGGTTTAATTCTTATTTACAGCAGGCTCTGTTCATATCACACTGGCAATAGATGTAATAAGCACTATATCAGACCCTCAAATACTGGTGTAAATTAGACACAAAGTACAGGCCTGTTTGATGTGGGGCTAAATCATCATTCAAAATTAGATTAGAAACTGAAAATCTCATTTGTGCTAAAAAGCCTTTAGATAATAAAGGCCCAGAAAATGGCTTGGAATCTGGGAAATTATCATATCATATATTCGGAAAATGGACAAAAGACAAAAAAAAAAATCAGCTGGCAGGGTGTACTTAAGGAAATATCCCATCTTTACCAGCCTTGTTTAAGCAAATGAACCAGCAAATTCTGTGACAGAAATACTGGTGCCATCAGTACAAAAGCAAATATTTTCAGTCAAAAACCAAGGCCAGTTTTAGCTACCAAAACTCTCCTTTAAGAGAGCTCACCCCTCTCTCCTGGTGCTGGTGTCCCCAGGGAGAGCCAAAGCACCAGAATTTGGGACTGAAATAGAGATTTGGGGCTGGGGTTAAAGTCACAGAAACTGGCCAGACTGAGAGAGGAAGTCTGGCACAAGTTTTAGCCCACAGAGTGGAAAGGTTTAGGAACAGCTCAGAGCAAGGCTGGATTCAATTTCCCCAAGTGCCTCGAAGGTTTGGAGCTGAGGGAGGATGTACCAGAAATGCATCAATGCACATAATTTAGGGGATTGATCAGTGTGACACACAGATGGAGGAGACCTCATTGCATGCCAATAAAGAAAGAAAGCCTGCTAATAAATTTGCACACTAAGAGTGATATTCCTTTTAATTTCCATGTTACTCTGAAGCTATATAAAAAAATTCTCTATCCAAACTCTATCACACCCTTTTAGACATGGAAACCTATTCAAAGGCTATAGCTTATCTTTTAACGAGTTTATTAACTGTGCAGCCATTCATTTTTTAGGATATTTTCAAGTGTTTTATGAAAAAGATAATAACAAGTTATATCACTAAGTCCTGTTTACTCCTACCTGTCTGCAAAACCTTGAAATATTTTCGAGTGTTTTATCTGTATGTGCTCAACCTACTCCAACATTTATTTTAGGATTTTAAGTGCTGCTAATGGCATAATAAATGCTCCAAAATTTTCTGTTCTTTCCTTTATTGCCTGACAAGAGGAAAAAAAAAAGAAGCCTGAAAGAAGTAACCTTTTTCTAAAGGTCACCTTTATTATGGCAGAGATTATCTCCCCAGGTTATCAATGTTCAACATCACTGTTTTGATTAAACATCATTCTAACCTGCCACAACTATAAAACAACCTTTCCCCAGCCATCTCTCCGTGGATAACACACAGAAATTCTTAAATATAATTAATGGCTGGGTATAACCATCCATTTTATTGGGATTTTCCAAAGCCATAGTGCTGTGACACTGGAGGTTGATACATGGGTGCCAGTGATGGTAACTAATCATTTATGTCCTGGGAAAGTGGTGTTTTCTGTTTTTCATTCACTGCAGCCTGAGAGTCTAATGGCAGACAGGTAATCTAACACCCATTAAAAGTGTAAATTATGTAGTCATTTACAGATGGGAAACAGTAGACAAATCTGTTAAGCACTTTGCTGAGACCATCATTTGAAAGCCACAACATTATCAAACCTTTCCACAGCTAATGCCTTCAAACCCAGCACTGGAAATTTGTTAATGCTGTCAAAGCCAGTTTATTTCTCACTGCTTTATCTGTCAGGGGCAAATGTTTGCATTATCACTCCTTCTGAGACATCCCTTTATGATGTCCTTGTAGCAGTGAACAGAAATAGCCAAGATTTTAGCACTTCTCAAAAGAAGAAGAAAGAAACAATGAACAGATTTTTCAGTTTCCTCCCCATTAGCAAGTTAGTTTTGAATTCTGACAGAGGAAGGCTCAGTGATTTAAATAACATTTCAATCATTAATCACTCAAAATTATGGCTAAGAGAGTTGAGAGCCACAGGAGAAGGAATCAGGCTGTAGCTGAAGCAGCTCCACAATTCAGTAAAACACTTGTGCATCAAGGGGAACATTTGGAGACTGTTAGTGCTTCCATTTTTATAGATGCTTCTCCAAGCCATTGTTTCAAATTTATACCTGGATGGATTTAGCAGGGCTTCTAATCCTTATGTAAGCTGGATAAATACAAGAATGTTTAAAATCCAGTTTTTCAAATGATGCTGAATTTTCAGCGACCTTGAAAAACCCAGAAGGGTGGTCATTCCTTCTAGTGTGTGACTGCAAGCTGGAATAAAAAATTGGGATAAAAAAATAGTTATCTGGTTCATCTTGTACAGGGAATTGAGAGACAGGAAAAGATAATTCTGTGCCAAAGCTGTGACTCCAGTCAGCTTGGGCATCTCTAGCCTGGCCAGATTTTTCTGTGCAAAGATCCCCAGGTTGGTTAAAGCACCAGCTCTGCCCCTTCCTCCTCTCTGACCACACAGGTCTAGTAGGTTATAATTCTCTCATTTGACTAACATCCAGCTTTTTCCATCTGGCTCGGATTAGTGCCTGAGATCACATCCCCTGGAGTGGCTGAAACAAACTCCCACTCTGATATTTCCAGCACAAACATCACAAATACATTGGTGGTGACTCTGTTACCCTGTTGTCTGCAAGACTGTTACACCATTTTACGGTCACCGCCAATATCCATAAAAAACTGACCTTATGGGGTCCCAGTCTGCACCTGACTTGGGTCCACGTGTGGAATCAATGGTTTGGGTGCTGCTTCTGCATCAGGCACTTATCCAAGAACCCCAAAATTCCAGTGCTGTCACAGTGACTGTGATTTTTGTCTTATTGATGTGTGAGATTTTCTGGGTTTTGGGCTGGGGATTTTCTTACTTTTCACTAAAAGGGAATAGGAGCAAGCAAATGCAGTTTCAGGACTGAATTTGGACCAAGATGCAAATTTCCCTGGGAGTACTCACATGAAAGTCTTTCTTTCCCATCCAAGTGTCTTCTTTTGATCAAGGTTTGAATTTTGGTGGAAAATGGTGCCAATTTGCTTTAGCTCCTTGCTGTTAAGTGCACTAAAGGAATGTGTGCACCCATAAATAAACAACAGTCACTGCAAGATGGGAGCCTGAGCTGCTGGAAGGGTCACCCAGGAGCAACCTTGACCTTAGCACAGGATTGGGGATGCCATGGGCCTTCCATAAAAAGTGGCTCCTGATGGACACGACGTTATCTACTCACTTTTGAGCAGATCAGACATCCTCAGTACATTTTAGATAACATATCAATCACTGTTTTCGACATACTAGGTCATGACATGAGCTTCCTTCTCAAAATGCTGTCCAAAGGTCTCATTTTATTACAAGGCTGATGTTCTACCCCATTTCTTGCCATTTGAAAGCAACTAATATAGAAACAGTTGCAAACAAGTGACTAAAGCTGTGAAGATCATCCTTGCTGGTTGTCTAATAAACAGAATCCCTGGCAGATGTACTTCTAAAGCAACTCTCCCTCATTAACCTGCACAGAACAGAAGCTATTACATTAGTGGGCAATTAAACCCCTCAGATATTTTCCATACCACATTCCAAGCACGTGCCAATATTTAAGCATCTGCCAGACAGCAGGTGGTTTGTAAATCATTATCTTTTCAAATTATGTTGCTAATGGCATGTGTGAAATGACTGAAAAATGACATGTTTCCTCCTCTCTGTCATTAAAATCAAATAAATTGCTGCAGTGCATTATCTAAAGCTTGAGAAGTATAAAGCACTGGCAAACCTGGGGTTCCCATTTTCCATCCTATTGTCCATTAATGATGGGCAATACCCTGGGATATTTGATTTCCATGACTCCCCTCTACCAGGAACAACTAAAGACAACCAAAGGCATCATCAATGAGTTCCCAAATGGAACAGAGCTTGTTAATTAGGAACAATCAACCAATTCTTCAAACAGTATTGACAGCTAGCACAGTCTAGCTATAAAAATAGTGAAGAATTCCTGTAAGAATACAGGGACACTTGGGAAAACAAATGCCATCGTGGGGAAACAAGAATTTGGAAGTAAGGTTGAGCCCAGGGATAAAGGAGGGGTGGGAGGAAGGGCCATTAAGATTACACCTACTCAGATTTGATGTAAATTCACCTAGTCAAATCTGTCTTGCCCAGGACAGGAATTGCTGAGTGATCTCTCCCTGTCCCTATCCCAACCCACAAGCCTTTGATTACATTTTTTTCCCCTTGTCCAGCTGAAGAAGGGGCTGATGGTGAGGCACTGGGCATCCAGCTGGGCCCAACCACACCAAGACAGACAAATCTCTCTGGGTTTTTGATAATCCTTCAGTGCAGAGTTCCCAGTGAGTACTCAATGAGGAATTCGGTTTCTTTTCTGCAAGCTTAGGGTGTGCAAATACAGAATCACAGAATGGTCTGGGTTGGAAAGGACCTTAAAAACCATCTCATTCTGACCCCCCACCATGGGCAGGGACACCTTCACTGGCCCTTCACTTGTTCTGAATCCTGTGCAACAGCTGAATCTTCTGAGGATAAAACAGTTTTCCAAGTGCTTGGCTTGGCTGCTGAGGGTGGCAGTGCTTGTTCTACTTTTCCAAACCAGTCTCTCACCATGGCCTGCTGGGTGATGTGGACACTTGAATGGACACATCCAGGGCTGTTCTGTTCCTCTTCACCCAGAAGAAAACCATTTATCACAGAATCACAGAACAGCCTGGGGTGGAAGGGAACTCAAAAATCATCTAATTCCAACCATTGCATAGATGTCCTGCTTAAACCAGCTGTTAACTCAGAGAGAAAGGTCAGTCTGTGCCTTACCCTGTAAGCATGGTGCTTGGAAATGTGGTTTGTGCCCTAAATAAACAGACAGACAAAAAGAGAAACCTAGAGCCCTATAGAACCACCTTATTGGGACATAAGTTGAAAACAAGGGATATTTAAATACGTGTCCTTTCAAGATCTCCCCCTGTTAAAAATGACTGGCAGAAAGGATGCAGGCTTCATAAAATCAGGCAGCCAGAGTTGAGAATTTGGAAAGCTGACTTGATTTTGGGCTGGAAAAGTTTTCTGAAATAAATTAAGGAAGACCGTTAATATTTTTTCTTTTTTTCCATGCTAATTTTGTATCATTTCTATTAATGAACAGTTGCTTCCAAAATCCCTACCGTTTCCAGATCCTGAGCATTCTAGGTGATTGGAGACTTCCAGATATTTTACATCAAGCTAACTGCCAGTTAAAATGATGGATGAGCAATGGGAAAGGGTTCGTAAGTATTGGAGGAGAGCTGTGATGTGCTTTAGCTCCGTAGCCTTCTGGCACAGCCAATAAAGACAAAACAATAGTGGAGATTTACTACAGGAAGGAGCTGTAAACAAGGCAGCAGTGAGTGAAAAACACTGCTGCAGTGCAGACAAAAGTACCACACAACTCTGGGACATTTCTGTTTTGCCACCTAAAACAATCATATAAAAATCACAGCTCATTCAAACCTGATTTCCTTTTTTTTTTTCATTTTAGATAAGATCAGTGCATTGGAAAAGCCTTGCAGCTCCTAAGGACTGCACACAGATCTCACACTGGAATTAAAATACCATGGCACCACCTTTATATTTTGTCTGTGTCCATCCTTTATTGTCTTCCCCATATTACGTGGTAGCACCAAAAGATCTGGTCCATTTACTGTGATCAGAATTCCCTACAAATCTCCCTGGTTCATATTTAGTCTGAATGAAGTACCAGTGATTCCTTTGAACAGAGCCCACCCCACTGAAAGGCAAAGAGCAGCAAACCCACAAAAGTGGTACCATAAATCACACAGAATGGGTTTGCTCCAAAATATTTCCAGTTTCAGTAATTAGAGAAACATTGTCAAGCTTGCTGAACTCTTCAGTGTGTTTTAGAGTCATGTGAGCACTTCTCAGGTCTCCTGCATCCCTGTGTATATTGAATTATTTACCTACAAGACAAGAACAGCTCAATATCACAAGTGAACCATTTAAGAAGTTTCTGCAATGCTTGGATTGAAAAGTTCTGACTATAAACTCAAGTTGTTACTCAAATCTTCTGAACTTCTTTCTTCATGATTTTATAGTAAGGGAGGTTGGATGGCCAGCTCAGGTTTTGTTGCATAACCAAAAAAATAATGAAAATAAAAATCACAGATTGGGGTTCTTTCTGAGTATCTGTTTCCACAAGGGTTCAGATAGATGTGATGGGCAGTGTAGGGGATGGTGAGCAGTATTTGCACATCTGGCTCCAAGCATGGAGAAAATCCATGTTAAGCATGTGAGTATGACCCAGCAATTCCACAGAAGGTACCACAATCCTTTCAAATAAATGCACTCCCCTCCTCCCCCCGCAAAAAGAACCCTCAAAAAATCCCCTCAAAAAATAAACTCAAACTCAAACAAACAAAAAAAAAAAGAATTGGGAATGTGACTGGAAGATTCAGGGGAAAATTGAAAATAAAAATCCTTTTGCAGGTCAGCAATATATTGAATATTTGCATGTTAGTTACAGCCTATTCAGACAGTCTCCTCTGCATTTCTGCTGGGAGCAAAATTAACTTTAATTTCCTATTTAGGGTTGCAATTTATTCCTGATTGCATTAAGGAGCTGTCCTTCACAGCTAATGACAGATACAAATACATTGTTTGGAATATACATCTCAGATAAAATATTTCAAACTATTAAGTAGTTTTGAGTCCCCCTAAAAATAAATTTTCTTTGCAGTAAACAGTCATTTCAGAAGACCAAAAGCTAAAGGCCATATTTTTAGTGGAATTTACTAGTAAAGATACAGAGAGATTTGAGGGCAGGAACCTGGTAAAATTTTCTAAATTTGCATTGTTATTCATGGAAGCACTTGTGGAATATTCTCCTCTGTCATGTTTGGAAATCCAATTCCAAATCCTCATTTGTTCAGGCCTTCTGAACCAGGCACCTGCTGTGAGGAAGGCTCATAAAGCAGTTTAAAAGGTATTTACAGAGAATAAAATGCATAAATGCTGTAACAAGCACACTGGGATTGTAATTTAATCTGAAATCCCTTTTGGCATGAAAATCTCACAAATACTCTCAAATTCCTGCAGGTGTAAGAGGGAAGGTGTTTATCAAGATTTTCCTATTCAGCACTACAGCAGGTGAGAGTTCCTGGTTGTTGTGTTGAGCACAGTGATTAATTTGGTCCAATTAATGACTGTGTTATAATTGTTCCAGCCTACAACCTTCCCTCCATTCCAGCTGAAATTCTCAAACCTAGAAGAGGAATAATTCACCAATGACTGGATCCATTCCAAAGTCAAATGGTTTTCCAAAGGAAGTGGCAGAAAAGGTGCAAGAAGGAGGGAGTTGTGTGCAGGACATTAAATTCCATTGCACAGGAGCACCAAAATTCATCCTAGGCACAGTTTTATTAAGATGTACATGACCCAGATGAAACTGAAAGACTAAAGCCATATTTTTTTCTGAATTAGGGCAGAGTTTGATCCTTCTAGCACAGAAGGTAACAATTTTCACCAATAAAACATGACTTAGAAGAGACCAAATTCTTCATTATAAACAAGAAGATCTTGTTGATAAATTGAAGGGCACCTTAGTTTGGGTTTATTTTTAAAATTTTCATAAATTGTTTAAATTGGAAAAGACCTTTAAGAACATCAAGTCCAACCAGCACTGCCAAAGCCACCACTAACCTATGTCCCCATGTGCCACATCCACATGGTTTTTAAATCCCTGGATGGGGATTCCACCACTGCCCTGGGCAGCTGTGCCAGGGATGGACAGCTCCTTCCATGAAGAAATTTTCCTCAATATTCAATCTAAGTCTCCCCTGGCCCAGCCTGAGGCCGTTCCCTCTCCTCCTCTCCCTGTTCCCTGGGAGCAAATCCCAACTCCCCCTGGCTGTCCCCTTCTTTCAGGAGCTGTGCAGAGCCACAAGGTCCCCCCCGAGCCTCCTTTTCTCCAGGCTGAGTACCTTTCCCAGCTCCCTCAGCTGCTCCTCATCAGATTTGTGCCTTGAGCTTCCAGCATCTTGTGTCTGATGCTCCTAAAACTGTCTTTAGAGCTGGTTTGCAGGTTAATAAATGCTAAAAGCACCTACATAAAATTTTGCTCATGCAATGAATTCACCCACCCTGGAGACATCAAATCTCAGTTCTCTTTCTTCTATTGAAAGCCAATGAAGAATTCCACCTTCTTCCCTCTGAGGATGGGCTGAATGCAGATTCTCCTCCAATCTTCAGGCTTCTGAAATTGTAGTTGCACTAGGTAAGAACTGCTTGACCACTTTATTCAGAGGAAAAAAATCATTGGATTGGTGCAATGATCAGCTTTTCCCAAGGCTGCTTCAGGACAGTTACAACATCTTCATGTGGTATCCTCATGGAGCTCAGTGGGATTTAAGGTGATGGCAGCAATCATTTGAGAAAGAAACCAAATCATAGGATAATGTATCAAGTCTTGGAGAAAGATTAAATCTCAACACCAATCTAATCTTAGAGAAATTTAAACTTTGTAATTAAAAATTTAAATAAATAATTAAAGATTTATAGTCAATAACTGACTTGAAAGCAAGTCTGCAACCTCACTTTGAAACTGGACTTACTTTGCAAATGGAAGTGGTGAAGAACAACTTTTATGTACCTGATCTCAGTCATCTTTAATGTTGTAGATTAACTGCAGATGGGTTAATGGAGTAATTATTTTATTTATAATTAAAATCACTATTAGAGAGTGATAGTGAAAGACTACATAAATAACTTCACCATGCAAAGAGAAAATAACTGAGGAGAAGTTCAATAATTGTGATACGGTTCATAAACAGAATTAGGGGTTGTTTTTGCAGATTTGCCTACTTTGTCTGAAATAACACCCTCTGAGACGTGGGGCACAGAGAGAATGAGAGACATTTTAAGCTTTCACTCTTTAATAGAAAGTGAGCTTGTCTCCAAATCACCAATGGCTGGAAGAAAAGGTTATACAAGTGAATGGGAGCCTAATTATATACCACAGGTAGTAAATGTAATGTTATGTTTCAATGATTTTATGGATAAGGAGCTCATTTGTGTGCTATTTCCAATAGGAGTTTTATGACTAACACTAATAAATAAAAGAAAATATGTTCTGATTTTTAACAAAATGCAGGTTCTTATCCCAGCAGTTTATCTCAGTCTTATATCCAGGGACAAGGCTATGGCCCAACTTAAAAAGCAAGTTAAGTTCTATTACTTCTGCTCACCTCTGCATAAATACAGACTATATTCTTTAATTGCTTACCACCACTATCATCCCTTCCCATAAAGTTAATTGGCAATAAACTTTCCACGATGATGGTAAGATTATTAAAAAAAAAAAAAGGAGAAAAGAAAGGAAAAAAGCTCCCAGCCGTTTTTGCAGGAGTCACCTTTTCCTTGCAGGCAGCACACCGTGATTACCATACCTCAGATCTCAGTGTGACTCCTTCTTTTCTAATTTCCTTCCCAGGAAGAAGTGTCTGCCCTTTCCTTTACCTCCAAGTCAGCCTCTTCTTCTGCATAAATCAATACAGCACCATTAGCTTTGACAGAGCTAAGCCAGTTCACCACAATTGATGATACAAACCCTTGTCTGCACACCCAATTAAATATTAATTAAAGACCAGCAAACAAACAAAATTTCTTGCCAGCAGAGGATTTGGAAACCTCTCCAGCATTGTATTATTGCCCCTGTCAGTCAGGACGTTAAGGATGAAGGTCTGGAGCTTGCAAGCAGTGAACTGTGGTGGAGGAAGGGAGTGATCCATAATCTCTATGCAACACAGCGCCCAAAGCTCCCCAGATATTCTCTTCCTCAGAGATGTAAGTCCAGCGAGGGTGGATCAATGTGCTGCCTTACACTGAACCCTCACTTCTGCTGTGGTTCACACCAGTTCATGAGGATGTGGGCTTATCACATTTTATAGTGGTGATGTGTTCTCAAACATCCAGTCCATCTCTGGAGAGACAGCCAGGACCAGGGGAATTTTACACTGCCCGGAGTTATTTCCAGATTTAGAAACTGAAGGTGTAATTCTGTGGGGTTAAAACAGGGAGGAGAAAGGTTCTATAAACCAGAGTGGACCAGGACTGAGAGAGGATGAAGTTACTCCGTAATTCAGCTCATCAAACTTTGGAACCAAATAGCTCTCAAATCAATCATTTTAAAGCACAATCTGCTTAAAAGGGGCGAATCAAAAGATTATAAAAATCCTCTTTCCTAACTGCTTGCTAACTCCACAGAGTGACATCCACAGAGAGGATGTCAGCCCATAATGCTGTAGGAGCTAATGAGCTTAATATCCCAGCTAAAACCATCGGAGATATTTGCAACTCACCCCTGTTGTATTGCATTTAGCTGCCCATGGTGTGGTCCCCCGTCCTGTCAGAATGGTTTCTCCCCAGGTGTCCCCTGGTTCTGTGGTCTGGCCCAAGGGGACCCCTCCCCTCGCCCCTC
>JAWWEY010000005.1:24800582-24827526 GCA_035582745.1 Loriotus luctuosus
ATCCAGGGGCAGCCACAGCTGCTCTGGGCACCCTGTGCCAGGGCCTGCCCACCCTCACAGGGAACAATTCCTTCCCAGTACCCCATCTACCCCATCTTGCTGTCTGGCAGTGGGAAGCCATTCCCTGTGCCCTGTCCCTCCCTCCCTTGTCCCAGTTCCCCCTCCAGCTTTCCTGGAGCCCCTTTAGGCACTGGAAGGGGCTCCAGGGTCTCCCCAGAACAATGCCATTCCATGCTTTGAGAAGACGGAAGCTCCACTCTGCAGCTCCTCGTTGTGACCCTTCCCTCGGTGCCCACAGGGAAGGTGCCACCAAGGTACCCCATGGCCCAAAGGGGGCTCAGATATTGATACTGAGATATTGAGTTCCTTAAAAGTGACTCTGGCTCTTCCCAGCTGGAGGCTGGAGGAGTCATCTGGTGTCAGCCAGAGAAGAATGTTCCATGACACAGCTCCCGTGGCAGCCCTTGGATGGACAGTGCCCACACAAATTATGGCTTTGGCTTGCACCAGGGTGGGGAGGCTCCTGGAGCAGGCTCTGCCCAGGAGCATTCCCAAACTCCCAAGGCTCCTCTCTACTCATCTTCACTTCCAGATTAAATCAGGGCTGTTTGCCAGTGTCTTGTCACTTTGCCACACTTCCAGCATACCCTTACAATTAAAAAAACCCCAAAAAACTAGGAAGAAATTAAGAAGTAAAAGGGATGAAATTATTTTGAATGAGCTGGTTACTGGTGAGGGAAGAGGACTCAGCGATCAGATTAAAACTGTGCCCCGTGATCCTTTTCCATAACAGCCCTCCAGAAACTCAAATTATTTGTACTTACAGTGGGAATTGAAAGCACCTGAAGAAATACTGTGAGTTAAACTAGTCAGATCAGAACAAGATCAAGACAATGTACATCTCAGGAGATACAAACTGGAGAAATTTCTGCTTTATTCAAAATTAAATTAGATTATTGGGAAGGAGACATCACATCATATTTTGTCTTGCCAAGACATATGACTCGAAGCAAAAGCAAATCATCTGGAAATTCTTCAAATACTTTTCTACTTTTGAGACGGCCAATTATTCAATGGCATAAAAACCTGGCCAGCTCACTGGGCTTAAAATCCAGCCTCCAAGGGAAACTGTGCCCTGGGGATGCTCATCAGGAGATAAAGCCTTGCTGGCTTTGACTCCTCTCCCTAGAATATGCAGTTAAGGAAAATGTATAATGATCAAAATTACAGAAATAGAAAATAATTAGAGATCTACAAGCCCTGTAGTGGTTGTAAGAGCTCAGAGCCACAGCCCAGAGGATTTTTATCTGTAAGGAAAAACATCCCATGTCTCTTCTTGGTGCTGGAGCTGTGTTAGTCATCCTTCTTCAGGAATGTCATCCATTTATCATTGCTATCTGGATGTCTTGGGGAGCCTGAAGCCAGCCAGGTGCACCGTGTGCCTGCAGAACCAGCCCTTTGCAAAGAGCAGAACTGGCCATCACAGGATCCTTAAGGCTGGAAAAGACCTTGGAGAGCATCAACTCCAAGCATGATTTGCAAGAGGATGTGTTCTTACACAAGAGTGTTTGTTCCAGGAGCTGAAGTGTCCAGGTTAGGGACCAGCTCATGGCTTAGATGAATTACTGTTTTTACAAGTAAAGTGTGTGAATTTATGGTTGTTATTATTGTCCTTCACACAACTCATCCTATATAATGAATTTTGATGGTGTTTCTTTGAGGAGCAGTTGTAAATTTGGTTTAATATTGACATGTCTCTTTTCCACTATTTTTATGTTTATCCAGAGGCAGTCCTGACTATACTTTGGGATTTATTTCTCATCCTGACCTCTGGTGTAGAAGAGATAAGTCATAGAAGCCCAACAGAAAACAATCAGCTTGTCTGGTTCTGTGGTTTCTTTGGAAACTCTGTGCTGGTTGCCTCTCTGTTCATTAAGTAAATGAGGGCTTTGCAGCGTTCTGGCCATGTGTGTTATTTTGGAGTTTCGTTTCAGATGGCATTTTTCCGGGGATTGTTTTGGAGAGAGTTGCCAGCAACCTAGGGCCAGTGGGCTGGAGGCCAGGTTTAGGTGGAAATAGCAGGGTTTGTATCACCAGCACAGAGCTCTGTCTGGGCAGCTAATTTTGGGCTGGTGCTTCTTTGAGGCATCGGCGGTTCCTGCGTGTGTCTGGTTCCAGCCGTCACAAAGGCTGTCACAGCCTTGGGCAGGCCAGCAGGGGTGCCCAGGCCAGCAGCCAGTGGCAGGGCTGGTGGGAATCACAATTCCCTGCTGTTCCAAGGAGCTTTTCTGTGCCTGCAGCTCGTGAGGGGTCCAGCTCTTCCTGAGGAAAGAACACCTGACTCTGTGCAATGCCGGCGTTTCCTCTTGATTCGATTTCCGTGGGAAGGGCCTGAGCTGCCATGCAAACCACTCCCCGTTTCTCCTCTCACCACAAACACACTCCTCCACCCTCTCTCCTGGACTCCATGAACTGGGATCATCTGGGGTCGGGCCTGTGTGGGGTGGCTGGGAATAGAAGTGGGGATGTGGCAAGAGAGACCTTGTGAACTTCCACTGGCTGAACTCCTGTGAGAGGCTGGAGTTCCTGCCCAGATCAATCAAATATGGATTGCTCCACGCACTTCACAATAATTCTGAAGTGTTGCAACTTAGTTCCTGGGGATTTTAAATGTTTATAGACTTTCCAGAGGGTAGGAAAGAGGGGAAATATTTACGTGTAGATAATTTTTGTTATACTTGAGCAATAAAAATGCTGGGCCCCTTGCCCAAGGCTCCTTGCTCCCTGCTCTGCAGCACTAATGAATGTAAATGAGTAAAGGCAGGCCTGTGAGCAATGCTGAGTGGAGAAAAAGCCCCCAACAAATGCAAAGCACGGCAGGAATCACCAGATAACCACCTTACATCCTTTTCTGTGTGCTGCACCCACTGGGTGGGGGATATTTTCATCTCAGGTGATTTGTTAGCTGCTCCAAAACAAGTCTCTGCAGCCCCGTGGAGATTTACATTGCAACGATTTGGATGCTCTACTTATCCTTGGGCTGGAATATTTTAGTGATTGCCAATTGCCTAGAAGTCCTCCTCAGCACAAGGCACTGCAAGATCAGTGTGAAATAAAGAATTCATGCACAGCATCAGAATCTGGACAGTTAAAATGTTCGTGGTGGGCAGGAGTGAGACAAGCCTGTGTGCAGAACTCAACTCCTCAGATCCAGTGGTTTCATACACTGCTGGATAACACTTACCTAACTGACTTGGAACCACTTCCTATGCAAAAAACCATATACAACTTCAGGCTTGCAGCCATCAAAAATTGTGTTGATTGAGATAATGTGTTTCATTCCATACCCTAAGGCTTTTGGATTTCATACAGCTGAACATTTCAAAACATCTCCTTCCCAGGTGTTCTGGTTCCAACTTAATTAGGAGGGTGATTTTAATTTTACTCTTTCTCAGCTGTTCCATTTTGCTCTGATGCTTAACCAAAATATTCATAAAATCTTTTCCTCCTCTACATTAAAAATTGGCTTTTCCACCTGATATAGCTCTATCCTTGAGGTGGATCTTTTTCTCTCACTTTGAATTTCACATTTGACATAGCCACTTCTAACCTTCTTTTCAAATTACCAGTATCTGGAATCAGTCCTGATTTTGGGATGGAGTGCTCATCCCTGAGCTCTAATGCCTGTTGTGCCTGGGATCGGGCATTCATGAATAGGAGCACTGCTAGAGAACATGTCTTTAAATACAGTCACCCCAGGCATATCCATATCCATATCCATTTCCAGGTGTGGAGTAGCGTATTTGAAGCTTGTGGCAAACAATGTATTCCACATTTGCAGAATTTTTTTTAAAATACAATGTTTTTTCCTGAGGATATGCAAAGTGCTTTGTTTTGACAAGAGCTGAAATTATTAGGGGACTCACCCCTCTGCCCTCTCCATGCACCTGGGGTGGGTTAGAAGTGTGGCTTCCTAGAGAGGTTTTAGAATCACAGAATCATTCAGGTTGGAAAAGACCTCCAGGATCATCCAGTCCAACCTGATCACCAGAGCACTCAGCCCAATGAGCTTTTATCAGCCAGACCACAGCCCTGACTGCCACATCCAGTCATTCCTTGAACACCTCCAGGGATGGGGACTGGGAAGCCCCTTCCAGTGCCTGCCCACCCACAATTTTGAGTCAGTAAACTTGCTGGGTACTGTGTCTAGGGGGAGGTGCATATAAAAACCTCTGGGGAAAAAAAAACCCACAAGGAAAAAACTTTATTTTGCTACCCTCAAAACTGAAAGGTAATAATTAACATTAAGGTAACCAATGCTAACAGAAAAAATAGTTTGTTTAGTTACTGAATAAAGTGTCATTAGGCAAATGAGATGACAAATTTGAATTGACGTGCATCCTAAAATAATCCATACAAATTTTGCAGGAGCGATAGCCACTGCTGTCGTTCTCTGAGGTCACACCTCCTCCTTTTATCCACATGACGTAACGTGGGCTGGGAGCTGTGTGAGCCTTGTTTGCTTTCCTGTTACAGGAGCTGTTCTGCTCCCTGAGTTTGTCATAAACCCCTGAAACCTCCTGAAAAGTTTATGGGGGATTATGAGGAGCTGCAAGCTCTGCAGCACCAGGCTATCCCTGTGTCACTGGGACTGTGTGTTCAGCTCAGAGACTGGACTTAAGGAATAATGGGCATGGCTAGGTGATTTTTGGCATGTTGTTCTTTTGTTTGACCAGAGAATAAAGGTGAAAGCAAAGCAAGACCAAAAATAATCATCTGTCTTTAGTTTCTCACTCCCATTGTCCTCCCACTTTGTTATCAAAAAGGAAAAATGTTGGTTTTCAAAATATTTTCCAACTGAAAATGCCCAGCAAGTTGCTCTCAGCTGGGTGTGGGCACTCATATGATTCAATCCATTTTCAGAACCCCAGAATCCCAGAATGTTTTAGGTTGGGAAGGGCCTTAAAGCCCATCCAGTTCCACCCCCTGCCCCTTCCACTATCCCAGGCTGCTCCAAGCCCCATTCAGCCTGGCCTTGGACACTTCCACAGATGGGGAGTCCAAAACCTTTACCTGATGATGGTGAGAGTGTGCAAGCCGTGGATAGTGATGTAGATTATGTGCCCTGTTCTATCTCCTCTCCCTGACTCTCACCTCAGCATTCTCCTGGCCAGGTTTCTAGTATTTATGTTTTATGAATGTTATTAGATAAATATGTGTAAGGCATAATAAAATTCATTTAAACAGAAAATCATAAATAATAATAATAATAATAAATAATATTAAACAGATCAACATTTTGAGGAGACAACACAAAATTTATCCACACATCTGGTGAAATAGTGATTCTTTTTGGGCTGTCTCCTTACAACTTTAAAAGTGGGAAAGGGGAAGGTGAAGCCAAAATAATGTTGGGCTTATGAAGGATTTTGATTTAAACCTGTCTGGTGAATATCTATATTGCAAGTGGCACAACCTCATGCCCATCCTTTAAGGCACAGAATTATGATGAGGAAAAGTGGATTCTGACATAGTCACCTCTAAAGAGCCATGCTGAGAGGGGTCTGCAAGTGAATAATTTTTTTACCTGTGGAAATATTGTACTCAAAGCCAGCCTATTTCCAGCTGAAGTTTTAGGATCCTGATCCCATTCATTGATCTCTAACCATCCACCAAATGTTTTAGGATCCTGATTCTATTTATTGATCCCTAACCATCCACCCAGAGGTTTTAGCTGTATCTTATACCTCCTTTAGCAAAAAACACCACACAGTGGCATTTGTGTCTTAGGCTTGTGTCTTCTGTCACTACTCAGAAGATCAAATTGCCCAGTCTTTCCAGCAAGCAGAGACACAGGATTGGCTGAGCAGGATCACAGCTGGGAGTTGTCAAGATAGATCAGCAGATACATCATCTGAGAAGAGCAGACAATTAGAGCTGATAATTTAGTCTCTTTCTTTTTTTCATAGAGAGAAGACTTGGGCAGGTCCTGTGAAAATACCCAAGAACTGCAGCTTTTGATTAACATTAGCAAGGTGAAATTAAATCTTGAATCAACAACTATGCAGGGACATTTTTGCTGTGCAGAGGAGCATCTGGCTCTGGAGCCCTGGACCAGGGTGCCCAGAGAAGCTGTGGCTGCTCCTGGATCCCTGAAAGTGTCCCAGGTTATGTTGGATGGGGCTTGGAGCAACCTGGGATGGTGGGAAGTGTCCCTGCCCATAGCAGGGGTGGGACTGGATAGGCTTTAAGGTCCTTTCCAACCCAAACCATTCTAGGATTCTGAGAATTTGTTAAACCTGAGCATGTCCAGTTGTATAGAGGAAACCTTAGTAGGTTAATATTTCTCCTTTGTTTTCTTTTGCCTTTCTTGGTTGGCAGTAATGGATATTACCCCAGTGTGATGGAGGTTGTGTTTGCCTTGCTTTTTGTGCCTGTTTGTGGCTCATACCATCCTGGATGGATACATTTATATAGATACAGAATGTGTGGAGGTATGCTTGCATATATGACACACCCAACCACATAAACCTTTAATCAAAGGGTTTTCTGAGAGCCCACTGTGAACAATTTATTTGGTGTGTTTGAAGCTCTAGACTTAATTCCAATCAAGCTGAGAAATCCACAGCATGTGCATTTAGAGATAAAATGTAGATAAAATTTTAGATAAAATGTAGATAAAATCTTGCTCAACCACTATAGGAACTTGCAGTCAGTTTGACTTAGATGTAGATTATTTCAAGTGGATGGCATGGATGCAGAGGCTTTGTGTGGTGCTGATGGGTTCAGAATTTCACCATGCTCTGTGCACCCTGTTTGCACCAGGGGCCTGTTGCACTCAAAGAAAAGAAGGTAAAATTAACAATGGCAGATGGAATTCCTGGTCTTCCTTCTCACCCTTTGCTCCTGCATTCCCATCCAATCATTTGAGGCTGTGGATGGGGAAAAGACAGGGATATTTAATATGGGATGGGAGTTGTAGACTATTTGTGTGCCAGGCACAATCCTAGGGATTGCATAACTGCAGGGAAAACACAGAGCTGTTCTGGCACTGTCAGAGTTGGCATGGAGGAGGAGCAGAGTCCTTTGCTAGAACAAACAGTTCCCAAGTCAGCCTCAGTGCAGGGATCTCCTCCTTGGGATCCTTTCAGTTTTGTGGAGATTTTTTAAACTGTGCTGAGTTGAAACTGGAAATAATTTCCATCAGAGAAGGAGCAGTTAGTTTTTTCTACCTAACCTTTCCTTGCTAATGGCCCTCTGTGTCTGCTGGACTACTTGGGATTTTCTGAGCACTATTAACCTCAATTTATGACCTGAGCTCAGTTAGAACTGCAAGCACTGAGACCTTCAAGAATGTTAGAATTACCGCTCAGTTCTTAGAAACAATAAAGCATCTGGATGTTTTACACTGAAGGATAAAAATTTCAAAAAGAAAAGGTCTGGATCCAAGATACATTTTTAGGACTTCCAAAGTGAATCAAACTTTCAAAACTTCAGGTGTTTTGTTCAAGTTTGGGCTAAAAATGACTCTTTATATCCAGGAATAGCAATATGCCCCTTCAAAATTCCAACATCCGTTCCTAGGAGAGTTTTACAAAACTAATGGCTGAAGAGATGGCAGCTTAGTAACAGACTTTGAGTGAAGCATTGTCAAAAGGGAGAAAAATGAAATTCTGCCATCTCAAGTGCAAAACTCCTTGAAATTTCCAGCAGGCTGATAATGGGTTGATTAGCAGTAAATCAAAGATGCTCAATAATTTTGGTTTCCTTACAGAAATAACTTCCCAGTTATTAGGAAGATAACCCAGTATGATATTAAGGCTGGTCCCATCCTGTACCAGAGTGGGATGTAATGGTTTTTAGTGCAATTCCACCTAGATCCTGTCATTCCCTTCTGAGTAGAGAAGAGCTGGAAGAAGTTCAGACCCAGAAATAAACCAGGTAAGTGCCTGGAAGGCTGGAGTTCTGAGAGGGTAATAAAGTAGGTAAATATACAGCACAACTTGGCTCCATGACAGTTCACCTTCTATGGACACTGGTTGGGGAAAGAAGAGTTTCAGGTGTCTTTAAAAATAGCAGATGAAGTAATGGAGGAAATATTCATCTGGATACAGGGGAGAGAATCCTTGGAAATCCTTAGATCTTGCAGATCATCCCATTCTCTCTCTGAGAAGTGATAGAAACATTGGAGGGTGCTGAGCAGCACATGAGGAATGGGGAGGGGGTAGTAAGAAGCAAAGCAGGCACAAACTGCTTTGTGAGAGCCAGGAGAGGTGGCAAAACACCCTGTCCTGTTCTCTCCTTCTCCCAGGCATGCTGGGCCAGTCCCCCCAGTGCTGTGCAGGGAGTGGCTGCTGGAGGACAGCATCCCCCTGAGGAGCTGGGGCTGTTCCTTGTGCCAGAGCCTCTCTGAGTACAGCTGCTCTGAAAGTTTTATCTCAGCGCCTGAGAATCCCTGCCTGGAACACACATTCCATCCCAATGACAATGGGATTTTAGGTAGCAGGACACACTTTGATTGCCTTTTCTCATGTGGTTGGTAGCAGAGAGCTCTGATATGAGAGCTTGAGTTCAGGGCTGGTCTAGGAGCAGAGGGGGACGTGTCCATGCAGAGGAGCCAGAGCAAGGAATTCCCATTGCCTGCAGTGACTCCCACTAACTGGGGAGTCATGCCCTGACAGGAGCCAGCCTGGGAGAGCTGGGGGTGTTCACCTGGAGAAGGCTCTGGGGAGACCTCAGAGCCCCTTCCAGCTCCAAAAGGGGCTCCAGGAGAGCTGGAGAGGGACTTGGGACAAGGGATGCAGGCACAGGACAAGAGGCTTCCTACTGCTAGAGGGTAGGGTTAGATGGGATACTGGGGAGAAATCCTTCCCTGTGAGAGTGGGGAGGACCTGGCACAGGGTGCGCAGAGAAGCTGTGGCTGTCCCTGGATCCCTGGCAGTGTCCAAGGCCAGGCTGGAGGGATTAGAGCAGGGCTTGGAGCAGCCTGGGATAGTGGAAGGTGTCCCTGCCCATAGCAGGGTGTGGAACAGGATGAACTTTTAGATACCTTCCAACCTAAACTATTCCCTGATTCTGTATATTCCATAACTGATAACATTCCATGTCTATTCTTTACTGATGGCTATTGGGGGTTTTGTTGCTTTTTACTTAGGGATTTTTTTGCTGTAAGTTGCCAGGAAACGCTAACAACTGGCTGCTTAAGAAAGACAAAAGTGGTGGCCAAGCTCAGGTGAGGAGGGCATCTGGTTGCAGTTTTCTTATCTGGGAGTTTTTCTCCAAAGGGCAGAGATACCATGAGATTTGGGCTGGTAAAAGACTTGACTGGGACAGCTACTCGCTCTCTGACTGTTTTGGAGGAGCACGGTCGGAGCTGCTGCTCGGGGAAGGGAATTCGCTGCTGCGGCCGGGGCCCAGCCCAGAGCTGCTGCTCCTGCCCTGGGCTGGGCCTGTGCTTGTGAGAGCAGGCCCTGATCTGGGCCCTCATTCACACCCTCCTCACTGAAACTCATACAGTTCAGGAGGCAAAGGAAAAACTGCATAGATGAGCTTTTGGAATATAATTCCAAAATGACTGTGATGTTTACATTGCTCCAGTTGAAACTGGGAAATTACAGGAGGAAATAATGGTGAATATTGCAGTGGAGGAGTGCTTAGGCTATTGGGAAGGAATTGTTCCCTGTGAGGGTGTTGAGACTCTGGCACAGGGTGCCCAGAGAAGGTGTGGCTGTCCCTGGATCCCTGGCAATGTCCAAGGCCAGGATGGATGGGGTTTGGAGGAACCTACACAGTGGTAGCTGTCCCTGCCCATGCCGGGGTGGGGGCACTCCATGGGCTTTGAGGTCCCTTCCAGTTCACACCTTCCTGGTGTTTTGTTTAATCACAGTGCTGGGAAACTTTTACCCCCTTGAATATCCACCTTTTGAATATCCACCTTTTCCCTCCTTGAATATCTGTAATGAAAAAAAGATCTTCCCAAGTCTGGTAATTCACAAGCGATAGTCCAGTTCAAATATCCTTCAGACACCTTATGGATGTGAATAAGATGAATATCCCTGCACATATCAGCAAGCAATTAGATGGAATTCATTTGAATATATTTAATATCTTTTCTAATACCTTGGAAACATCAAAGTATAAAATTATATTGTGGGAGCCTACACTGATGGAGTATAAAGCTGAAATGTAATCCAGGACTACAAGAATAGGTAAGAAACAATTTGAATCAGTCAGCAATGAGTTACAATTAAGAAAGGAATTTCTCTTTGTAGAGAAAAGAAAGTCAGGTTGAATCACTCTTACATATATGTACTTTTAGTGAACAAAGATAGGAACATGGTTGAGAAATGTGTATGTGAAATGTATTTTCCTCAGGAATTTAGGGCTGCAATGTCCCAGGTTACAGGTAGAAAGGAAACACAATTCTTAGATGGAAAGAGAAGTGCTAAAACTCAGCGAAGTTCTCAGAGATTGTTAGCATTACTCCAACTCTTAGCGTCACCATGAATATTAAATCTTGTTTGCTATGATTAATTGCTTGGTGGTTTTTAATAGCGTTGTGTGGAATACAGAGGACATCTCAACTGCAGTGCAGGTGACACAGCAGGACCTTAGAACATCTGCCTGGATATAGAGACATATCCTGACTTCCAGCAGATTATCTCTAAGCCATTGTTTTTAACACTGCTGCATTGAAAGAACAGTTATGGCAACGAGTTTTATGTTAAGCTTCTAGAATAAAAAGTTAATAAGAATGAAATGTGTTTCAAAGGATGTTGCTCCTTTGAAAAAAGAATGCAAATTTAGGGGATTTGCTGATCTTAACACCCCGTTTCCTAACAGCTTGGTATGGGAAACTATTTACCAGGTTAACCAACAATTCTGATCCACTGAGACTTTAGTAAATTCTCTTCAATCTGTTCCTGGAAATCAGAAGAAAGCACATTTAGGACTACAAGGAAAGCTTTAAAACTACCTTTTTGCACAAATAAGCTTTTTTGTTCTCTACTGTTGCTTTTGCTTTGAAATTTCACACATTACAAGGAGAAAGAGAGGATACACAGTCCGGATGGATCTCTGGATCTGGGCAGATCTCAGGACTCCCTCCTGCTTAATCCCAGCATTGATGGCACTGACAAAGTGTGTCCTTGAGATGCTCCAGGAGAATATGCAGGTCTCATGTGATAAATTATACCAAACAGATGTCTCGCATGTGACATGAAACAACAGCTTTCTGCCAGGTTGCCATATCCCAGGTAGACACCTGATGATGATGAGACACCCCTTCAGAGCCCTTTTCCATGGCAGTTTTTAAATCCCCTTCTTAAGCCCAGCAAGAATCTCAAACCTGTGTTTTTAAAAGCTGGTGTCTCTGAGTTATTTTCCACAATTTATTATGTATTCTGTACCAGTAGTACCTAAAGCTCTAAAGCTCATCATTGTCAGTAAAAGTCTCATGCATGTAAACAAGGGCTGAACTTGCCTGTTATTTAAGAACAGAGCTCAAGTCTCTCTTTTGATCCAAGCCCGTGCTGCTCTTAAAATTTCTGAAGGTTAAGACATACTTGAGTTGTTTTATTATTTTTTTTTAAGAGGTGACACACACAAAATCAAATTCTGATTGCAGTCTGGTCTCCAAATCAGCACTTTAATTCAGCTGTTATTTTGTAAATGTCCTACTCATGCCACAATACACAACAATCTTCTTGCATAATAAATAGCAGAGCATTTAAAAAGGAAAATACTAAAATGCAAAAGCAAATTATCAAAAAAAAATCCAAACAAACAAAACCACAAAGCCACTACATTGCTGCTGCTGCTCCTACTCCTTTCACTCAAGCTGAAATCCATCTGAGGCTCACACAGACCATGAAAACCTGGAGTTTCAAACAAGGCTTGGAGGGTAAGTTTGAGGTGAGCTGTCTGGATGAGTACTCTGCTCTTCCTTCTCCCATCAGCACCTCAGTGTCAGAAAACATGGGATGGAGCAAACCCAGAGGAAACAAACTGGACAAAAGGTGGTCTCTGCTATCCTTTTCACGAGGCCACATCCACACCTGAGTGAAGAATTACCATCCTACTTTTAAAGAGTGGAAATTGAAAACTCAGTCATCATTCCTGAGGGTGTTTCACAAGTGAGGATGGAAGAAGCTAATGCCAAATTACTGACAAAAAATCACCCTGCAGGAGGAAAACTGCACATTTCTGGCTTGTGGAGTGGCCCTAACATGTACTCCATGTAGGAATGCTGCATTGCACTGTCACTTGGGGCTTGGATTTGCCTCTCTGAGGCCTGAAATATGGAAAGACACACATAGTTTTACTATGAGTTCCAAATTCAATAACTAGAGCCTAGTTCATATAAAAATCTTGAATTTCAGATGTACTCCAGTTTTTAATCCTGCCTGTAAACAGTATTCCAGCAGCACAAGTGAAAACACCCAAACATGTCATTCATGGGTATAATATGAAATTATTGTTTAAATTTCAAGATATGTGAGGGGAACAGCCCTGCAGATGCCCAGGGGCACGCCCTGGAGCTGAGATTCCCCTGCAACCATGGGGAAGTAGCTGTGCCCCTGTGCTACACAATTTAAATCATAGATTGAATCCAACATAAAGCATATTATTGTATTAATCAATATTTGACATTTCCTCAGCAGTTCTCAGCATCTACACAGCTGGGATCAACTTGTAAGTATTTAAGTGTTGCAGCACTGATGAAATGGCTTTCCAGTTAATATATTCACAAGGTGGAGGCTGCAGGGTTTTAAAAAATAATAAAAAAATAAAAAAAGGTCACCTACATCTTTTCAACATTAATCCATGACTGGGTTTATAAAAAATTACTCGGTCATCCAGGTTAAGAGTAGATGTGTTCAAATGAACTGAAAGCAAACTTCCCTGTGTAGAATTAATTATAGCTGGCATATGAACAGCTAATAAAAATGGTATTTTTTATGTCTTTGTTATAAAATGCCTTCATGCCATAATTAGGAGTCTACTCTGGAACTGCAGGAGCAGAGCTAGTGCTTTGCTCCAGCAAAGCTACTGACACTGCTTTACCAGGTCTTTTCTTGGCAAATGGGCCAAGAGAAAAAGTTGAATTCCACCAAAATACCTGATGCAGGAAAGAAAAAGAAAATATTTTGTTGTTGTTGTTTTCTGAGTGATTAGTCAGAGTCAAGAAGGCTGAGAAACACAGAACCACAAATCTTAAGCACAGATATGAAGTGTAGCCCTGGAGCCAGTTTCCCACAGTGGCACCTCATCTCAAAGTTAAGGGAAATGTAAGAACTTCTTTGACTATGGACATGAGTTAAGCACATCCATCATGATCACACACATGCTTAGGTGATTGACTAGATCCTTCCCAAAGAAGATGTGTTGATTTGGCATGGCCTGGTTTTTGGGAGCAGGGCCACAGATGTAGCTTCTATGAGAAGCTGCTAGAAGCTTCCACTATGTCTGACAGAACCAATCTCTGTTTTAGTTCTCATCATTCTCCTCTGACTCTGTTAATGATAAATTTACCTTATACCTTTAAATTTGAACCTGTTTTGCCCTTAAAGTGTTTTCTCCCAATCCTTATCTCAACTCATGGGCCCTCCATTAATTTTTTGTTTCCTTCTCCCCTGCCCAACTGTAGCAAGAGAGAGTAAGCAAATGGCTCTCAGATCAGTTTATCATCCCCTCATACAGAAGACATTAAAAATCTGACATTTTAAATTGTAACCTAATAAAAAAGATATTTCAAGACTGTGCTGGTTTGTGCAAACCCACTTTTATTGTAAAACATCATGTTAGAAAGTTTCTTTACAAATGTTGATGGCTATTTTAATAAAGAATGTAATTTAATGAAGCAATTGCTTTCTTTTTCCATGCAAGAGAAATTGAAATGTTAATTCAAATTGGATTGGACAGATTCAAAACCTGACTAATTGAATGTAAACAAAAGAGGAGGAGGAGGAGGATGCCAAGTTGGCATCTTCTGCAGAAACAAGGGAATTGTGGTTATCATTCCTATTCTTTAATATTTTCCTAAAGGAGCTGGAAGACTGAGAAATAATCATATTAAAATAACTGTCAAATTAATCTATATTGGGAGGCAGTTGACAGTAGAAAGCCAAGCAAAGCAGAAACATGGGGAGAGGAAAACAAAACAAAACAAAAGCCTAATTTAGACACATCTGAGGTTGGGGGAAATTCTTAAAGGATAGAGATGGTGATAGAAATTATCCAAAGCATTTATCCTTTGAATAAAGGAGAAAATAGGAAAGAAGCAATCAGCTGGCAATGGTGGAGCTGGAAAAACATGCTTGAGCATAAATATGTATGGAATAGCACATCCACAGAGTGACCATTCTGCTGCTCAGCAAAGGAATTGCTCCAGCAGGAATTCTTTTCCCTGAGAAGCCTTCTGGAGCCAACTTCCAGGAGCAGTTTGGAGGAATTGCAGTCAATGAGGAGAAAATGGGAGCACATGGAAGATGGATGAGATGAAATGTGGTGTGTAAAGTGATCATACACTAAAATGCCTTGGTAAAAGGGGCCTCAAGGACCAAAATGTTTGCAGCCAGGGTGAAAACAGCTAAGAATTAGTTTACACCACCCCATATATATATATTCTTTTTACCTCAGCCAACAGCTGAACTTCCCTGAGTCCTTTATTCCAACACAAGGTGGGTTTCATTACAAAATGCTATCACAAAAAACACTTGATGTGATCATGTGAAGTAC
Source organism: Loriotus luctuosus (assembly GCA_035582745.1). Classification (NCBI taxonomy): domain Eukaryota; kingdom Metazoa; phylum Chordata; class Aves; order Passeriformes; family Thraupidae; genus Loriotus; species Loriotus luctuosus. The sequence goes on from JAWWEY010000005.1 coordinate 24,815,322, forward strand.
ATGACCCGGATCTCTGCAAGGAAAATGAGTGATTCCACATGGGGAGCTGGACTGTGGCATTATTGGATAAAGAGAAAAAAAATGAGCAGAGATTAATGGACTGAACAGCCATAAAACTTCCATGAAAGTCTTCTCAAGGAGTGCTGGAAGCTTAAAGGAGGATTGAAGAGGTGCTGGGAAGTGAATAGTCCTTCTGATCACAGGTGGCTTGCTTACATAATAAACCCACTTTCCATCTATAAATTAGGACTTCATAATAAACAATTTGAAACAGGAAATTCAAACATCTTTCCCTACTTTTATGCATGTGACTGGCATCTCAATCAACAAATGCAACTGCAAATTTTAAAGAACATTATAAATCACTCTCCTTTCTCACTGCAGTTTTCAGCAGAAATAGAATTTTATGCTCTTGATTTTTGAAGCTGACACGTTATTAGCGTCATACATTATGTCTAAAACAATTGAAGGAAATAGAATTGATAAAACAGAAATAAAAAGCATCCAGCAATGAAAAAACTAAACCAATAACAGACTCTGAAACATTCATCAAAACATATTAGCAATAAATTTTAATCAGCAGGATGTCACTTCCCATTGACTGAGAGCAGAGAGGCTGTGCTGTTCCCACTTACTGACGTAATATAACCAGCACTACAGAAAAATTGGTTATCAGTTGAACTCTCAACTTGAATCAGAAGAAAGTAACAGGATGAAATAAAAATGAAATGGAGCAAATCAGAGCAGAGCAATGTGGAAGAGCCTGTATGGCCAGGAAGCCAATTGTGCACAGAAGCTGCAGCTGCCGCAGAGGCAGTAAAGGCCTGAAATGATGCTTCATCCCTGTGAAAGCAATGGCATTTTTTCCAGCAGCAAAGGCTTGTGGCATGTCCCTGAGTGGTTTTTCAGGAGCCAGGCAGGCAGCCAAGAGTGCAATACCCAACTCATGGCCTTTGCACATGCAGGGAACTGAGAGCAGTGCAAGAGCCTGAGAACATTCCCAAATTAGCATCCCCCTTCCCACTCAGGTACCCCCTGGAGGGCTGAGCCCAGGGCTGGAAACTCCATCCTAAAAGAGGAGAGTGCAGGATTGTTCATAGCCACACTTCCCAGCTGAAAGCAAGGCTGCAAGCTTGGGTTACAGAACAATCCTGGAGTAAGAACACAAATGAATCTGCAGAATGCTGTTGGCCTAGTGTTACTACTACTGTCTTAGTAGTACAGTGGGATGGAAGCTTCAGACAAGGTTTTTCAGAGAGACCCTCCCATCATATTGTGCAGAAGGAACCTTCCAGCTCCCTGAACTCCTTCTCAGAGAACATTTTGAGAGCAGCTGGATCCAGTCCTGGTCCCACTGTTGTCTAAAAGAACCTACAGTTGTAATTGAGGCTTTATACAAGTTTGTCCTGCAGTATTGAGGATAAAACCCCAAATATATTTGTATCAATTCAATAAATGATTTATTTAAAATCATGATGATAATTATTAGACTTTGAGGTCTAATCAGAATTATTTACACAGTACAGACAACTATAACTAATATGGTGCCAAAAAAAAAAAAAGCTAGAAAAACTGTTATTAAGTAAAGATTGATGTCACTCAACCATCCCAGTGACCGAACTTTCAAGGAGTGACCTTGAGGGGGTCCCCACTCCATGGAGGAATCTCCACACACTCTCATCAGGGGGGTTTTAGAAGATCCTTCCATTAAAAAGTGGGGCTGGGCTTTTATTGGCACAAAATGACTGATGCCAGATGTCCCCAGGCAATGTTAGATCAGGTGTCAGCACTGTCACCTGTTGGTTCCTCTGCCAGGATCTCAGGAACCACTCCTCTGAATCAGGAGACAGTCCATCAGTACAGGATATTCTGCCATAGTCCAACTTCACGACTACATGGAGAGAAGGTTCTGAATCATATTTCTACAGTCAAGCCAAGTATCCTATAAGATCAAATATTCACTTTAAAAAATCCATTCCCTTTTTGAAGGATACATTTCTAATATTCACACCAGAAAACTTTCACAAGTTCAAAAATATAGAGTCCAAACGAATAACTTGATTAAAATTATACACTCAGAACTAAAAATCAATTTATATGGTCTACTATCTTACTGTCATTTAACAACTTTGCTCTGTTTTCTACCTCTAAGTGATAATGCTTTACTGATTGCAAGAAATTACCTGCTTTGGATCGTGTCAGAGTCCTAGCATTAAAATCTAGAAACCTGATTGAGAGCACTGCGTTTTTCCTTTTGCTGGAAAACTTAGAAAATCCTTTTCTTTGACAGACTTCATCATACCCTGCTTGCATCCTTCCCTTTATGTGTTCAACCTATACCTCTAATCTTTAGTTAATGAAAGAAGTTCACAGAAAAGTTAATAACAGCATTCTGGAACTATTAATTAAAACCTGAAGTATCCCACCTTGGCTTGAATGTCTCCCCATATTTCTAAAGGCAAATAATGATACTGAGATCCAAAGTAATCCATCCTCAATGACTACCACTCCTTGTCATTTGATTGCCTCGATACAGCAGATAAATTCTAATGGCTCCAGTCCAATTTGAGGCATATGAGTGTGAAGAGCACAGTAATAATAAAACCAATTGACTCAGAATGGCTCTGCATGTGTAAGTGACTGCAAGGGAGAGCTCTCCTTCCACTGTTAACAGAGGCAAGGAGGCTCAGTTTCTGCAGCCAGGGCTGTAATTATAAAATAATTAGAAATAATCTACAGGTACCTAGAAATAGAGCCTAATACCAGGGGTAGGTATATAAATACCAAATGTATGGGCTCTAAGCTGATTAGCCATGGACTTCCCTGAAAGGCAATTTAAATCAACAGGAGTAGGTTCAGCACAAAGGAGCCTTCAGACAAACTTACCCTCAGATTCATTAATTATTCCATCTTTCTAAATGAGCTGCCACAATTTTCTCTTTGTCTAAAAAACATATCTAATAAATAGAACTGAAATTAATGTAAACCAAAATCAAGGACAAACAACAGAGAGGACAAGGAAGCAAAACAAAAACATCATGGTGTGAAATGATGCAAACCAAAACAACTTATTAAGAGAATTACCCCCACCAAAAAAGGTTAACCAACACTGAAAAGCTTTTATCTTCATGGAAATCAGCTCTAAAATCTCACTTGCAACAGAAAGAGTGCAGCTGTGGCAATCCCACTGCACATTAAACTGTCTCTTTCTGAAATTCCCTGCTCCCCAAGGTAAGTGATCCCCAGAGAGGCAATCTCAAATTATGGCTGATGTAAAAGTCAATGGATTTGGAAGGGGCCATTGTCTTTCCATCAGGATAAATCAAAGATATAGTCTCAAAGGAAAGGAGAGGATCCGACCCGCTGCCTATGGAAAGGCCTCATGCATATTCAAAGCTGTGCTGCACCACAGCCTTCCCTGTCCTGGTCCTGCCAGCTCTCCCCTCCCTGCTTGGCTTTGGAACAGCCACAGTTCCTGCTGTATTTCAGCCTTTGCAGAGGCCCATGATGCAAAGCTGAACGAAGAATCCTCAGAAATTATCCCTCTGGTTTCTCAGCTGAGGATGCTTTAATTTCATTTAAGAGTCTTGGCATCAAAATAAGCATTTTTGTGTTTCCAGAGGTCTAAGTACATCCTGGGGTTCCACAGACATCCACGGGGACAGGGGCTCGGGCCACTGCAGGGACAGCAACTATTCCAGGTTCCAACCTGTAAGGAAACAAGAGGGAGAATTTGTGCTGGAGAAACCATGGAGAGGAAAACTGTGTCTGTGAATTGTTTTACTTTTTGTCTGAGTTTTGTTAAGAAAAGTTTCTCGTGTTTCATATCTTATCTAATCAGAAAATTGTTTGTGGCCTGGCAGTGAATGTGTTCTAGTAAAAAAAAATCTGCGTTCAGCATGTCAGTTACAGCTAAATGAAAATGAAAGAATTTTGGGCTTAATGATAATTTTCCTCATTTGAAGGTGTTTGTTGAGGTAGCAATTTGGGATGCAGCCTGGGGTTCTGGCCATGTGTGATGATTTTCCACATTGCTGCAGCCAATTTGGGTTGGAGTCATAACTGGAGTTATAGTCTAGCCTTTTAAAAGTATTTTGCTAATAAGAAATGAAGAGTCTGAAAATCTAAAAGCAAAAGACAAATAACACCCAAGCCTAAAATGTTTCTCTATGTAAAGGTTTTAGTGTAGAGGAATTGTACAGCCCAGCCTTGTTTAGCAGTTTCAGGACTGGACTCCAAATTTGTTTATTTTTGTCATAAATCATGTTGTTAAATAATGCACTTGTGTTCTTCTTAGTTTCTAGGTATAATAACATTTTTGTGAAATGGGTAAAAATGCTTAAATTTGAATGTCATTAATATATGTAAAGCACAACTTCTGCATCTGACGCTATTCATCACATCCCAAATTAATCATCAGGGACAGAACCCAATAGCTCATTTCAGGCAAAGGCCAATAGCTCTTGGGGAAATTAAATCATCTTTCAGAAATATTTCATTTTGGAAAGCTAATAATTCAATGGAAATGGATTTTTAGAAGAAAAACCTGAGTGTGTTACATAATCTTTCTGTAGGGTTCTCCATCTCATACATTACCTTTCATGTCACATTTTAAAGCACAATTTGTTGAAAAATAGTTTACACTGTTGTGTTGAATGTCACAGTGCTTTATTATGTCTGAAGTGATACTAATATCATTAGGAAATTCAAGGGAACATCCCTTCAATCTGATTGAAATGGAGACAAGCACAAAGGAAGCAACAGATACAGAGCAGGAAATTCTCATTTTTGCAATGACATTTTTATCTCATCTCTTCCCACTGTTGTTCTGGAGGATGGGATGTCCAGCCACTTCTACAAAATGCTGTGCAGTCTGCTGCTCTCTACCCCTCCCCTCCTGGTGTGTCAACTTAATGGAGAATGGAAATGGCATTAAAAACACATTTATTTTTAACTTTGCTTGTCTAGGTACTAGACAGCTCAGGGAGGGAGGAAAGGAAGGACCTGCACCCTGTCTTGATGCGAGCAGGGCAGATGATGTCCTTGGAAGGAGGAAGGCTGGTTTAGGAAGTTTTTTGTTCCAATAAATGTTTATAACTCTTGCCACTTGCCAGTTATATTGGTCATTTAAAAATAAACCTATCATAGATTTGTATTATTTAATTATAAAACAGGTTCAGGTCTGAAAGGAGCAGTTCTACTGTCACGTGTTGGGTGTTGATTGATGGTACTGCTGTCAGAGAAGTTAGCAGTGAAGTCTTCCAAACACCAGAATGATTGCAATGAGCTCCAATGGCCAAAAGAGGGGTTGTTTTGTACATTTTCAGAATATATATTTTTTTCCTTTTTTGAGATTATCTTTTTCTAAATGCCTGCAGGTGCAAGGGGTGTGACCATCAGCAGGGCCACCCTTTGGGGGTGCTGTGTCCCCATGTCACCCCGTGGGCTGCTCACCCACAAAGGAAGGGAATCCTGGCCCTGCTCACACCTGGAGCTCCACCCTGCCCCACAAACCATGGGCCCCATGCTCATGAATCCTTTTAGATCAGTCCTAGCACTGGCATAACTTAATCCCTATGTTTTGTCCAAGTGACATATTAATTATTGATTATGCCTAATGAATATGCTAATGGGCAGGATTCCAGAGTTCCCGCTGTGCTCTCCAAGCCCTCATCCATTTTTTAGGAGGTGTCTGGAGGAGACAGCATCTGGACCTGTGCCAAGGCTCCATAATGAAGGCCATACACAGAGTTCAAGGGCTGGAGCTCGTCCTTCAGGGAGAGCAGCAGAAATTTGTTCAGTCTGACAGCTGTTCTTGAGATTTGGAATTAGATTATTCACTCTCTCCCAGTGTAAATGGGGGAAGTTATTAGTGCTTTTACATTCCCTGGGGGATAAGGTGTGACCTCATTTTCCACTTCAAATGAAGGGAGAAGGAGGGGGGAAAAACAAGTGGAAAGAAGTTCAGCCCAGTGGTGTAGTCGATAATACATTAAAACTGAAGCACTCCTTCTGCCTGCATTTGCAATGAGATTACAGAGGCTGTCAAGCCTCTCTGTCTTCTGGCAGGTTTTCATCCTCAGGTGAAATAACAAAAAGGGAACAAAAAGTTCTTCTGGCGAGGCCTTGACTGAGGGTTTTGAATGCAGCCCCAAGCAAAGGCTGGTGTTGAAATTGCTTCACTCTAAAGAGCCCTGGGTGCTCTGGAGAGTCCGTAGGGACCTCAGCAGGTGCTTTCATAAAGCTCCGTGGTTGGAACCATTTATATTAGAGCAGGGACAATTAATGTACTAAAAGAGATGGGAGTGGGAATAGTTTGGTGCACCAGGCTTGGAAAAAAGTGCTATTGTAATCCTTTACAAATAGGAGACAGAAGTGCATCTTGAGAAGATTACCATGAGCACTCATGAACTAATATCAGCCTTGAAGATATCAGATTGCAAAGGAACAAAAAGCCCCTTTTCTGTTGTTTTTGGGCACTGAATTATTTAATTTCAGCAACTGCTATTTTTCTGTTGTTTTTCAAATGTTAGCAGGCTCTCTTCAATACCTCATAAATAAAATGATGCTGCAGCTGCAGGCCAAGGCCCCACAAGAAATCAAATAGTACCTAAAGAGAAGTGCCATTAAAGACTTGACTCCAAAGCACAGAGTGGGTATTAATGAGTGAGTAAAGTGAGTTAGAGTCACTTCCACAATCAGTTTTTCTTTCTTATAATCCTATTTCAAAATGGTTTGGAGGATTTGAAAAAATTCTTTATTTGGTGGGGATTAATTGAGGGAAATATCAAGTTCATCTGAGAGGAACTGGAATGGGAACATGACTCAATCACAGATCATGATTTTTAATGTATCTTTATGTACAGGGTTATATGTTTTAAGTTTTAATTTTAGTGCAAAGCAAAAATAGGTAGCACAAACTTGAAGAGAGATTTTTCCCCAAAGCCTGAAAATTAACTGCCAACATACGTTGGAGATTTCCATAGTTTGTAAAAAAGGAAGTTAGATTACTATTAATGAATATAAACATAAACATAACAAAAAAAATCTCAGTTTTTTCCCTTGCAGGAGCAGATAAAATTCCTCTTTCAACCAGGGAAAAATACTTTTTATTGATCCATCAGTTGTGCAACAAGAGTGTTGAGATGAAATAGTTTAAACTGCCCTAAGGTTTCCTAAAACAGTAGAATAAATTGTGTAACAGTAGGTTGTCTTCTTCAGAACGAACGAAAAATTGAAATCTTTTCATAGAATCCCATGATGCAGAACATCCCATGTCTTCACTGACTGGAAACACGCTTCTAAAGAGCGTGGAGATTTTTTTTTTTGGGATTTGCATTGTGAATATAGGGATTGTCCCAATTTCTGGAGCTGGATACCTTTCAAAATAGTCTGTCCTGAAAGGCTGGGGTAAAATGCTGATTTTTTTTTTCTCTCTGCTAATCACAGAGCCATTGAGTCACTCAACACCAGCTGATGAAGGAGCCTCTCTACCCTCTGGATACTTGCTTTTGTATTCTTTTTTTCCTTCCCCAAAATTGAAAATGGGATATAAAAAATAGATTGCTGGAAACTGGTAGTCTGGGCAGAAGTAATACAGAAGGTGCTACACTGAATGAAGGGAAAGGCTTCTGCCTCAAAGGTAAACAAGAATAAACTGTATTTCTGCACTTGCCCTTGGGGGTCAAAGCAATAAATACTCTGTTTTCCTTTCTTGAAGTTTATACTTTCTGTAGGAATGTGATTTTGCTTTCACAAAAAAGGCCTTAATTCTTCTTCCTTGTGAAAACAAATTTCATCACCAACCCATAAATAATCACAGGAAAAAAAATAATAGCAGCCTAATTTACATCTAACCTTTCTTTTTAATGATTAATGGATACTATTTATGTAAACTGTTTCTACATTCCAGCGTGAAATGAAATTTAAATTGCAAATTTTACAGTGGTGTATTTTAACTGGTGACCCTTTCCCCAATCACAAATTAAAAAAAACCCAATTACATTTGTAATAAAGATGCTAATGCATTTCTTGTTTTTAGGGCATGTAAAGTTCTTGCTGCTGGCAACTTTCATTCTCCCCACCGATCAGCCATTAAAAATGTATTTTCCAAAGTGCTCCAAGATGTATGGATGTGGAGGAATTCTCAGCTCATCCACTCAGTGTCCAAGGCCAGGTAAACCTGTTGAGGGTTGTATTGTCCATGATTTCCCCTGGACAAGGGCAGCCCTTGGAAGAAAAGTGGGTTCTCCTCACCTTTGAGGCACTGAACTTTTGTCACGGACATATTTTATGAAAAATCCTTTTGACAGGATCTTTTCTCCTGAGAAGCTGAGAAGCTTCAGCTTCTCCATGTTTTGTTGCTTTGGAATGTGATTTGGAGAATTGTTTACCCAGCAGGTGAAATTGTTTTTTCTTGATGACCAATGACAGCCACCTGTGTCGAGGCTGTGAGCAGTCACAAGATTTTATTATGATTTCTTTTCTATTCCTTGCTAGCCTTCTGATTAAATCCTTTCTTCTATCCTTTTAGTATAGTTTTAATATATCATTTTCTTTTATATAATATCTATTATAAAATAATAAATCAACCTTCTGAAACATGGAGTCAAGATTCTCATCTCTTCCCTCGTCCTGGGACCCCTGTGAACACCACCACAAACTTTCACCCAGAGGGCTCCAGGGGTGTCCTTGTACACTGGTGTGGGAGATGCTCCTTCCTCTCTGCCTGCTGCAGGTTGGATTGTCCTTCCTTCAGGGCTGTGGGAATGGCCAGCAGAGGAGCCTGCAGGTCCCTCTCTTCAGTTCTTTGTGTCGCACAGAGCTTTGGATTGAAGGTCTCAGAGGCAATTCAGTCCAGCCTTGTGGGGGTACCTGTTGTTGGTTTTTCTGAGTCTGGATTGAAGGCACTTGAGACAGTAGTTCGTGTTCAGACTCAAGTGTTCATTATTTCTTATCAGTAAAACAGCCTCACTACTGTGAGTTCAGCAGCAAGGCACAAAATGGCCAACAATCTCTTGTTACAAGGTCCTTTAAGACTAACCTATCCAATTGAGAACTGACACCTGGATTATTTTCCCTTTTAACCCAATAACTGATCCCACAGAGCTGCAATGGGGATTTTTCTGCCCAATTACAAAATGCCACCCAAACCCATGAAGAAGAAGGAAGAAGCAGCGTGAAGAAGAAACCCAGGACAACATCTTGTGACCTCCATCTTGCTTCCATCAACAACATTTTAAAAATCCCAAAACCTTAATTTCTCACCAAGTGACACAGCTACACTAACTACTCTCTAGAATCTGTTTCACACTTTTGTGGATTCCAGTCTATCCTGAAGTCTAGGAAACCTTTTCCATGAATGAGAGTCAAAGTCAGTGCTCCCCTGGGGTCAGTGCACCCCAGAGCAGACAGAGAAATATTCCCAGTGCCCTGGGGTGCCCCACAGCCTGGACCAGTGATTTCTACCTTTGCTTCCAGTTGCATTCAGGGCCTCTTTGGGGATTTAAGGAGAAATTATTTCAGTACCTTGCTGTCGCTCTGTTAAAACTCCAGAAAGATCCAGAGTGGAGTGGAGAGGAAGGAGCTGAGTGTATTCCTACATCCCATCACACCCAGGACTGTGTTCAGCCATGGCTTTCCAAGGGCAGCAGCTTTGCACCCTCTCTGGAAGGGCTGGGGGATGCTGTGACCTGCACAGACCCTCTGGGGTGCAATTGGAGCCCCAAGGCCCCAGCAATGTGTCACATCCACTTGGGGATCTGGAAGGGAATGAGGAGAAACAGGGACTAGCCAAGGGTGTGGGGGGAATTGTGCCAGAACCGGGTGCCCTTTGCTGCCTTAGGGCTGCTGACCTTGTGAAGGGGGCAGAGGCAGAGCTTTCCAGCTGGGTGTACTTTCCTCCCAAAGGCAGAAAACAAGAGTGAAACACATCAAAACTACCTGAGAAATCTTTTTAATTTTGAAGGCCTTTTGTTTTGGTGGGTAGAAGAGCTTTATTCTTGTAGCAATGCACTGTTGGAAAAGTGCAAGACTAAATATTGTATTTGTGTCTGCACATCTGCAGGGCAAGAAGAAAGGTGATAGGGACAAAAAACCAGAACAGTTTGCAGAAAGGCAGAGTTTGGGGACTGCATCAGGCTGTTTCTGACAGTGCCAGCAGACAGAGCACTGCAGTGCTCATCACTTTTTGCTGGTCTCTGTGTCCAGCAGTATGAAAATATCGTTTTACCCACAGATTGAGCAAACTCATTCTGTGAAACATTAAATGTGGAACCCCTGGGTGTCGTTCTGAGATTTGCTTTGCAGACTAAAAGAGCGCTTTAATAGCAGGTATATAAACCTGCTTAGCAATGCTTGTGAAAGCTGTGACAGAGATGACCCCAAGGAATCTCAAGCTGTAACTTTTGCAGCACTCAGTTAGTTGTTCCTGGTTGTGACAGATGCCTTGGGAGAGGGAGCACCATTGTGTGGTGGGGATTCACATGACTTAGAGCTGTGCTAAGGCTGATCAGGACACTAATTCAACAAGGGAAATCACCTCCCTTTAACTTGGATGGGAGCAACTTCTGTGTATCACAGGGGCTGGAACTGGATGGGCTTTAAAGTGCCTTCCAACCAAATCATTCTGAGCTTTCATGATTTTATAATGACTTAACATCCTGTTTTCCAGAATACCCCGATCTACCCTTGGGCACCCAGGCTCCATATCCAGCCTGATGATCTCAGCCCAGCACAGCAGGATGTGCATTTGCAGTTTCTGGAGTCCATGGCAGCCCAGTGTTGGTGTTTTTGCTGGATCCCTGATGGCACACAACACCCACTCACTGCTTTGGAACTTTGCTCAGCTCTTGTCACACAGTTAAAGAGGCCTGAAATCTCAGGGCTGGTTGTAAGCACTTCTCTCTGTCACATGATGTAATTGCTTGCCCTGACAATTTATTAGCACATAATGCTTCCTTTGTGTTGCCACCAGCCTTGAGCTCTGCTGTTGTGTGGTTTTTAGAGTTCCCTGCTATTGTTCTGGTCAGCAAAAGCTCACCTGACCTTACCTCTTTGCTTAATAACTCCTTGGGAAGACTAATTTAGTCTGATTTCTCTGTGCTCCCAATGCTATCTTATTATTTTCTCATTTAATTTCTAGCTGAAAGTGTTATGTAGCTACAGCAAAGAGGTTGGGTCCCTTCAGTAATTCATTTTTTGTCATTGTACAGTGACCAAAGCACTCAGCTCAAGCGACAGAATTCACACAAAGCCTGATGCTCTGGCTGCCCTTCAGAGGAGGCTTCTGGGTTCAGATCTTTCTTGACGAAGAGGCACCAAATTGGTTTAATGGACTGTTATAACCTCAGCCAAGGCTTCAGATTAGCATAAAACCACTTTTTGCACCCTCAGTTACTTCCCTGTGGAGGCTAGTGGCTTTTACTGAACATGAACTTATTTCTGCTGATATTAGAAGTAACAGGGCTGGGTTTGTAAATGAACACGGTTAAACGGAGTCTATAATAGACAAAAATGAAAATTGCACTGTTTCACCTTTAATGAAGGTATTCAGGCAAGGTATTACTTAAATTGCTTAAGCAGTTGTGGTTATAATACAGCCCTGAAGATGCTGAACTTGTTAGCTTGTTGATTGCATGGTTGTGTCAGGGCTAATCATGACTGACAAATAATTGAAGCAGTCTTTCTAACTCTATTAAAGGATATATTCAACAACCACAAAATCCTCATCTGAAAAGCAAATCCTGAGTGCTGCAGCCCACTGAGAACCTTTCCAAGCTGTGCACACAGCAAAATGTTTGTTGTGCTGCTAGATGTGAATATTGACTTTTAATTTACTCTTTAAAATGAAAATCAGAAGGGGAGAAAACCTCTTTGTAAGGGTTTTAGTCCTTCTTATTTAGGCAATTAGCAGAATATGCTTAAGGAAACACGATGCAAGATCCCTCTTCCGTGACCTACAGTTTTAGGCAAGGGAAGGCTTTGGTGGTTGGTTGAGTTTTGTTTTTAAATGAAATTATTAATTTTTTCTTATTGTGAGGGCAGAGAATGAAACCATTGCCTGTTTCTACTCCTTCTAAGTGAATGCCTGCAGGGACACCTTCCACTAGCCCAGGTTTCTCCAAGCCCTGGCCTTGGACACTTCCAGGGATCCAGGGGCAGCCACAGCTTCTCTGGGCACCCTGTGCCAGGGCCTGCCCACCCT
>JAWWEY010000005.1:24848638-24859171 GCA_035582745.1 Loriotus luctuosus
TCTTAAAAGGCTAATTTATTATTTTATATTATATTGTGTTAAAGAATGCTATACTAAAACTATACTAAAGAATAGAGAAAGGATACAGACAGAAGACTACAAAGAATGATAAAGAAAACTTGTGATTCCTTCCAGAGCCTTGACACAGCTGATGGTGATTGGTCATTAAGTCAAAGCAATTCACATGAAATCAATGAAACAATGGCCAACTGGTAAACAATGTCCAAACCACTTTCCAAAGCAGCAAAATACAGGAGAAGCAAATCAGATAATTATTGTTTTCAATTTTCTCTGAGGCTTCTCAGCTTCCCAGGAGAAGAAATCCTGGCAAAGGGATTTTTCAGAAAATGACAGTGACAGAAGCCCATGGAGCCTTTCAGAGGTGGCTGCTCTGGACTGTGGCAGCTCCTCGGGCACAGACACAGCAGTTTTGAGCAATCAGGAGCTTTTTGGATGTAAATGGTGAGAGAATTGGGCTGCACCTTCTCACTGATGACACTTTCAGTCCCTCACAATGTGTGGAGTCATGTAACACCACAGAGGTGTTAGGTTTTCCATTTAGGTTGGAAAACGCCTCTAAGATCACTGAGGCCAACTTTTAACTAACATTTAACGCCTTTTTGATATTTTTTAAGATGTCTGCGTGTTTGCAAACAGCTTTGCCTTGGCAACGTTACACACCCAGATAAGAAGAGAGCTCAGCAGTTCCAGGACCCAGATTACCCTGCCAGGTTCGGGGCACTGGATGCTTCACCTCAGAGTTTTACTCCACCCCTGTCACAACAAATATCTTCTGTGAGCCCCATTCCTAGGTTACTCATGGAAATTCTAGGTGGAAGGAATATTTTCCTTGAAGGTCTCACAGTGGTAGGGAGTTTAGGACAGAATATGGCATTTTGTGAGGTAAACTCAGGGCCTTCCATCCCTCTACATGCATGTGACTTCTGAAGGTAAATTTTGCACTTCAGTAAGATTTGGGTAGAGTTTTAAATGAAAATAAAGAAATACAGTTTTTATTTTTCTCACTGATTCCCTCTTATAATGGAAACTTATGCTCTGGATTTTAAGAAATCAGGCACAAAAACCCATCAGCAGCTGTTTTCCATTCAAATCCTTTAAAAGGCTGTACTGGTTATTCTAAATTGGAATCCTGACTTATTTCCTACAACTACTATTACTACTGCTAAAAATCCTATAGCTGGGAAATAGGACATGAAACCCTTTTAACACACTCCTTGCAGCTAAAGCCTACTTTCTGATGGAAGAAGTTTGTGCAGGATAGTTAAATCCTGTGTGGGAAAAGAGCTTCATGCAAGGTAGGAAGCTCCTCTTGGAGTTGTAAATGTGTTTACATGAAAAGAATGCTCTGATTTTTCCTGATTTTGCCTTAGGAGCACAACAGTGATGGCTGAGGTGCTTCTCCTGCTTCTGGAGTTGCTATTCCCTCAGCAGAAGAGCAGATGATTTAAGAAGATGGATAAAACTTTACTTTGTATGCAACTCCTTTCTGGTACCTTGTCCAAGGTGGTGGAAAGAGTGAGATGAGACAGGATGAGAGGAAGCAGCCTCAAGCTGCCCCAGGGAAGGTTTAGATTGGATATTGATATAAATATATCCGATATAAATTGGAAAATATTCTCCACAGAAAGTGTTGTCCAGCACTGCCACAGGCTGTCCAGGGCATTGCTTTATTCCTGGCAGGACCCCACATGATTTATTTTCATAACTCATTATCTATCAGTGCTAACACTGCCCTGACTGGACACCAAAGCAGCCTGCAAAGGGAATGTTTCAGACTGCAAACCTCTGCCAAAAAACTCTGCAGTTTGTGAAAACAAAAGGAAAAAACCTCTCCTCTCTGTGAAAAGATTTTGTTTTTCTTCTCAGGCTCTGTTAGATTCTGCCTACAGTTGTCATAATTTTCCTAGCCAGTTGCAGACATTAGGGAAAAATACCTTGCAAGGATGAGGTAAATGGAAATTTCTCTCGTCTGTCGAGCTCAGCGGGTTGTAAAGGAAAATATCCATACTATTTATTTCTATTATATTAAAATTGCTGCCTATATCTCTCAGTGACTTAAAAACAACAGAAAATTAGATTTTTTTTCCACATTGCTGGACATCCTGTTGTGTTATGCTTTTTTTTTTTTTTATTTGGTACTCACTTTGTGCTGTTAGCCCAGGCTCTGGCACTTTCCTAAGTAAGGAGCTAAGGCTGCTGATTTGTGTAACACCTGTCATTATTTCCAAGCAGTCTGACAGCTTTAATAAACCCTTTTTGCAGGGAAAGAGGGAGCTGTATTTCATGGATCCAGAGGGAAAGCTGGCATCTCCCTGCCTGCTTCATCCCGCCTGCGTGTGGCGGTGCTGAATCAATAACTGCTGCTCCCATCCCTCCAGAGCATCCCTCAGAGCCTGGCAGCTCAAACCAGTGAGTCCCCAAGCAGTACAGCCTCTTCCCCAGGCTGTGCATGCCTGTTAGCTTCCCTCTTCCCCTTATTTTTCATTGGGAATGCTGCATATGCTTCATGACAATAAATGCTTTGCTGTTAGATTTTCTGCAGTTCGTTTTGGCAGCTGCATAACAGATTCTGTGCCCACAGTGCAGGAGGACCTGAAATGAGGAGTTCATTTACCTTCAGCTTTGGGGATTGTCTTGTTTTACTGCTTTTCTAGGTGAGAACTCTCTCATATATGGGAAAAGGAGCTCTTCAGGGACCTCAGTAGGAACAGGATGAAATTCCCACTTTGTCCTTGGAAATGTTCAATAAACACATGGAGGTGGTACTGGGGGGTGTGGTTTAGTGGTAACCTGGCAGTGCTGGGTTAATGGGTGGGACTGGATAGTCTCAGAGGGCTTTTCCAAGCACAGTGATTCCATGATTCTGAATGGGCTGTAACTCAGGAGTGTCACTGTCACATTTTCTGAAAAATCCCTTCACCAGGATTCTTCTCCTGGGAAGCTGAGAGGCCTCAGAGAAAAAGGAAAACAATTCTTATCTCATTTGCTTCTCCTGTGTTTTGCTGCTTTGGAATGTTGTTGGAGATTGTTTATCCAACATGTGAATTGTTTTTACTTGATGTCCAACCACAGCCAGCTGTGTCAGGACTCTGGAGAGTCACGAGTTTTTAATAACTATCTCGTTGAGCCTTCTGTAAGTATCCTTTCTCTATTCTTTAGTATAGTTTAGTATGGTATTCTTTAATATCATATAATATCATAAAATAATAAATTAGCCTTCTAAGAACATGGAGTCAGATTCATAATTTCCTTCCTGCCATGGGGGACCCAGAAAATACCACCCAGGAGAGCAGGAATACCTGGCACAGAAATGTGTTTTGTTCCTCAGTGCCACAAAACCCAGCCCTGGAGGAAGGAGCCTCTGTCTTACCCTGATCCCTGATGTCAGGAGGCTGCAGGCAGTGCAGAAGGTCCCCTCTGCTCCTACAACAGAGGATCAAGTCCACCTTTTGAACCTCTCATCTGGAGCTGGAATCAGGGAATTCCCTGCAGTCCCAGGCCATAGCAGTGGAGGAGGAAAAGCACGGATTTAAATAAGGTTGTGCTGGTTCAAAAAGAAAACTCCAGGTGGGAGCTGCAGGTGAAAGAATCCAAGTTAGGCTCTGCTCAGCTCCCTTGTACAGGTAAGCTCTCCTTGCTCATTTTCAGTAGTTCAAACACTCAGACTGCTAAATGGACTGAGCTGTAAAATATTTAATCGGGTTTCCCAACATTTCCTCATGATATGCAGTAATCATGGTGAAGAAAAGGGGCTGGACCCCACTCTTCAAGGCAACCCAGGAGTGCATTTTAAATTCTTCCTGTCACTAAGAAAAAACCCTTAACTTTCTGGTGAGATTCTTAGAAAGCTCAGATTTTTTTTCTTAGTGAGAACTGATGTGTGTACACTGCCCCAGCCCAGACCTAAGAGGTGCTGGCTGCTCCTGGTTACACACAGCCAGGGCCAATATTCTAAAGGCATTCAAAGATTATGATTCACCCTGTTATAATCCCCTACTTCATGTTAATTTTTATTATAAAATCTGCTTTGTAAAAATGACCCTGAGCGCCTTTTTCTATTTTTTGAGAATGTTCTTGAAATATAAGAATATTTAGGTTTTTAATTCCCTGTGCTTTTCAGAAGAGGCTCAGGAACAGATGCAAAGCCAGACTTGAGAAAAGAAGGAACAAAAGATTTTTCTGAGTGATCAGGGGAATGTGGCAGGCTCGGTGGGATGATGGTGACCCTGAAGGGATGGGCTCACCCACCACCAACAAGGGACAAAAGGAAGTGGGGACAGGTTCCTACCACCCCCTTTAGCTGCTTTCTGTCCCCTTTGTACTGTCTGTATTTTAAGAAAGGTTTAGTGTGACAATTTTTAGTCTCATTTTAGGGTTAAAAGGCCTCTTTCTAGTTCCAAGGATAGATTTCCAGAAGGGCTGTGGCACTTCAGAGCTTTGACAGGACTCAGCATCTTGTCACACTTGTGAACACGAGTAGCAACATGAAGAGATTTTGGTTATGTCCATTTTCCATTTGCTACTTTTGGAAAGTGCAAAATTACCTAAAATCTAATCAGAGGGCAATGGATAGGTCTGTATTTTCTGTCCTATTTCATGTATCACTAAGCCATGACTGCAGTGCAGGTGGTGGAGCTGTAGGAATAAATGAGATTTATCAGAGTTCAACTTAATGTGTTCGTTTATTTATTTACTGAATTTTGGGCAGGAGTTTGGGCCTTTGCTAAATGCTTTTGTTCAGGCTTTCCCCTCTTCCCATTTCCATGGGCAATGTTTAAGGATGTCAAGAAATTGTTGTCTGTACTGGTTCCCATGCCAGCCCATGGAGGGAGGTCTGACATAGCTGGATTTAAAGCAGGGATCATCTGCATTTCTTCTCAGGAGGTGGGCATGGTCACCTCTGACACTCCAGCTGAAGTCCCAGGTCTCTGGAGGTCATTACTCTACCCAGAGATGCTGCTGCATTTTTTATTACTGTGGTTATGGCACTGCAGCCATTTTGCAACTGGTTTTTTTTTTTTGAGCATCTCCATCCTAAAGACCAAGCTGGGGGTTTCCCCCAGGGAGTTTCCCTTGCTTGTTGCTGTGAGCAGATGTATTCTGCAGAAGGTCCAGCACATTAATCAACAAATTAATCCACCAAATCCAGCAAATTAATTCAAACAATTAACAAGCTACGTATTTGTGTCTTCTGACACAAGTTTGTGTCTTCTGGCACAAATATCTTTCTGTACTCCTGGTTAGGGCAAACCCTGAAACCACTCCCAAACCACTCCAGTTTGAGAAAGCAAGATTTCACTGCACATTAATGGGAAGAGAAATGCAGGATTTTCCAGTTCAGTGCTCTAAAGCTGATTTAATACTTCACAAGAGCTACATTTCACACTGATGTGAGCAACCTGTTGGAGCTGAAGATCCCCTGCTCGTTGCAGTGGAGCTAGGTCACACGAGCTTTAAAAGGTCCCTTTCAACCATAGCAGTTCTGAGGCACAGAAAAGGATAGCCAAAAGGATAACCAAAAGGATAACCATTCTGTTTACTGCTCTGACTAATCCCTGTCTCCAGCCAGGCACATACAGGGATAAAGCCCTGGATTTTGCAGTGCTGCTGTTTCCCAGTGACAACTGGGACTGCTGCACTGTGCTGGACATTTCGGGGTGCTTCGTGAGCTCTGGAGATTGCAAACCTTGGCTGCACGTTTCCAAACCTGGGTTCACACCCAGCAGAGACCTTATGGCAGCACAGCCACGAGCAGGTTTGCAGAAAGGAGCAGGGAATTCCAGGGAGCAGGGAGGGAGCCCAGCGCGCTCCTGTGTGCGGCTCTCGGAGGCAGATGGTGCTGTTGGCCAAGGAACGCTGCTGCAGAGGCTGCCGGGCTCCTCAGACAGACCCCCGCAGACAATTGCAATCGTGATGGCTCTCAGAGCTCCTCTGAGATCAGCAGGCATCATTCTGGGTGGAGATGCTCCCAGAATTTAAAGCAGTGCTGTCATGGTTTGTGGGAGCTGTGTGCACGAGCGTCAGCAGCTTCGTGTGCACCTCTGGGTGGGTTTGAGCTGCTCAAACCTTCCCTGAGCAGAAACTCTTCTGGAACAGCCTCTCCCAACATGCTGGTGTGGGAATATCAGGGTTCCAGAGGTATCTGGGAGGAGCAGAGGTAAAACCCAAGCAGGAATTGTCTCAGGGATGCTGTTTCTGAGGGCAGAGTGGCTCTCTGCTGGGCTTGGGTCACTTTATGGAATCACTTTGAGGTGCTCACCACACTCCAGGCCTCATTGACCATGTCCAGGCTGCAGTAAAACACAGCCCTTGCTCAGGATTACTGTTGAATATGAGTTTATGAACAGTGGGAAAAGGAGATTTAGGCCTTTTAAATGTGAAATGTGACATTCTTAGTGGCACTGAGCAGAATGAGACTGTGTCTTTTGCACAGAGCTCGAAGGGAAGCAAAACCTGTGTTTGATGAACTGCACAGGCAATTGTTGTGCTGATCCGTGAGCCACAAACCAGTGCAAGAGTCTTGGGAGTGTCCCAGCCATCAGCAAGGTCACTGCTGCTGGCAGGAATGTGCTCTGGGGCAGAGAGTTTTGGGATTTTGGGCACCACCCTGGAATCTCTCCCTGTGTGTGACTCATACTGACAGAACTGGGTCAGAACACGTGAGAGGGACACAGCCAAGGAGGGCTGAGGTGGCACCTGAGCCTAGAAGGGGCCTCACCTTTTCATAAAATAATCTTCCCTTCTTTTTCCATGAGCTGTGTAAGTGCTGTTTTTATGGTTATGCTGTTGCTGAGCCCAAATGTTGTAGAATGATGAAATCTAATAAACATGCCGGGCTCTTTTATTCATCATTAGGCTCTGAACGCTTTAGGATTCACTTGGGTCACATTTGGGAGCTTTTCTCTGCAGCTCTCAGGGTTAGCAGGGCCATTTTATCCAAACAGGCCTGAGCTATTCACACATTCACAAGAATCCTGAGGAATGAAGGAGCTCACTGCAGATCCATGTGAGCTGAATCAATATCAAGGGCATGGAGATGAGGACTGTGATTTTATGCCTCTGTCTTTTTGGTTGGTTAAGTTCTCTGCCAGATAAAACTGGAGCCTCAGAATTTCTTTTTCCTTTATCCAGCCCTCCTATAGTCTCAAGTTTTTCAGAACCAGGTTAAAAGTGTAGCAGAGGAAAAGAAAAGTCTCCATTTGTGATATAAGTGCCTCTAAACCAAAAATACTTTTAGAATTTTTCCTTCACCTTTCCTCTTTTTCCTCATGTCATTATGCTCATTTTTAAGGTGCAGGAGAGAGGAAGCCATGGAAAAAAATTCAACCTGAAATTTTCATCAAGGCTCTGTGAATTTTCAGCCACTAACCTACAGGAGCAATTTTAGTATTGGAAACTCAACAAGGAAATCTGCAGCTTCTGCCTAAATGCCTTCCTTGAGCAAAGTGCTATTTTTTCCCAGACAATTATTACACCTGTTGTGGATTTATTTTTGTCTGCTTGCAGTGTTTGTGTATGGTATCTCACCAAATATGAACTCAGAAAAGTATCTACTGCAAAACATTATTATCAGGTGAGAGATTTATGGGCTCAGTAGCAAATTTATGATGGATAAGTAAAATTGGACGCAAATAATAATGGAAAATCTCACTTATTCTTGCACTGTCAGTGAAAGAGCTGTAAGGCAGATTCATGTGACATGGAGCAAATATTTATTCCCAGCTAGAGTTATTTCATTTGAGTGTAGTGGGTGAGCAGCTGGGTGCAGTTTACTTATAAATTAAGCTTTGGGCTCTTGTTTTCTTCATTCTGGGTCTTGGTCAGGAATAGTCCAAACCTGGCAGGAAAATTGCTTTCTTATGAATCTCTGGACCCTTGTTATTCACCTTTCTATGGGCCTGATTTTTTTTTCCTTACTTTTTTTCCTACTTTTGTATTCATTTTCAAACTCTGATTAGCTATGAAATGTTAATTTTTATAATAGTTTTGGTGTAGGAAAAAATAGTCCTAAAATAACCCTTTGATTTTCAGCTTTTGGCTGTGAAATCAGTGCACCCACTGATATTTTATTGGTAAAGAGCTCATTCTGATGAATTCTTGGGGATATTTAAGAATAGCACCAAAGCCATCACTTGACAATAAACATTTCAGAGCAGATTTGGGAGGACATCAGTGAGTTATAAGAAAGCACAGTTCCAATTTTTTTTCAAAATCTGAATGTGGAGGGTGGATTTTTAAAAGGCTGATACCTTTCATTGGCAGCCTATTTCAGGGGGAAAAAATAAAATAAAGATAAATCCATCAGGGTTTTTTTTTGGGAAGATTAGAGTGTGGTGGTTCAAACAGTGGTTCTACCAGAGCCTAAAGAAGGTAATTCATCCTGTGAGGAGCCCAGGTTGCAAAGCTCTAATCCCATGCAGCAACACACAATTAATCCAACCTTAAGGATGTGTGCTGTAAATCCTGATGACCCTTTGGCAGTGTGAGTGTTACAGAATGAGCAGCTCTGGGCACACAGAGTGAAGTTCACCAAAGACAGAACACCCTGGAGGAAGAAAACCCCAAAAACTACCTGGAAAGTTAAAAAGGGAAATATCCCTTTCTCTTCCCTCATGCTCCCCTCTCATCCCCATGCCTGCACACAACCTTTCACGTCTTAATTGATTTATGTGTGGGCAAACATCACCTGCATGAGTTATTTCTGAAAGGATTTTAATGCTTTGGAAGTACTTAAGGGGGGAACAGCCAGATTCATAGCTGGCATAACTCTGCACAGCTCTGCTGAAGTCAGGGGATTTATAATGACTTGAATACTTAGGAACCAGGCTTAAAATATGCAGCTAGAGAGCTGCAATGTTTCCCTGCTTGGAAAAGTTTTCCTTTGGGTGAATCTCAGGCTGGAAGATGAAACACCTCAACCCTTTCACCAGGAAAAAGAGGGGGAATGGTTCATCCTGGACCTGTCAGAGCTGCTGCATTTATGGCCAATGTGGCCAAGGAAGATCTGAGCACCAGCATGAGGGAGACAGCTCTGTGCAGGGAGGAGCAGTTTCTATGGATATCTTTCTGCCTTACCTGCTCTGATGCTGTGGCAAGGATTTATTGATGTCTGCAGCGTGGCTCTGTTGCTGCTGCTTTGTCTGAAGACAGCATTTGCTCCCTTCTGCAAGGGCAGAGCTGGCGTGGCTGGGTGGGAAGGGGAGCCCATGGGCACAGTCTGTGCTGTGGATACTCTGCAGGAAAAACTCCCAAAACTGTTTTGCAGGAATTTTTTGAATATATAAATGCTTTTGTGGTGAATCCAATCTCTTCCCAGGACAGAGCCTCATTTCCCAGGTGAGCTGGTGCAGGGGATCCAGTCAGACTCCCCAGACCTGCCCTGTGCTCCTGCCTGACCATTGCAGGGAATGCAGGTCCCACTGCTGCTCATTGCCTAAAGCTGGGCACAAACCAGCCCCACCATTTCAATTGTTTGGGGCAGACTGGGAGGTGCCCCTCAGTTGTCCTGTGGCACATCCATCTCATGGAACCCAAGAGGTGATGCACCCAGAAAAAAATGGATGATTCCGTCCTTACCTTGGGGTCCCAACCACAAAACAAGAGTCTAAATCAAGGACCAGGCTCAAAATGTGCAGCCAAAGGGGGAATCACCTCATTCACACCAAACTTTCCCTCAAATAGGTCTTGAGGAATTCTGCCCTGCAATGGACTCCAACTTCACTGCTGTCTGCAGGGGAGAAAACAGAGGAGTGGAATCTGGAGGAAACTCAGAGAAGGAGTAAGATCTGGAGGAAACTCAGAGAAGGAGCAAGATCTGGGGCAAATAAAATGTTTAGGGTTGAGCCACTGCACTTCCATGAGATAACTTTATGTAACAAAGGAATGAAACTCAGCACCAAACCTTTTTAAGGAACTCCAAAAGCAATTTGTGTGCCAGACACCAGCAGCATATGTGAGAAGCAGAATTATGCACCACGAGTAGCCCCTGTGTTCCTGCTGCTTATCAGCCCTTCCAAGACAGTTGGCTAACAGCCTCATCTGGGAATTTTGAGCAATACTCAGAATTCCTTTGAACACAGAGTTCCATTAGCTGCAAATTAATTGGATCTGTGGGTCAGTGGGAAGTGGATTGCCACAGTGGAGGAAAGTGGTGAGCACGCTGCGCATTGTAGCACATTAAAATCCTCTCTGGGAACAATCTTTGGAACATTTCTACACAGGATGCATCTTATGAGTCTTAGGGTTTCAGCAGTAGCCTGTGCCTCCAGCAGCAATGAAGAGCTGCTGGGAACAATTGCAAATTGCTTTTCATTGTGCTGCACATCTACTGGAGGTATTCCTATTCTATCTGAGATAATAATAAACTCTCAAATCCACAGTGAGTGCCAGAGTGGGTTCAGATGGCCAAGAAGGAATCCAGGCCTGTGCCAGCCCTGTGTGGGCACAGGCCCAGGGCAGTGGCTGTGCCCTGTGCTGGCCCTGCTGAGGCACCTCCAGTGCTGTGTCCAGTTC
>JAWWEY010000005.1:24862957-24887605 GCA_035582745.1 Loriotus luctuosus
ACAGGGTGCCCAGAGAAGCTGTGGCTGCCCCTGGATCCCTGGCAGTGCCCAAGGCCAGGCTGGATGGGGCTTGGAGTGACCTGGGACAGTGGAAGGTGTCCCTGCCCATGGCAGGGGTGGAATTAAAAGATTTAAGGCCCCTGCCAACTCAGGCTGCTCTATGATTCCTGTTTTGTTTCTATTAATTATAATGAAATAAATTTCTATTTAAGTGAAATTATCTTTTCAAGCGGTTTTTTATTTTTTCAGTACTTTTTTTTGAATCTCAAGGTACTTCATAAGAAGCAAAACAAGCTCCTTAGGATCTGTGAACTGGCACATACAGGGGGGGTTTAACAGCTTTGGAAGGATTGCTTGTGAAGGTGATGTGCATGAAGCAGGTGTCTGTTCCTGTGCTGTGAACAGTGGGATGGCTCTGGAGTCAAAGCAGGAAGGATGTTAAAAGCTGTGGGGATATTTGTTGATAAATTTGCAGGAGTTGCAGTTGGCTGAACTGCTTCCCTCCCCCACATCCTTCAGTGCAAACTCAGTGCTGAGTGACTCTCCCACCCACTCCCTGTCAAAAACACTCTGAGTGCTTGGTTTGAAAAACACAATGTCTGAATTTGCTGTTGTAGCTGTTGCCAGGTTGTCTAAACTCACGCAGCACCAAATTTTCTCCAAGCTCTGAAGGTAGAGCTCGTGTTAGAAAATTACCTTCCCCAGATTAGCAAGGTTATTTCAAAAATGTGAAAAAAATAATAAAAAAGCTCAGTGACTAATGCTTCTATTAGCCAAATACACAAAGCAAAGAATGTCTTAAGTTGCGTGCTTTGTTGGAAATTCCAAAAGTGATGGCTCTCCTGGGGCCTGTATAATTCATACAGCACTTTAACCTGTGATTAATTACAGAGTCAGCAGAAGCTTTGCTCCTTCCCACTTGTGCTTTCATCAACATTGAAAATCCTAAAGTAAATCTGGGCTAGGCTCTGAGAGGCTCAAGTGACTCACTGGATTGATTAAAAACCAGCCATCCTGCCCAGCCTTGGAACTGCACTGGGCAAAACCTCTGGAAAGAAACATCTGGAGACTCCAACACTGGGGAGAGCAACTCTGTTGTTGTGAGGGGAAAAGTGACACTGAAAGAGCAAAAAAAGGGTTCTGCACAAGCGCAGGGATGGTGTGTGGCAGAACAGGTAGGACTTTGGGATTTGGGAATAGCCTTTTTTATGGGGATTTGTGAATTTCTGATGTGCTCTGGAGGTGGAGAGAGGAAAATGTGCCATGGGAGCACCAGCTTCAGCTGAACCACTGCAGGGTGCATCACAAACTGGGGAGTTTGGCCGTGCAACAACAGCCTCTTGGCTGATGCTGTTTGAAGTGCACATCTTCCTGGCTGAGGGTGAATGATCTGTGAGCAGGAGGTTGCTCTCACTGCAGCCTAGAAATAAATGTTCCACAGAAAACCCAACATAATGATGTGAACTTCTCCCCCCACGACTACTCTGCTATTTTTTGTGTTTATTTCTGTTCCAGAAGCTCTCACAAAGCTTTGAGGTTATTAGAATAAGGTGAGATGAAAGGGTAAGACAAAGAGGGGAGGGATAAGATTTCACTCTCGATTTTTGTTTGGTTTGAGCCACTTTTTTTCTTTGTCCACCTATTTGAGCCTTGCATGGGGAATGGTTTTCTGCAGGTCACTGCTCCCTGCCTGGGCTCTGCTGTGGCTGTGGCTCAGGAGCAGAGGAGAAAGGAAGTGGGAGCACAAGATCCACCTTCTTGTGAGCGGAGAGTGGGCACATCCCAGTGTGCTGACTGAAAAGGAAAATATGGGTTGGTGGAAGGCAGCCAAGCTCTTCTTGGGAGAGCTGGGGACAGCAATCAGGAATACCTCTGGGAGCCACAACTCCTCGGAGTGTGTCTCACCCGACACAGGATGTACTTGTCAAGGATTAGGATCACTGAGACCACACACAACAAGCTGTTTGCCATTATTTCCCCATCCCCACTTTCTCCCCTGACAGATTCTACAAACTTCATTGCTCTCAGGCAGAGGAGGGAGTGCAGAGCTGTAGAAGTTGCACTGTGGGGCTCGTTGTTGTCGCTGTGGTGGTGGCACTGCCCCAGCTGTGTCTCCCTCCCCTGATCCTGCACCTGCCCCGGGGCACAGCCGCGCTCCTCTCCCTCCTTTCAGAGATATTCAGGGAGCTGCAAAAGGAAGTGAGATAACCCACATGAGCAAAGTCAATCAGAGAAATAAGGAAGTAAATGGCTCTGCCTTTCAGTTTTTGGAAATGCACGAGGAGAGGCAGCAGCTGGAGCTGAGCAGGGGAAGGGCAGAGCTGTAATCAAGACGCTCATTTTTCGGCAAGCCCCAGATGCAGATCAAGAAATGCAAAGTTTGTGCTGACGAGGAGACAAGGGCCTCAGCTCTCATCCAGCAGAGGGTAAATTAAAAAATAATTATGGAGAACAGCAATTTCTCTCAAAGTGTTCAATGCCTTGCATGTTTACCCCAGAGTTATTTTCTTTCTGTAGATGAAATAGAGAGGCCTGGGGATATTTAATGCCTGTTTGTTTCTCTAACAGCCCTACCCTGCCCACAGGCCAGGAGCCTCCAGCTGGCAGGCATGAGCTGGTCTGGAAGGGGAGTTTTCCAGGTGGTGGGGTTTAGGAGAGTTTGGGAAGAGAATAAGCAAACTTGTAAATGAGTGGAACTCCCAGGCAAGGAAACCCAGAGACAGCAGAGACAGATTTTGCTCATTTGGTATTGCCATGGATTGAGAGAATTCAGGTTTGGGGGAATAAACACAAGCAATATTTGCACACCTAAGTGAATATTGAATAAGTTTCTCAGGTTTGTCCTAGAAATACCCAAGCAGCCCCACTGCTGAATCATGGGTTCAGTTCTGCATAAAAATGAAATCAGTAAAGAAATCTGGGTCTTTGGTCTCTGGCCCTTTGGAAAAGCTCACATTAAATCTTGGTGTTACCCCTATGAGATCTATTCTTTGTCCTAACCAGTAACAGGGATAGGTCTATAAAGAGCGTGGATTTAAGGAGAAAGTACAGGTTCTTGGCCAGTTAAGTGTTTTTTATTCTATATTTCCATTGCACCATACATTACAGCATAGGCTGCTCTTCTGTATATCATGGGAATGCAGAGAAAATACGAATAGGTTGGCTCATAGATTAAAAAGCACTGGATTGTTCTGTGTGTGCTCCCAGCTCCTCTTTGAAATTATCCTCAGCATAAAACATGTATTTACATTCAGATCAGAAGTATCCACAAGAGGCATGCAGCTGTGGAATATGTTACATATTGTAATTATAAAGATATATTTGTTCCCTTTTCCTGGGAATAGATTCTGGTATTGATTTGTTCTCACTTCTGCTCACCTCCACTGAGGCAGTGGGGGGAAGGTGGATTTTATGGGAAACAACGTTAATTGCCTTATCTCTGGGGAAGAAATACAGTCATTGAAAACCTCACTTACAACTGGGTAACAATTCCTCCAAACAGACTTAGAATAATGATTCAAGCCATGTTCTTTCTTAATTAAGACTATGGTTATAGGTGGTTACTGGGACACTTGGAAGGTTTGGGCAAAAGAGAAAGCCTAGAAAGTCAAAGGGGGAAAAATATAATGTCAAGAACACATTTTTAAAATCAAATGAAAGCTGTAGCTTTTCCAAATTGTTTTGAGAACAGGAGTTTTCCAGCAGATTCAAAACCATCTGATAAGAGAAAACCTGGACAAAAGCTCGAGTTTTACTTCTAATTCTTAAAAAAAAAAAAAAAGAACCAACAAAGAGTCGAAAGACCAAAGAAAAAAAGAACCAACTCAATCCCCAGACCCCACGAAGAGATCTTTGTGGAACATTCTGACCCTCAGGCTTGGCTCTTGTTTTCCTGGACATCAATGGAGACATGCTCCACCAGAAGGAGCAGATGAGGCCAGGGAGGCACACGAGCTCTGTCAGTCCAGCATTAGCTGCATGAACAGAGAGCATCTGTGGGCTTTGAACCTTCCTTTTCACCTCTCCTAGGGGCTGTGCCCCAAAATTGCTCATGGGCTGGATTGCTTTGGAGGTGCTGCTTTGGCAAGCAGTAATGAGTGTGAAGAACTCTTATGCTGGCTGTTTTTCTTGAGCAGCAGGGCTTTTTAGTTCTGAAATATGAGGGCCTCCAGAATTACTGCAGCAATATGGATATTGTTACTAGAAAGTTCTTGGTGGTTGATGTAACCCTTCTATTCCGGTTTCTTTTAAGAATGGTTACAATATGCCTGTTTCCAAAAAAAAAAAAAAAAAGAGAGGCGAGGAAAAACAAACCCTGTGTTGCAGAGACCGTTGCATCAGATAAATAGATCCATTTTCTTGGCAGAATAACAACATTTTTCCTTCTTTGATATGGGGCAAATGGAACTGCTGAGCTGTGTTCTCCGCTGAGATTAGAGATGGATTTGGAGCCCAGAGCTCCCCTCTATCACAAGTCAGTACTAACAAAGCCACAAAAGCCTCTCTGCTTTAAGCACTGCTACTACTGCTATTAAAGAGTGTTTCTACCTGAAAGTAGAACATGAATGGCTCTGGCTTTTCATCCACAAAAAATGTATTCAGCTCCTTTGCTGAAGCGCTTCGATTCACGATGTTTGTTCTGCCGTGGATTAGAAGAAGACAGCACAAAGGTTCTCCCTCTTATACTCCCAAGAGAAACATCTCCCCTCTCATCTCAGCATCCACCCAAGCCAAGTGTTCTTCCTTTCCCCATTCTAGCTCTTCCAGGATGTTTTTTCTCCTTTTTTATTTTTGTCTTCCCCCTTGCAATTATCGTAGGCACCTTTTGGCCCAGATGGTCTAGCCTTGCATGAAAATTAGATTTTAATTAATCTCTCACAAAAATTTCTGCCTCGTGTGGATGATGTCACGTTCCCATCATCTAACCCTTAATAACTGATTATAGCCTAATTGAATGTACTGGAGGAAAAACGACAGGATGTCAGGATATAAAGTTCATTAAGGAAAATCAATTTGCAAGGCTTTAAATTGCATTAAGGGCTACCCTTTAAATCATCTAATGTATTTCTTCCTGGTTTGGGAAGGTAAATAGGCACACTGTGGAGAAATGTGTGCAAGGAGAAGTGGTAGGTTTTGTGGGTAAATTAAATTGCAAATGACTGAAGATCAGACAACAATTCCATTATCAATGACAAGCTGCCAAGGCACTCAAACAAATACTTTGCCAAGTGCCTTGTGTTTTCCATTTCTTTGTCATTTAGAAATAAATAAATCTTGCTTGGAGGCTGGACCGAGATCTCTCTCATTTTATTAAAAAAGCCAACCGAGAAGGGTTAATGAATATCAACTCCATTACTTGCTCTCCAGGATGGATTTGGCAGCCCCTTTCCATGCCAGACCGGATGTTTTCATCTTTCTCAAGTCTATAAACAGTGGAAGCTGCTCAGAGTCATATTCCTGGCACCAGCAGCAGCTTGGATGCATTTCAATTCATGTCTTTTGTGCTCTGCAGTGAATCCCTACCTTCGTGAATTGTCTAACAAAAACAGGCACTGGGAGAGAACCTCACCTTGGCAGGCAGCTCCTGGGGCTTGATTGAGCTCGTGGTGACACACTGGTGACAGCTGATGTCCCTTGGAACTGGGACACAGCAGACAGGGGGGTGTTCATGGCAGGGTACCTGCACCTGCTCCTGGCCTCCTGGCTGCCTGCCCATGGTAGGGGGGTTTGGAACAATTCCAAAAGGGAAGGTGAGCATGGGGAATGGACTCTGAGGGGTGGAGAAGGAAGAGAAGGATGGTAACTGCACCTTGAGGTGTGGAGAAGAAAGAGAAGGCTGATAATGGGACCCTGAGGTGTGGAGAAGGAGGATAAGGATGATAACTGGAGCCTGAGGTGTGGAGAAGGAGGATAAGGATGATAATGGGACCCTGAGGTGTGGAGAAGGAGGATAAGGATGATAACTGGACCCTGAGATGTGGAGAAGGGAGAGAAGGATGATAATGGGACCCTGAGATGTAGAGAAAGAGGATAAGGATGATAACAGGACCCTGAGGTGTGGAGAAGGAGGATAAAGGTGATCATGGGACCCTGAGGTGTGGACCAGCCTGTGCTACCTTGCATGTGCTGGTGTGGCCTGGCTGGGACTGGACCATCCCTTGCTCTTCATGGCCTCTGAGCTTTAGCACCAGGCAAAAATGGGTTTGTTCAAAACTTAAATAAAGTTATAGGAAACCCCCACAGTATTACAAGGCAAATTCACTAAGATTCCATTCTGGAACAGAAGGTTTTCTCTCCAGCACCCAGGTTTCTTCTTGATGCTGTTTTGGGCTGGATTTGGGGACCATAACAAGGGCTGGTGCATTTATACCCCTTCTCCTCTGGTCTTTGGCATTCACACATTCCCAGCACTGACCAAGGTCCCCCTCCTGTCCCTGATTCTTTCCAGGCCAGGGGCAGCAAGTCCTGTTGTGTTGACTGCAAAGATGCATGAAAATGTGTCCCCAAAATAAATCCAGCATTGTGGACCTGAGCCAATCTCATCCTTCTCCTGGGATTCTTTGTCCAAGATCCAGCTGCTCACTAGAATTCCAAGGTCTTTCTTGGCCTCAGTGGGATGAGGAACCCAGATATCTCAGGATACAACAGCAGCCTCCTGTTTATTGTGATTCTCAGGAAAGATAATTAATTAGGACTTCAAAGGAAGGAGGTGGCATGTGTAGCAGAAGCTTTAAGTCACATTTTGTCACCTCCCCAGAAGTTGTTTAAAGAGGGGAGAATTGGTACAGTGTGTCTTCCTCTTTGAGAGGGTTTATACAGGGGATTTTAATTACTTTGGAGATTTCTTAAATGTAATTTTGTATGATGGCATCTGGTACAAACTGGATGCCTTGCTTTGATCTGCTGGGGAAGAGAGGGTGACAGTTTTCTTCAAATGAAGAGTAACATCAGCAGAAAAACAGAGAGGGAATTAACATATTGGAGCATCACTTTTCTTGTAATCATCACCCTATTAAATATGGAGGGGAGGATTTTGAAAATCAAGTTTGCATTTTGAACAACGTTACTGGGGCTGAGTTGCCCTCATTAGCTATTTTGTATTAAATTTGATAAAAAAACCTGCTGCTGACAAGCACTGGAAATGTTTTTTTTTTAAATCTTGTTTTTAATCATTTTAGATCACCTACTAAATATCTTTTAATATTTTAATGGGTCTCTCATTCATAGTAAAAAGAGGTGAATAAATTGAATGGAGAAAATAAAAATGCAAAAATCTTCTCAGGCTTTTGCTCCTCGTAACGGTACCAAAATGAAATTTATGGTGCATCTGTGTTTTGCTTTACTTTCAATTTGCAACCATATTTTTGCATATTTGATGTGACTGGAAAAGCATATTTTTGCAATGAATTTGCATTCCAGGTACTAAATTTTGGCCAGTTTTCTTCTAAATTTCACATGACTCTAAGTCCATTTAGGGCTCTTTTTTTTTCAGGATTTTATGACATTCCCAGTCTCTTCCCTGAGTGTAAATAAGATGCATCCAAATATACAGATGCTCACTTTTATGTCTTATCATCCCGCGGATGAGCTCCCAGTGAACATTTTCATTCTGCATAGGTTCCATTTTGTTGGCTTTATTTTCAAACCTACATATTTGGGAATGTTAAAGAGGGAGAAGGTGCTTTTTATAATTCTTTTTGTTTATAATGAAAACATATAAAAATTCCTACAAATATTCATTGAAGCCTTTCTTCATTGAAGGCTTTTATTTCTAAGGGATATAATATCTATGTTTTGTGTGCCAAAAGCATCAGATTAAATTTTTTCCAGGGGACTCACTAAATGCTTTCTTTCAGGAGGAAGTTGCTGCTGGAGGGTTTCTGTTTTTTTTTTATTTCCAGGCACTGATTCCTTGTGAGACATCCAGAGAGAAGGGAAAGGCCAACGTCCTTGCATTGACAACTCTTCTCTCAGATGGTTGAAGGGGGGCTTTAAATAAGGTTACTCTGCTTAATTATAATTTTGTAATGTTCTTTTAGTGAAGATTTGGTGTGCTGCAGTGTCTCCATCAGAAAAGGCGCTGGAATTGGGGTAAAGCTCTTGGGCCAACAATCCCAGCCTGTGCCATGCACTGGGGCCTTGGCAGCTCATCCCAGTGGGTCTGGGAATCATTAAACTTGGGAAACACCTCAAGATCTTCAAGTCCAACCTCTGCCCAAATCCCCCACACCCCCAGCACCCCGCAGCACTAAGGGCATCTCCAGAGGATTTATGGGCACTTCCAGGGATGGAGACTTCACCACAACCCTTTGAGAGAAGAAATGGCTTTTTTTTTGTTTGTTTCAAGAGCTCTCTAAGCCCTCCCCTTGACTTCATTTGCATCAGGACAGCAAAGGGAAGAAGAAGAAGGACCCAGTAGTGTGAGGTACCATAAAAAACATCTCTTGGTCCCTCTCTGCTGTGGTAGAACCCTCTTTTGCGTTGGCAGAGGGGGTTTTGGAGGTGGGGAAAGACAAGTGCCAGCAGGAAATGGCACATCCTTGTGTCCTGTGCCTTGTGCATCCCTGAGCCTGCAGGCTCCTGATAATTTGAAGGCACATTGGCAGTGATGGTGTGTCCTCTTTCTGTCTGCACAGCTCAGCAGAATCCCTGTCCCTTGAGGCAACTGTGAAAATCTATAACCAGGCAGCCCAGGTTTCTCATTTTCATAAGAGTTGGGACACCTCTGGAAAATGATCATAGTAAAAGCACAGTAATTATGGTTGACTTGCTCTTTACAATTAGGAAATTTTGTCGTGCAGGGATTGCTGCTTAGCATGACAAAAAGCCAGACAGACACAGAGCAGAGCTATGACAGGAAAACAGCAAAAGTGGTAAGAAATGAGAGGGAAAGCAAGGGCTTTGTTAGGTTTGGGACAGCAAGGGGAGTGATAAGAAAATCCATTGTGTGTTTTGCATCCTGCTGGAAATCAGTGCAGTTTAGGCAGCGTGGTTGTGCTGCAGGGATGGCAGGGAGAGGGAGGCAATCTGATAAATGAAATGATGCATAATTCAGTGCTGCAAGGGCACTGTAGGAAAACAGTATCATCTCCAGACAAATTAATCTGTCTTAGGTTTATGACTGTCTCAAGGCCGTTTGTTTCACAGTCAGTTCAGTCAGGTAGAGATGTGATTATTATTTCAAATGAAAAGTTCTTTTCCAACAGCCATTTTTGAAAACTGCTGTCTCAGAGCAGAGTCCCTTCCCTGAAGTAATGCTTTCATTTGGAAGTACAATAGCAACTGTCAGTTTTGCTTCCTTTTGTTTTATTTCCATCACCTCTGTGTTACCATTTCAGGAAGGAAATGTGTCTGTGAGCAGCCAGTGCCAGATGTCTGAACTTTCACTTGTCATTTGAGGTGCTGGCAGCACCACTCACCCCACCCCAGTCACAACCAGCTGCAGGAACTTGGCTCTACTCACAAACTGCAACAAATTCATAAAACAGAGCAGGAAAGGAATGTTATGGCACTTTGGAGGAGACTGAGGCGTGGAGAGGTTTGGTCCCCTGCCCACAAAGGTGTTGGAGACCCTTGTGCAGCTTTAGAAGCATCTGTCTGCACGCTCTGATTCAAGTCACTCAGTAAGGGCTGGTGCAGCAGGGACTGGAGGCTTGAGCTCCATGGACTGGCCTGAAACCCCTGAATTTGTGACATCCCACCTTTGGCAGCACTGAGGTCGACTCTAGATGCCACTAGAATGGATTAATGCTAAATGACGAGTTTAATATATTTCAAATGACAATGTGTATAATTATTCTACATAACACAATGTAATACTGTATAATGCAATAATAGATGTTAAATATATGATAATACAGTTATAAACCCCAAGCACCTGCTCTGCTTCTGGAGTGATTTCTGATTTCTCTCCTTTTATAGAACCATAGAATGACAGAACAGTTTGGGTTGAAGGAATCTGCAATCTCATCCAGTGTCACCCCTGCCATGGGCAGGGATACCTTCCACTATCCCAGGGTTGCTCCAAGCCCCATCCAACCTGGCCTTGGACACTGCCAGGGATCCAGGGACAGCCAGGATTAGGGGCATTTCCCCAGATATAGCTCTGATCTCTTATTTTCCTTCAAAATTTCTTTCCTAGACATGACCAACCTGCAATGAGCAGGGCACTGAGCCCAGCCCAGCCTGCAGCCTGTGACCTTTCCAGCTGGGTTTGGTTTCCAGCTGAGCACACCTGGGCACAAGGAGTTCAAATGTGAACAAGCTGCATCCAGGGGGAGATGGAGGTGGAAAAAAGAGTTGTTTCAGCTTTGACATTAGGGATTTCAGGTATGGAAATGGATGGTGCAGCAGCTTTTGTTCTCTTTAGGACTAGACATGCTGGGAGCATGTCCGTGGCTCTTATCCCTCAGGCTATCTGCCAAAATCACAGATATTTCCTGTGCTGTGGTGACACACTGAACATCCACACACCTCATTCATGTCTCATTGTTCACAAACAGGGTCATGGCTTGAACATCCAGGGACAGAAAAATGTCCTTTTGAATTAGGCCAGCCCTTGTTCTGTGCTTTTTATCGAGTTCCTTGCCCATTACAAGAGGGTTTTTCTGGAAACAATAGAAGGCAGCAGATAAGGGAGCAGGCTACAGCAGATAGGAGCACTTAGTTTCTGTCAGCAGACAAGCAGCTCCCTTCCTCCCTGATATAATGCCTAAAAAAGGAGAACACACAAGCACATTTTCATTCACCAAGTTCCTTCAGTGCTGGAGCTGATAAAATCTGAAACACTCATCCTGAGCCAGTGGCAATGGGAGAAGAGAAGGGACTCTTCCTCAGTGGGTAGCAAACAAAGGGAAGAGGAAAAAAAATCCTGACATTGCCCAGTGGGGAGCAAACAGGAGAGAATTTGGGGAAGAGAAGCCTTGGGATCAATGCTGTGATTGAAATTTCATAGAATTCCAGAGTGGTTTGGGTTGGAAGGATCATTAAAGCCCATCCAGTGCCACCCCCTGACACTTTCCACCATCCCAGGATGACCCAACCAACACTTCCAGAGATCCAGGGGCAGCCACAGCTTCTCTGGGCAGCCTGTGCCAGGGCCTGCCCACCCTCACAGGGAAGGGAAGAGGGGTAGGAATGTTCTCAATTTTTCCTTTACTTTTATTTTCTTTTTTTTTAAAATTTTTTAAAATTTTTATTATATGTACTTGCCTCATCTTTCTGGAATATCTGCTATAGGAAATAAGCAAGTCTAAACAGCCAAATCAGAATGAGTAGGTCTGAAATTATCTATTTAATTAGGTTTTATGCTTTGAATCTGCAAATGTTGGTATTAATTTGTACTTAATTTTACAGAGCTGCCAGCAAAATATGTTGTGAAGGAACCAGTAGTGTGTGTTACTCACTTTTTTCCAGATTGGACCCAGAGAGTGTTTTAGGGCCCAGCTGAGGTTTATGGAAGGTTTGGGAGGAGAAACAGCACTGCATTTCCAGACTGGTGCAGGTGGGGAAAATTTCCTCTCTCAACAGTGGCTCATGGCTCTTTTCCCAGTGAAAACTGTAGTTAAAAGTATTGGTTGGAACATTTCTAAAGCCAGTAGTTTTTTCCTTTACAGAATATTTCATGTTAATAATCAATGATTATGGCACATGTTCCATCTGCTTTCATGCTATCCTTTACAAATCTATAGAAAGAGAGATTTCCAGAATAACAATATTATTAAAAAAAAAAGAAGGAAATAAAGAAATTGCTCTGTTTCTCACCGTAATATATTTATATGGAGGAGCTGAAATTCCCTCATAATCATAAAAAACTTAAATTGCTCTTTGTGTGGCCACCAGGACTGAGTCTATATTTCTAGAGGTTTCATTTCAGAGGGTCCTGGAAATCAGACTTTGTTCTTTGTGCAGTGAAATATAAACAAATATTGTGTATAAATTTTTAACTTTTATTTGTTTTGCAGGATAAGGCTCATAAAAATATCTCTTGCTCCACTTGCTAATATCCAAAGCAGGTGAAGAAGCATTAAGACAGAGCACATAAACACAGCAGAAATGTAAATGAAAGAATTCTGGGGACAAGTGCTGCCTGAAGACATCCCCACCACACAGTGATATATATTTCCTCCAAAATAACTTGAAGATCTTCTTCTCTGCCTCCTGCACATTATAAAACACTCAGGGAAATATAGATGAAGTCCTGGAATGCATTTAGATCATTATTTGCAGTGACAACAATGCAGTTCTCTGAACAGTGTGCATGTCACATATACAGAGGCAGTGGAATAAATAAGGCATCTATTGCATTAGAAAAAAACTACATGTCATCATTCAGGGGCTTGGGAGAATGATGGGGACAGGGAGAAATCCCCTCAAAGAGATTATGAGAGTAATGGAATTGATTGATGGAATGGAACTGACACTGTGGATAGTTGGTGAAGATTCAGTGAATAATTGCAGGCAATAATTTTGTTTTCTGCAATGCAATGCAGTGTTATACAAGTGTATCAACAATGGGGTAAACAAATCCTGATAAGCCACTGCTCTCAGTGAAGTGCCAGTGTCAGGGCGAAGTCTCTGCTTGGTACAGGGCTCACAGAAACAATGAATAGTCCAGAAACATTGGATAGTCCCTCTGGGGAGTCCTGGAATCATCCAGTGGGCAGGGACACCTTCCACTAGCCCAGTTTGCTCCAAGCCCCATCCAACCTGGCCTTGGACACTGCCAGGGATCCACAGTTGAACTGCAGAGTCTGAGAAGGTGATGCCATTCCCAAGAACCTGCTGCTGGCTGGGTTTGCTTTCACTCTCAAAGACATTGCGGTGTCACAGCAAACTCCAGAGACCAGAGGGCAGAGGGGTGCTCATGGCATCAGGGTGTGCCTGGCTCAGTGGAGAAGGGACAAGGCCAAATCCCACTGCACTGACCGCTCCTGTTATCCCTGATCAGCTCTGGGAAACACAGGAATGGCAAGCTGGAATTTTTGGGTTGGAAGTGGCCTATGGCAGATCAGAATTTCATGTCCATTTTAAAACAGAGAAGGGCTGGGAAAGCAGGAAGCAAAGTCATTAAAAAGGGTACAACAACCGCCATGCTTCGGGGTCATTAGGTCTGTGCTAATCATTAGGGCTAGGGCTCATTAGACAGCACTAATGATGATCAGTGAGCCAAGGGGAAGAATGCTCTTTAGATTGCACTGAGGACTGGATTAATGACTGATCCACCCCAAAAATCTGTACCTGCAACGCTTGGGCCTCTTGGGCTCTTCCACCTGCAGCACTTGTGGTGGTTCTGCCAGAGTCTGCAGCACTGCCAGCCTGGGAGCAGCCAAGTCTCATGGCACAAACCAGAACAAACAAACCCCAACTCAAGGGCACTCAAAAACCATTCAGCATCAAACCTTTACCAGCAGCAATTTGTCAAGTTCCATGCCTGTCATGCTGGAAACAGCTTGCTCTGATTGAATTAATTTTTTGGGGATGTGATTAGGAGTCACTGACATGAAATCAAGTGTGATAAATATCAATAATTGAATGTTGGATCAGTTTTCCCTAGGACAGCTTAATTCCATTCACCCTGATTTGAAGACCTCACCCTTAATATTGTTTTGTCTGTGTTTCTTTTTAAATTGTGTTTTCACCAATCTTGATATTAAAAAAAAAGCCCTTTGTAATAAAGTGCCTCAGAAATCCTGGCTGCTTTACAGTATTTGTCTGGCCTACTTTGGAGATTAGTTTAATTTAGGTGATATTTGATTTCCCTGCTGCTGGTGGTGTGATTTTTTTTGTTTTTCTTCAGTTTCTCTTTTTTTTCCTGCTTCTTGTGGAGATTAGCTTTCTATAAACATGTTATCCATAACATAAATCAAAGAAGCTGGAAACAGTAATATAGTATGGTCATGTATATTCATGGTTGTTTGATGAAGGAAAGATATTAACATATTTCTAGATTCTCTGTCATTCCCTTCAATTTTTTTTTTTCTGTAAAAAAGAGAAAGAAGGAAAATATTCTGGTAAATTCACATGTTTAGGAGAGTAAAATTATTAAAACAGGTAGGGCAAGAAGTCTCCTTTTCTCTCTAATTTGGTGATTTGTAAATTAGTGAGAAAAAAGCCAGTTTTTTTGGTTCTGTTGATCAACGATGAAGCAGATTTTACTCTTCTAATTAAGTGCAGTTTTTCCTTGTCCCCTTCACATGGAGAATTTAAGTGGAAATCAGCACCAGCAGCACTTTGGGAAGCAGGAACACCTCAGGTGCTGCAAGGAGAGCTCAGAGCAGCTCTGCACACCCTGCCAGGTGCATTTCAGTCCCTCCAGCCATCTCCTGCCAGGGTAATTCCTGACAATTCCTTCCCTGCTGCTTTGGGTTATAGCTCAGACAGCCCTTCCTGCAAGCTCTGGGCAATCTGCTTTTCCAGGAGAGGGGAGAATTCTCTTACCTGGAAAAGTCAGAGCTCATCCTACCCTGGGCTCTTCCATGGCTTTTATATTTAACAGTCACACCAGAGATAAATCTCTCCTGGTGCTACACCCTCTGTTCTCTGACAGGGTGACAGAATTACTGCTCACCAAGTCAGGTAAATTCTTCCTTAATTTAAAATTTTTGTCATTCATTTATTTACAAAATCTCTGTCATTCTCATTGACCTGATGAAGGTACCTGAAAAGCTCAAGTTTTCCCTCATGCCTGAAGATCTTGTGGGAGCTGTCCCAGAGCTTTCCCTCAATCAGGAGATCCCAATTCCTGGATCCATCTGGATCACACACAGGCCTGTCTGTAGCATTCACATTCTCTGAAAAAATCCTTTCACCCAGGATTTTTCTCCTGGGAAGCTGAGAAACCTCAGAGAAAAGAAAAACAATTCTTATCTCATTTGCTTCTCCTGTGTTTTGCTCCTTTGGAAAGTGTTTGGAGATTGTTTACCCACAGGTGACTGTTCCATTGGATTCTGCTGTGAGTTGTTTTCACTCATTGGCCAATCAGGGCCAAGCTGTGTTGGGACTCTGGAAAGAGTCAGGGGTTTTCATTGTTATCTTTTTAGCATTGTGTAAGTATCCTTTCTGTATTCTTTAATAAGTGTAGCATTCTTTAATATAATATAGTATTATAAAGTAAGAAATGAGCCTTCTGAGAACATGGAGTCAAAATCATCATTCCTGCCTTTGTTGGGACTTTTCCCTGCAAATGCAATAGCTGTCTGTGCACTGAGCCTTCCACATGCCCTACAATGGGAGGCTGGGCTGTGCAAGGCCAGGTCAGCACCTCTGACAAGCTGGATTTACTCTTCCTGCATGGAAAAATGCCAGTTCAGGCTTCTTAGGGCTCCTAAGGATTCCCACTGGAGCCAGGGGGAAAGGGGTTTCACTGGATGTGAATGTTGAAATGGCTTCAATGATTGCTGAAGTCTTTGGCTTATTTATTACTGAAGCTAAATCAACAAATCTCAGCAGACCACCTTTGAGCTAAATAAAACCATAGCTTCTCCTCTCCTTTAAATATTTTATACTTAAAACAGATGAAACTGATTTTTTGCAGTGGCTTTGGTTCTGTCTGAGGTGGAGCAGATCAAAGGTGAGATTTTCTGTCTGTGGGAGTTCTGTGATCGACAAAAAAGGGGGAGAGGTCATTCCTGCATCTGTGAATGAAAAATTGGAGTTCTGAAAGTTTCCCAAAGAGGCAAAAAAGAGAAACAGATGAAAGAAAGTTGGCAATAAATGAAATTGTAAAGCCTGCAGTTAGCTGGAGGCTGTGCCCAGGCTCTGGGGGTGCCCTGCTCAGCCCCTCTGTGCTCTGTCATCCCCAGCCCAGGGCAGCAGCCAGGACAGGAGATTTTGGATTCTGCTCCAGCAGCAGCCATCCCTTCAGACCTTGGGAATGTGCCAGGAGCTCTCCAGGCTTCTGCAAGCTGGAGAGGCAGGAGGGAAGCCCTGATTAACCCAAGGTTCCTTTGCAAGGCTTTCATCACCGCCTTGTTGTATGAGATAAGTGAAGTGAGACTTAGCACTGCAAGCTTAGATAAGCCTCAAGAAAGGAAAAACTGACAATTACCAGTTTGATCTAATAATGCAGTAATGTGAGAAACTGAATTTAATACACAGGAAAACAATATGAAGCAATGGTGATACTATAATTAAGTAAATAACTTAATACATACATGTTTAATTAAACCCCCCATTTATCTGAGAACACTCTCTCTGTTTGGAACAGCAATTTGAAATCACTAAAGCTCAAGCTGAACAATATAATTTTCATTTAATAGTAATCTTGGACCAGCACACTGAAGACACTCATTCAGCACAGTGGAAATTAGATTTTCAGGGAACTGTATTAGGGGTTGTCTCTTGGATCCCAAACTGGGAAATTGTGGATCATGGAAGCTCAGCAAATAATTACCCTGGTTGCATAATGCAGTGTCCCAACTCTGGAATAATATTGTGAGAGTTTGTATTTGTAATCTCTACAGCTTTGAGAAAACCTCAAATTTCATTCAAGATGGAATTTGGAATTGTCAAATTTAATTTCAAAATACATTCACATTGAATAAAATCACAGTAAATAAGTTGCTCTGTGTTTCCTTTGATGTTTTATACAGTTTATTTACAGAAGGTTGGAAAAATAGTATAGTAATGAAAAATTAACCCTTCCCTTCCCTCTTTCCCCTTTTTGTTCATTTGGGATTTTTATGTGTTTGGTTGTTTGTTGTGGATTTCCCCCCCATCCTTAACAAAATATTATGGAAAACCATATGCATTTTACCAAATGCTTCCAGAACTGAGGGCCAAACAAAATTTATCCATGAAAATGCAGATAATAGGAAAAAATGAAAATTACAATTTCAGAGTGCAACAGGGTGTGAAGTGAAGCTGGATTTGTGGAATGATGTTTTCCAAGGCATTTCTGATCAGTTCCAAGAACAGCTTGGGGCTTAATCACTTAATTATCTCATCACATTCATTCTTTTCATACTTTCACAGATATTTTTTTCTTTGTCTCTGTTTTAATTTTGCAAGAATTAGAAAAAGGCTTATAGAATTAAAAACTTGGCTTCAGCTCTCATAGAAGCTTCTAGAATGTGGTGTTTTTCCTTTGAAAATCATCAAGCTTGACCTCAGCTTTCTTACCAGAACTCTTAATCCACTTACAGAAAAGAATGAGACATTTCACTGACTTTTCTTTTATTGGAGTTTCCACATGTCCCCTCTCGTTTTCTCAGCTGGGCACTTAGGCTGCTTCCCAGGAAGTTGTAAATGTCATTTTGTCAAGGTTGCTTTTGGCTACTCAGGTTTTTGACAGCCTCAGTTATTTGGCAGGTATGGACCTTCCAGAGTGTGGTGATGGAGCCAGTGGAATTGGGTTGAGCTGGGAGGGACCTTAAAGCCCATCCAGTTCCACTCCTGCCGTGGGCAGGGATACCTTCCACTGTCCCAGGTGGCTCCAAACCCTGTCCAACCTGGCCTTGGACACTTCCAGGGTTCATTCTTCCCCATTGTTCCTTCCTTGTTCTTCCCACCGTAGGCATTTTGAATTCAATATATCACAGAAGACTTCCGTGCGTTCGTATCACAAAAAATATAAAAGAAAGGCAGGAATGCTGCTGCTGCTGGATTGAGTATTCCACAGGGTCAGACTGAGCAGTAGGAAACACCTTTCTGCTCATGGAAATCTCCTGCTGAGTTGTGAAAACAGGGATTCCCTCCCTAGTGAGGGGTTGGGTAGCAAAGCCATCAGATCTGGTGACAAGTCAGGGATAACCTGGGAGTCCGGCTGGAGCCCGGTCAGTGCTTTTTGGGAAGACTTTGAGGTGTTCTAGAAGCCTCCA
Source organism: Loriotus luctuosus (assembly GCA_035582745.1). NCBI lineage: Eukaryota > Metazoa > Chordata > Aves > Passeriformes > Thraupidae > Loriotus > Loriotus luctuosus. Next base: position 24,880,777 of record JAWWEY010000005.1, read on the forward strand.
GAAGACTTTGAGGTGTTCTAGAAGTCTCTGCTTTTAATGATTAACTGTGTCTTGGACAAGGTAATCCCTCCAAGGGCCGTCTCCTTGATTTCCAGTTCCAGCAGAGCTTCCTCAAACTGGGAGATGTTTTGGAGCAGTTTGCCGCTCCCGTTGATTTATGGGAACTGAACAGAGCCTTGGTAAAAATGGTGGGAAAGTGCACAGGAATTGCTGTGATTTGGGCTCCTCATTTACACAAAAATTATTTTCTGTGTGAAACAGGAATATTGGAGATTTAATAATCTGTGTTTTAACAGACCTGAGACATCCAGGGAAGGAACTGCACGGGTTTTGCCCTCTGTTGTGCCATGAAAATTAAATGTGTGGAAGCTGAAGGCTTTGGTGCTGGAAGCCTTATGGACACAATGTGCATGTTGCTTATGTTTAAAGCTGATCACTGAGTTGTGTTTTATTTTTGGTTGGTTTTTTTTTTGTGCTAAAAACTGAAACTTTAAAAAGAGGCTTCCTTTGATTAATTTCCTGTTCTGTGTTCAGGTTTCCTCAATTTTTTCAACAAATTCTTTCAAGATGTAAACCCAATTCTCAGTGGAAAACAATAAGAAAAATAAAACAGAATATGAACAAAATTTTAAATTCGGTTGAAATGAATGTTTCAGGGGATCCAATACAACTTGGGGGAACTTTAGGTCTGAAATATCTCAACTTCTGCCTTTTGTCCCAGTTCAGGGTAGATTTTCCTCCCAAAGTTCTTGTAGAGCTTGTGATGTGTTTTTACCATGCTCCATTTAATAATGTTCTAACCTCGGATGGTCCCCAGATTAAATTTTTGTTTCAGAGGATTTGTAGAGGGAGCAGCAGATGTTCTGAATTCTATTTCTTTGGAAACTCTATTATTTCCTTGTCATCTTGGCAACTGGTTTTTTATTAGCTTCTCCCTTTTTCCCTAGACAAGCCCAACAGCCCTGAGTCCCCAGTATTTTCGTGAGCAGAAAAATCCCACCCCACTTGAGGCCTCACCGTGGAATGGGAAAACACCCCATGGAATGGGAAACGTGGAGAATTTCTGCTGAGTTTTCATTCAATTTCATGGTAGGATTCCAGTCGGTTTTCAGCTGGGGCTCAAAGATCTTCTGTAGCTGCTAAAACCTCAGGGAGGTTTTAGATAACACCACTCTGCTCCCCCAGCACAGCCAGCCTGGGCCTGGTTCTTGCTGAAAATCTGCTGCATCTGTTCTTATGGATCTGAGAATTTTCAAAATGTTTGTTGCCAGCTATAGGTCCTCCTTTTTGCTCTATAACATCAGGTGGAGCTGATGAAATACAATTATTGGGGTGGTTCTGATGAGGAAAACCGTGCATGTTGTAGATATTTGGATGAAATTAATTGGATTTTTAAAAATATATTTGAAAGAAAACACTATTTTTCTTATTGATTGTGTATTTTAAAACACCACAGTGAGTGAGGTGGTAAAATCTTTGGGAAGCATGTGATCTAAAATGACTGGCATGTGGGAAAACAGATTTTCTGTAAAAGAATTAATTTATTTAAATCAACCTGTGCAACCAAAGTCATGCACATCACTGGGAGCATAATACCCATGAAATCACTGCTCACCACAACCAGAACAACACAGGGCCCTCAAGGCTCCTGATTCCCTGTGCATGTGGAGCATTTCAGGGACAGAATTAGGGATGGGAGAAGAGCAAAACAGCTGAAAAAATCTTGGCTGATTTTCCAGCTTGAGTGGCTTTTCCAGCCATGCTAAAATAATGCAAATTTAAATGTCTCCTATTTTGCATGAAGCTGATAACTGTATTAACAGCTTTCATTTTCATTAGTCTTTGATTATTTCTCCGAGGTGTTAGTTATTATATCCTAGAATGCCAGAATGGCTTAGGATGGAAGGGACCTTAAAGATCATTTAAATCCTCCCCCTGCCATGGGCAGAGACACCTTCCACTGTCCCAGGTTGCTCCAAGCCCTGTCCAACCTGGCCTTGGACAATTACAGGGATCCACGGGCAGCCACAGCTTCTCTGGGCACCCTGTGCCAGAGCCTGCCCACCCTCACAGGAAACAATTCCTTCCCAAAATCCCATATAATCCTGCCCTTGGACAGTGAGAAACCATTCCCTGTGTTCTGTCACTCCAGACCCTTGCAAACAGTCTCTCATCCATGTCCATGAGGTTTCTCACAACTCAAGTGTCCAAGCAGGAGGGGACTGTACCAATTCAGCCAACTGGTATTTTAAACAAAATTGGTTATATCAACGTGCCTCTCCATTTATTTCTAATTTAATTGTTGTCTCTAGCAGTGGTTAGAACTTAGTGATGGATAACTGCAAGAGACAAAATGTCCCCAGAACCACTTCTCTGGGAATTACCCAGGAGAACAACAAGATTTCTGTTTGTGAGGTTTAAACACCATCAAGAAATTGCTTGTTTATTGCAAATCTTGTTTGGATTTTTAGCAGGCCCATCACAGCTGAAATTCAGACTCTTATGTCTTGGGCACTCTTTTGTTTTCTTTTTAACTTTTTTTGGAGAATATATTTAGAAAACATCTAACCCTGAAAAAAAAATCACATTTTAGGAGTAAAACCTTCCTGATATGAGGGCGCTTTTGGAAAGAATCTCTGATTGCAACAAGCTGAGCCCTGTAAAACAACAACAAGAGGGTTTGGGCACCAAAATAACTCTTTTACATCATGAAACATGGGCCAGCAGAGACATTTAGCTCTGCAGCACTACCCACAGCCAGCCAACACCTCAGATAATTGCTTGCAAGGCTCTATCCATGAGGGAATTTGATTTTATCACTGCTTTCCTTGCTAACATCCCCCTCTGCTCCAAAGTTGCTAACCGCCATTTCATCTCAGATTGTCAAACTAATTAATGCAATTAAGTTAAACTCAGGCTGCCACCTACAGCTGTAGGTGGCAAAGCCATTTTTTAAGGAGTTTGCACCTTTGGTCCACCACAGCTGAGGCAACATTTCTTGAAATATCATTGGCATCTTCCCTTGCAGGAGGAAAAGCCAGGGTGGGTTTCTTGTGTGGGAGCTCTGCTGAGGGACAGCACCTCTTGTGTGCCCCTTGCTCTGATTTTGGGCAGAGGAGGCACATCAGGCTCAGGGTGAAGGTGATCTGCAGGGGTTTGGTCAGCTCTGAGCTTTCCCTGCTGGCTAAAATGTCTTGGGGAGGAAAGGAAGGAAAGGTGCCCATGAGGTGTGAGGGTCAGAGCCCTCTGGGGGATTGGGTGCTGTAGCCCCTCTCAGCTGGGGAAGGCACAGGGACATCACCTCTTCCAGAAGGGGACACTGATTTAACCTCCTTCCCACCAGGGAATGGACAGCAGGGACATCAGGGTGCATGGGAAACTGGAGTTTTGGGGATGGTGATAGCATGAAAGTGGTCGGATCTTTGTGTCCACAGCAGTCAGGGGGTCCAGGTCATGGAGAGCTCACAGTGTTCCCCAGCTTTCTTTCCCTGGCATTTTACCTACAAAAATGCTCTCATCTCCAGCTGTATGCTTTGGTGTAAAATGGGAAAAAAAGAAGTTTAACAGCCTTCTGCAGTTTCTGTTGCTTTCCCATCTGTTAAGGCTTTCTTTTATATGGAGCTTGCTGCCTTATATGAGTCACTGGGGAGGCTCTGCCTTGATTTACGTTGCAGTGTCATAAAGCAGGGTGTGCTCAATCCAATGCTAGTAAAAGCTAATGATACAAGTAGAACAATAGAAGGTGGGACAATGCTAATGTTACACCTTTCTCAGAGCACAGAAATAAACCTTCCTCAAGTTTTCCACCTCCCAGTGTGGGTTTTCCCCCCAACATCTCAAGGTTACATTTACATATTTTTAAAAGGTTTGGTATTTGTGCTGAATTCCTCATCACAGAGGAGGATAGTGGTGCACATGTGTTTTTTAATCACTGATTGATTTGTTCTCTATGAAACTTTTCAATTATTCTAGACACAAAGAAAACCCTCGCTTCCATGCAAATCATTCCTGGGTTTTGGTAGCTGAAATTCTGGTCATCTTCCTGATTTTAGGATTTGAAACCAAAATGCTGTGCTTTCTCCACAGGAAAATGAGGCAAGGAAGTTGCATCCTGCAGCTAGGAGCAATTCCCAGCTCCTGCCTGTTGGTACAGTGCTGCACAGACATCCTTCACTTATTGGGTCTGGCAGGGGAGAAGCTGAGCAGAATTTCAGGTGTCAAGCACAATTAGGTGTTAATTAAAATGATCCATTTGCCTGTCCCCCAAGGTCCCCTGCTCCAGCTCAATGACAACATGCCATAAAAATATTGGGGCACGTTTATTTTCCAGCTGTCCCTGTGACAGGGCAAGTGCATTTCTGCCTGCTCAGTGGGTGACTGTGACACAGGGAGAGGGAAATCTTGTGACTCCCCCTCTACTAACTCACTTTTCACTTTTTGTTACTAATTCTTGTGTATCTTGTCCTGGGTGCTGGGAGATTCTGCTGAAAGGGGTTCACAATATACAGAATCCATGAGTACTCAGCACTGCACACATAATATCTAATTTCCATGTAATTAGGATGATTTTTCATTACCCCCACAGTAGGGAATTTTTGGCCTCTGTTGGTTTTCAGCATGAACCAATGCTTCATTTCTTGTCTTATCCTTTGCTTTCATTCTTTTTTGTTAAATTTAAAAACTTTAAAAAAATATTTGGAACCCTCTAAACATCAGTATTTTTCTCCTGAGCTGCTAAGCATTGCCATTTGAAATATTTCTTTCCCATATTTCGATTTTTCTTATCTTCTGTGGCATGAATTCTGATATATTTGCACAGCTTAAAATCCCACTGCGCCCACAACCAACATGAATGCAGGGTATGACTTGTATTTAGGAGTAGGAAGTGATCAATTCCTGCCCAAAGCCATAAGAGGAATATTCTTATCTTTCCCACTGGGATTCAAAGCCCAGGAGCAGAACAACAACCATATGACTTTTGTGAATAATCACAATTTGCTGCTTCAGCTGGAGGGTGGATGGCTCGGTACTGATGGGTGACAATTTTTTGTCTTTGGGTCAAAGAAAAGGAGAAAAAGTTGTAAATTAAGGGAAAAAATTAAAGGAAGATAAAAGAAATGTTATAAAACATTAAAGAGAGTAGAGTTTGAGCTGGCTTAAATCTGCTTGGGGTTATTACAAGCTGAATATTCACCCAGTTTTTTGGTGGGATGGGAATGACACAGTAAGTTTTCCATGAATCCTCTCTGTTTTTATTTTGACTCCTAAACTCCGTATGTCTCATTTTCTTCCCCCTTGAGCACTCTCTTCCAATCTCCCACTCCTTTTCTCACACTGGCAGCTTCGTGTCCTCCAGGAGTTTGGTTTCCAGTCCCACCCTGCTCCCACCTGCCCCTGGCCTGTGTCTCCTGGGATGATTCACCCCCTTCTGCTGTGCCACGCTGCCCCTGCATCCAGATCCATCTCACTTGGCACCTCCAGCCCTAATTCTGTGTCACAGCTGATCCATCAGCATTAATCCAAGGCCATAAATTAATTACAGATTCATTTTGCTCTCAGCTGGCTCTCCTCCTCTCTGCATCTCTGGGTGGTTCCTCTCCAGCCACGCCGGGGATTTGGCCCGTGAGGTTCCCATGTCCTTCACCCCATCCCTCTCCCTTTGTGCTCTCATTTCCACTGGGATTTCTCCATTCCCAACTACTCATTCCTGACCTAAACCTTCTCCGTGACTCTTAATGAGTTTGGTGTCAAGTAGGGAACTTATTTGGAGCAGAAATTCAACTCCTCTTGACACAGCAAACAAAATGGGGACTACTGAATCCCAGCAGACGGGAGAAGATGTCATGGCAGTGCAAGACAGGGTGAAAACCTTTGGGGACAATGACTTAGACATTCAGAGCTGTGACAAAGTTGAAGCAATTGATGCCATTGCAGATCCCAGCCCTGTGGATTTTGGAGCTGATGAGATTTGCTGTTTCAAAGTTGTGGTGTCACAGACAAATCAAATGTCAGAGAAAGGGAGGAAACTGTTCACCAAATATTTACTGCTGGGAACAAATCACAAGGTAAAAGATGGTCAAAAGCCACCAAAATAAATTCAAATTACATCAGTAGGAGAAACTTCAATTTACTTTATTGTCTGATGCTTAGGAACAAACACTGATGAAGGAGGAAACGCTTAAAAATCTTTATGAAAATCAGTTCTGTACAAAATTGCCTTCTTTGGAGCGTCTCTCATCTGTGTGTTTGTGTTAGGATTTAAATTTTGCCTTTTCTCTTTTTTTTTTCTTTTTTCCTTTTTTTTTTGATCAATCATAAGATGTAAGAACAACCACATCAGCAGTTTTGTCAGCAGAGAACTGAAGAAGATATTCAAACATGTACTTAGCCTCAGCCTCGATGATATTTGAGGGTAGTTAAAAAGGCTTTTCAGGGAGAAATCCGATGCAATTAACCAGCTTCCGATCTGCCTTATCAGCAAATCACATATTTGTGTGTGGAGACAAATGCTGACACACAGCTCTGGAAGTTTACTGAGTTTACTGCTAGACTGAACTGAAGAGATTAAAAAGGCGTTTGAGGCAGAAGCTGCAAAATGAGCCTGTTGATGAAAAAAAGAATGAGTTCACTCTCCCATTTCATCAAACAGATGAAGGTGTGGAGATCTGCAAGGGAGATGGAGAGGAACTGTTTACAAGGGCTGGAGTCACAGGAGAAGGAGAATTGCTTCCCACTGCCAGAGGGCAGGGTTGGATGGGATTTTGGGAAGGAATTGTTCCCTGTGAGGGTGGGCAGGCCCTGGCACAGGGTGCCCAGAGAAGCTGTGGCT
>JAWWEY010000005.1:24902078-24937089 GCA_035582745.1 Loriotus luctuosus
GCAGTGCCCAAGGCCAGGCTGGACAGGGCTGGGAGCAGCCTGGGACAGTGGAAGGTGTCCCTGCCATGGCAGGGGGTGGCACTGGACGAGTTTTAAGGTCCCTTCCAACCCAAACTAGTGCAGAATTCTATGAATTCTGGTTTTTAAGTCTTGGTGAGAAAGATGGAAAAGTGGGAATTGGAAAAACAGAAACTTCCACAGACACTGAAGTGTTTGATCTGCAGCCTTGGAAGGAGCTTGGATTGATGTAAAAATAAAACACACAGACATTAAGTTGAAACATCATAAACTTATGTTTCTATAGTTGTAAGTGAGAATATGTCTTAAGTATGCCTTAAGAATATGCCTTAAGTGAGAAACTGAATTGTCACCATCATATTTTCTGAAAAATCCCTTTGCCAGGATTTCTTCTCCCAGGAAGCTGAGAAGACTCAGAGAAAAATGAAAGCAATATTATCTCATTTGCTTCTCCTGTGGTTTGCTGCTTTGGAATGTGGTTTGGACATTGTTTACCAACAGGTGATTGTTCCATTGGTTTCATGTGAATTGTTTTTACTTAATGACCAATCACAGCCAGCTGTGTCAGGGCTCTGGAAGGAGTCATGAGTTTTTATTATTATCTTTTTAGCCTTCTGTAAGTTTCCTTTCTGTATCCTTTAGTATAGTTTAGTATAGCATTCTTTAATATAATATAGTGTTATAAAATAATAAATTAGCCTTCTGAGAACATGGAGTGAGATTCATCATTCCTCCCAACAACGGGGGACCCAGAAAATACCAGACTGTATGGGTGAGATGGTGAAGGGTTTCTGATGTAGGGGTGTGGTTGTAAGGAACAAATTAAGAGTTTAGAAATTATCACAGAAACACCTGTGTGTACATGTGATAATAGCCCATTGGACAAAAGTGTCCTCAGTGCAGCAGAAGTGAGTAAAGGTGATAGCTCAGAAAAGCAAAATAAACCTTGTGGTGACTGTCCATTGGACAAGAAAGTTATTTATTGTCCTGTAACAAAGTACTTGTGACTTCTCTTGAGCTATGGCCAACTGTTTGCTCCTCTAAAATCTCACAGCCTCTAAGACTGATGTTTATCTGAGCAATAAATCATTCTTAGCTCAACTGTGGTCCCATCCCTTCATTAAATAGAGGTGATAATTATAGGAAAGTACCTCAAAACATCTGATTCACCACAGATCTCCTTTCTGGTGTTGAATGACATGGATTTAAAATATGTGAGAAACAGTTCCCAAAAATATGTGGGGAAATGGAAAAGGAAAAAAAGCAGTGATTACAAAGGAATGATAAATTAATAAGGCAGCAGAAGCAGAAAGTTCATGCAGAAATATATGTCTTTTTTCTTCTATGGAAGTCTGTAGATAGAAGGAGGCTTGAAAATAGATTTTCTGAAATGAAAAACTTGTTTTTTACAAAACTCAGTTTTTCTTGCTAAAAGCAGCTTCTCAGGGAATGTTCTGGATGGCACACATTGCTGAGAAGCATGATGGCTGCAATATTGGAGCTTTAACCATATTCCTGCACCCTCTCAAACAAAAGTGCAGCGAGTCAGGAGCACCAACAACCCAATGCCAATGCCAGGAATAAATAAAACAGACTGAACATAACATTAATTAAACCTCCAGACTAGTTCATGCAGTGAAATCAATGTCTGCTGTGCAGATAAACTTCAGCTGAGCAAGAAACAGTGGGGTGAAGTGACAACAGATTCCAGAAATCCATAATCCCCCAGGCTATCCTGTCCTTTCCCCAAAAAGTGCTCATAGTGGAAGGAAAAAATGAAAATATAGCTGTACCTGCCTTCACCCCTGAGTGAGCCAGGGTGGGGAAATGTCCCTTTCTGTCACAACACCATCAAGTTCTGGCCCTGAGCAGTCACAGGCTGCTCTAATATTTGTTTTGCCAGCATTTCTGGAATATTTTTAATGCCATATTTTAAATGCTGCTGAAACATCCAGGCAGCAAGACAAGGCAAAGGAAAACATCATCATTCACTGCTGTGAGCAGCACACACTCTTCAACGTGCTCATTTTCAAGGCTGAACAGACATTTTTCCTGATGTTTCTTAAATGCAAAAAGCTATTAACTATGGTGCTGTTTCACATTTAGTATCAAAGAGTCTCACTCAAGCCAAGATTGTTTCTGATTCCCAGTGCTGGCTGCTCTCTGTATTCCTTCACTTGACAGTTTTCTGGTGGAAAATACACAGGTAACCAAGTGTATTTATTATCAAGGATTATTTCAGAGGAAAAATAAATAAATAAAAAATCCAAGATAAAATTCTTATTTTAAAGGGTAAATTAATATTCAAGATTCCCAGGGAAAAAAAAGCAAGGACAAAACAAAAGCCCTGCTTCTGCACAGGTCCATAGAAGAAAACTTGTCAAGAAAAGAGATTTGTTCAGAATTCAGCCATTTTTTGCTATCACATCATGTACAAATAAATACTGGGATGGAAAATCCTTGTTCTGACAAATGCTGTGCTAGAAGATCATTCCCAAAGGCTGAGTCAGCCCATCCAGCCATTGGAATTTCACTTCTAGGTTTAAATAAAACTTCCCTGGACTCTGTAGTGCCCCAGCATTGTTCACAGGGGGCATTTTCAGTGCCTTGGCATTTAACCTACTTTTTATTGTTACCTGCTCCCAAAGGTGACCTTATCCCATGGGAACTCTGTGGGAATGGAAACTTCTCTTGCCCAGACAGCCTCAGCTGCCCTGCCAGCCATTAAAAAATTAAAATTAAATTAAATTAAATTAATTAAAATTAATTTAAACATTAAAACCACCCAGGTTCCATTTGCTGCCAGGGCTCCTTGAGAAGGGGGACCAGGAATGAGCCAGTTCCACAGGGCTATTTATGTGGTAATAAATGAGGAATATTGATCCTGTGGGGTTCCCTTGTGGATGTGACAGCCTGGTCAGAGAGAGAGAAAGCTGGATAAGTTTTCCCATGAATCGGTCTGGGAAGCTTTAGGGAGCTGCAGAGGAATAATGATAGTCAAATATTAAAACAGTCTGCAGGTGGTGTTTTTTAACAAGTTGGTTTTGTCCCAAATGGGTGTCTTGTTAATTAGGCAATCATGTGAAATGTGTTGATTAAATGACCAATCAGGTGCACCTGTAGCAAACCAAGGTATAAAAGGGAGACGATTGAGTAAACACGCTGCTTTTAGTCCTTTGCCTTCTGATCTGTGTCATTCCTGACCCAATGGTAACATCCCCTCTCCAGGGGTTTTCCCTGTTCTTGTTAAACCTCCACAGCTCTGAGCACTCAGGAGGGGCCCGAGGGGAGCACAGGAGCTGGCAGGGTGCTCTGAGGATTCCAAGAGGAAAATGAACCCAGAGTGATAGAATAATGCAAGGTGGGAGGGACCCCGAGGGATCAGCCAACTCCTGAGAGGATGGGACAAAAACCCCTGAGTTTGGCATTTGGACCCATCTCAGAGTCACCTCCTCTTCCTCTCTGTGTCCCCTGCAGGGCACAGCCTTGTCCCCCTGTCACTGCTGCTGGCTGGCACAGCACCTGCAGGGTCAGAGGGGTTTGGCACAGGGAATGGGTGTGGAGGAGAAGCAGGACTCCACTCACACCCATCTGCAATGGGTTATGAGTAGAACAGCTGCCCATTTTTTTAAAAGATGCAGAGTTCACAGGTTGGGCCAGTTGCTGCCAGGGTGGAGTTCTAACTGTTTGTTGTTGTAATCACTGGTCATTTTCGTTAATTACCTGTCGTCAATGGTTAAGAATTCCCCCTTTTGTCGAGTGACACCCTGCTGGTCCTGGAGGATGGCGCCCAGACAGTGAAGGGGAAGGGCCATCGGGGTTGGCATGCAAATGACCTCGGATCCAGCATGCAACGGGAGAGACCCCTCACCAAACCTAGCCAAATCCCCTAAAACAACGAGCCAACACAAAATGGATAAATCAAAGTCATGCCTAGGCGTGAGGAACAGAATCCAGTATCTGCCAAGGCCTTTTTACCACTCTCCCTAATCTAACATGCCAGCTAGACAGAGGAGCTCAAATGTTGAACGAAAAACCAGAATCTCTGCTCACAGACCAGCAGACAAAACTGCACTTCTCCTCCTCCTCCTGTGTTGCACTCCTGGAAGCAGCGGCGGGCATGAGCGTGACCCATCGGTTCTTCCCACCCGAGCTAATTTTTAATAAAGGCATTCAAAAAGAGAAAGATCTCCTGCCCTGTTTATTTCACAGTGGAATCACAGAACCCCACAAGGGTCTGGGTGGCCTCAGGGCCAGGGACCGGGGCCAGGGACACCTTCTACCCCCACAGGCTGCTCCCAGCCCTGTCCGAGCTGGCCTAGAAGCTCCAGCCTGGCTCAAATCAGGGCTCCCATTCCCAGCTAACCCCTCCTGCCTGGCTCACCCAAGTTAAACAATGTGCAGTCAGCCTTTGGTGGGTATCGACTGAAGGAGATTTTAGCAGCACACAAACAACAGCATCTCCTTGCCCTCACTTTGAGCAGTTTTCCTCGCTGGACAGCTGCTGGGAGGGAGGACAACCTTCCCCAGCCCACTCACTCTTCTTTTCTGATGACAGCAATTGAATCCAGTCAGCTTCATGCTCAATTTGGCATTATTTAAATGACTACCAGAGGAATAAAATGCTTGGAAATACAAATTTCCATGCACTCATGTGCTAACACACCGTGCAGATCTGACTGCTGCAAACAAAAGGCACATCTAAGTGGCAAGTGTTTATTACAGAAGTTCAACCTTCAGGATCATCTTTGCTTATTTCCAGTCCCTTTAATTTAATTGCTTTATTTCAGTTTATCCATCAGCAAAGCTGCTGAAAAGCAGTTTTCTCTTTAATCTACAACTCGTGTATTTCTTGATTGTCCCTTTAAATCTGTGCCCCTTCCTATAATCTCCAGGGTTTTTCTTGCCTGGAAAAGCAAAGGAAGTGATGTGAACTCACCTAATAACTGCAAGAACAAGTTACACACCCACGTGGGGATTTGTGCAGAGCAGTTAGGGCACTTTCCTGCTCAATTACACTAATTATCTGCACTGAATTAAAGAGCATCTTCTTGTGTAACTGGTTTAGGATGGGGCCCCTGCACATCTCTTTCAGTTTCTATCTATGGATATTTCCCTGGAAAGCCTCCACTGGTATTTGGTGCAGGTTTGGGGGAACTAAAGCTTCCTGCAGAGCAATTTCAACATTCCATTTAGAAAAATGGACTTGCCTGAAATGTTCTTTTCCTGCAGAAGAGCTGCTCTCAGTTTTTTACAGCAGGTCCCTGAGCTGGTGAGCTGAGAGCAACAAAATACAGATAAATTAATGAGAGTGTCCCACACCATCAGAGAATCCCTGAGGTGGGAAAAGCCCTCTGAGAGTCCAACCCCTAACCCAGCCCTGCCAGGACCTCCACCAAACCTTGTCCCCAAGTGCCACATCCACATTTTTGGAACACTTCCAAGGACAGTGACTTCACCACTGCCCTGCTTGCAGCAAAGATTTCCCAAGTAATCAAAGCTTTGGATAATCTCTCACTCCCACACTGGGGGAGTTTGGTGCCCAGCTGGCACAGGGATGTGCCAGACCCAGGAAAAGGCATCCCTCTGGTCCCAGGTGGCTCTGGAGTGGGGCTGGGAATGCAGGGTAGAAACCAGCTGAACCAGGGCTCTGCAGGTGTTTGGGATTTTCCTCCAGAAAGGCAGAGAACAGACAAACCAGGATGAGTTCCTGATCCCTGGGGAAGCTGGAGATACTAAATGCAGAGCCAGAAGCAGAGGTGGGACCTGTCCCAGCTTTCAGCAGCTCCACAGAAATGTTTTGGCTGTGAGCTGCCAGCGAGGCAAAGATTTTTTTTTTTTTGCCACAGGATTCCTGAAAAAAAAAAGAGAGAGAAAAAAAGCAATTTCCATGACAACACGATGGGATAAGAGAGGAAATCCTCATTTTCATGGAGAATTGTGCACAGAAAAAAAATTAGGATAATATAATAAGAAAGGCCCTATTCAAACCCAAATCCCCTTTCAGCAGGAGCAGAGAGGGGTGAACTCAACAATTCTGTCTCCAGTCATTCACATGAGGAGCCCCAGCTCCTCCTCTGCAGAACCATGATTAGCCCATATATCCACAAAGCCCTGCAGTGAATGAGGGTCTCGTGGCAAGCACATGGAACTATTCATTCCTCCCACAAAAGTGACAAATAAGGAGCATTCCACCTCATTGCTGAGACACTTTTTGGCCTGGCTGCAATAAAGCTGTAACAATTGTAATGGCATGGGCACACAAATTATCCTTTGTGGAATTAAAAACTTTCGAGGAATTGGGCATTTCACTGCATGAATCTGCCTGGCTTTTGTTTCAGGGACATGGACTGTGACCCACACACAGCCCAAGGGAAAGCAGCCCCATTTTCCAGAGGAACTGGCTCAGTGGGAAAAGGACCCTGGCCACAATTCAGGGTTTGTCAGTGGACATGTCAATCTTTCCACACAGAGAAAGATTTGTGATAAGGTTAAAGATACCTCACACTGTTCTTCCCTTCCCCTCACACAGATTTACAAGCCCAAGGACACCTGTTAGGAGGAGTGGAGATAAGAAAGGACAGTCATATTTCCTTATCTGGAGCTCTCTGCTTTATAGCCCTTCAGCCTTATGGGGCAGGAGTGGTTTTATCCCCAGAGAAAGTCCCTGGGAACATCATGAGCAGCTTTCTAAACACTCAAAGCCTCCTGAGGAGGCAGCAGCTGAATCCACACCTGGAATAGAGGCCTCCTACCCACACAGACAGAAATCCATGGGAGTTCATCCAGCTCCCCCTCCAGCCAGGGGGTCCCCATCACATGAACCCTCCAGGCTTGTTCTGATCTGGGATGCCATCCAAACCCAGATTATCCACTCTGTCTGTGCTATGGGACACTGAGCACTGAGATTTTGGCTGTGAGGTTCAGCAGTCAGAGCCTGTCCCTACATTAAATTAAGGTAATGTGAGAAACATCCCCAGAGCACACAAAGCCACAGGAGTCTCAGCATCCTCTGCCACCTCCTCGTCTGGATTTTGAAACAGCTCCTGTTTGACACTGTGCTTAATCTGCTGTTAATACATTCCTTCATTATAACAGTACTTTATGAATAAATTCTTCTATAAAAGCTCACAATGATGCAATCCAGCCTGAAGCTCCTCTGATTTTGCTAAATTTGGGCTTTGGATGCAACCTAGTATTAGCACTTAGGCAAGGTTTGAGAAACGCTGGAACTTTAAAATTAGATGGCAGAAAAACTCCATTTGTGAGGACAACATCAAAGTCAAAACATGGGAAATGCTGAGATTGTATTCAAACCTTAGTAAAGATTATTATTCCATGCAAGGAATTTTTTTTTCCTCTCAACAATAGGCCCATAATTAGAATTGCCTCCTGTGCTGAGCAGCACACGGCTCAGTGCCCAGGCAGCACGCCCTGCTCTCACTGCAGGACGTGCCAGGGATGGTGCCAAGGCATTTGTCCTTGGCCACAGGGAAAACCAGGAGCCTCAGGAGGCAGTGGAGATTCTGTGTGGACTCTCCATGACCCACCGGAGAAACTTTCCAGTGCAGGGACTGTGGCAGGTGCAGGAGATGGTTCCACTGATGTCTCAGGGGCATGACTTGCAGGAAGGAGCTGAGCAGTCCCATTTAGATGATGAAATTTTAGTGAAACCACTCCTGCCCTATGGCAGCAGCTCTCTGGCCACAGGGACAAACACAACTTTCCCAGGCATTGCCCTGGGGAAAGGCTGTGAGAAGATCAGAGAAAAGAATGAGAAACAATTCTTAATTTCCACTTGCTGCACCCATTCTTGTGCACATGTAGAATGTGTTATGGGGATTTGTTCATCAAAGGGTGATTTCTTAATTAGCCAGTGGTGGTGGTGTTTTAATTAAAGGACCAATTATGTCCAGGTGTATCATAACTGTCTATAAAATATATGATGATGATGATTAATAATGATCTAATATAATAAAGACATTGATGAGCCTTCAGTGAATCATGGAGTCAATGCTAATTATTTCCAGTTTGGGGATGTGCCACTGCAACACTGCACTGATGTGAGTTGTGCACATTTCTTGGGCTCCTGGTGCCATCTGTGCCATGGCCCTGCAGCTCTTGGCTGTGTTGGGCAGGATTCCTCTGCTGGAGCATCCCCGTGAGCTCAGCCAACAGCTCTGCTGAGAGGCCAGGCCTCAGGACATGGGGACATCCAATTCCTGCTGCTCAGGAATTGTCATGGTGCTGTGTGTGCAGGCAAATGTTCTCACAATGCCTTTGGGAATCACAGAATCATTTAGGTGGGAAAAGAATTCTGAGACCATCGAGTCCAGCCCTTGACCCAGCACTGCCAAGGCCACCACTGACCCCTGTCCCCAAGTGCCACATCCACACAGCTCCTCAATTTCCCCCAGGATGGGACTGCACCACCTCTCTGGGCAGCTGTTCCAGGGATGGATACCCTTTCCATGAAGAAATGTTCTCTAATATCCAGTCTAAACCTCCCCTGGCCCAGCTGAGAACACTGAGTGCCATGCCCAGTGCTTCCTTGGACACCTCCAGGGATGGGGACTCCAAACCTCCCTGGGCAGCCCCTTCCAGTGCCTGAGCACCCTTTCCAGGAAGAAATCCTCCCAGATATCCACCCTACCCCTCTCCTGGCCCAGCCTGAGGCCGTTCCCTCTGCTCCTGTCCCTGTCCCTGGAGCACAGCCCGACCCCCCCGGCTGTCCTTCCTGTCAGGAGCTGTGCAGAGCCACAAGGTCCCCCTGAGCCTCCTTTGCTCCAGGCTGAGCCCCTTCCCAGCTCTCTCAGCCACTCCAGACCCTTCTCTGGACACTCTCCATCCCCTCAAGGTCTTCATCCTTTTCCTGAGGGGCCCAAAACCAGCCCAGGCCTGGAGGTGCCCAGCAGGGCCAGCCCAGGGGACGGGCACTGCCCTGGCCCTGCTGGACACCCAGAGCTGATCCAGGCCAGCAGGAGCTCTGTCCAGGGCTGCTAAAGATATCCAGAGAGGGACTGTCCATGTGTGCAGCCTTTGGCACCCACTGTGCTGGCTGACCCTCCAGCCCTGCACAGGTGAAGCACAGACAGAGGAGTCTTCAACTGATTAAAGTTGAAAAGTGGAATGTTTATTACAGCATCGGGCACAAGTGGAATTATTTCCAAAGGCATGTGCAAAGAGAGAGAAAAGAGAAAAAGGGAGAGAGAAAGAGAGAGAGAAAGAAAGAAAAAGAATCTATTTATCTAAAAATGTCTTACATATTCATATAATTCCCAAACAACCTAATACATACTCATTACCTAACCCCACCTAACCCTGTTTCATATTCAAATGTATTTAAATGAGTCCAAAGTTCCTTCACACTTGTGCAGTCCTTCACCTCAAATGGGTCAGTGGGTCTGAAATGGGTCTTTGGTCTCCTGAGGTCACAGTGACCCTTTACCTTTGCCTTGCTGCCAGGCTTTGGAGCCCTTGGCTGTAGCTCAAGGTTCAGGGCCCAGGTGCAGCCACAGCCTCTTCTTTTCCACAGTCAGATCCACATCCCATCCTGCTTCTTTAAACACAGTAAACACAAATACCTGATTTATATCTTAGCCTTAACTATTCCATCTGCTAATAATTAACTCTCCCTTATTATCTCTTCTCTTCTTGCTATACTCTTGATTTTTTCTATCCCCCTAACTAAATCTAGCCACACTTTTAACTCTTTCAGTTTCCTTAAACCCTTGATTCCCAGGCCCTGGGCCAGGCTCACCCCATGGTCCCCAAGCACTTTCAGCTCAGCCCTGCTCCAGACCAGGCTGGGTTTGGAATGGGGAACAGGAGGAGGGAGAAGGAAGGCAAGAGATAAAGGGGAAATCTTTGCTATTTGATCAGCTGAAATGAAAATGTCTAAGAGCCCTTCCTTGAAGAGCAGGAGGATGAAAGGAGCAGGAACACAGCTCCATGTGCTGGTGCCTGCATTTGAGAATAAAAAGCAGTCAAGAAAGAAAACTCCTTTCTCCCAATTTATCTGAGGACAGAATGCAGACAGCAGGGTTTGTATTTACCTCTCATTTGGATTCAACAAATGTGTCCTGTGAATACATTTTTAGAAACTATTTTTCTTCAGGAATACATTTTTTATTAGCTGTTATTGCTCAATTTGTGCTGGTTTCTAAAGACCTGGTGTGCCTTGTAGGGACAGATGAAGACGAATGATTCATGAGTCACTGCAAAGATCACAGGTTTAATGGAGCCTCATCAGTCAGGCATTTCACAGCCCAGGTGAACACATGGAGCAGCTGTGGCCTGTCTGGAGAGGCACCAGGAGCAGGCACAGGGACACAGATCCAGGTTTTTCCCAAAGGAGAGCCATGCTGGAGGCTGACCGAGATCTCAGCACACACCCATGGCTTTTCAAATCCTTTAGTTGCTTTCAAGCCCCAAACCAATGGAGCTTTCCTTCCCTGCTCCTCTATTCCCCTCCTCTCCCACCACTGTAGCTTACAGAACACATTTAATCAGGTTAGGATTTTATCTCTTCATTCACAGGGTCATTTGAGTGACAACACCATTTTTTTTCAACAGCAGAACAAGTTTTCCCATGAACATCCAAAGGACAAGGCCAAACTGGGAACACAAGAGGGGAAAAAAGCCTAAAAAATGTGTTCAGGTGCCTGGTGCAGCAGGGCCAGGACATTTCAGGCTGCACAGGATCCCTGAACTCCTCCTGCAGTGATAAAAACACCCTCACACTGATGCCTAAGCAGATGCTCTGCAATGCATATTCCCCATACAAATACGTTTTCTGGGTATGTGGAAAATATTCCATATGTGGAAAATACATCTCTCTCCATCTGAGGATGTGTTTGGGATCTCAGACCCATTTCCTTGGTGGTGCTGAATGACTTACCACTGAAATCACTCTTCAGCTAACAAAAATCCATTCTTTTCTCCCATCACCCACTGGAGGAAAGAAAAACGAGTGAATAGAACACCTGAAAGGGAACAGAAAAGAAAACAACTCCTGCTCTACCTACTCCTACCTCACCACCTGGAGGCTAGAGGACCTTTCCAGGTGTTTTGTGGGCACCCTCCCAGAGGGGGGAGGTCACACCCTGTGCTCCAGGGCCCTGAGTTAAGTGTGAGGTTCCATCAGGGGGATGGCAGGCTGGGAAGGGAGAGCAGACACAGCTCAGATTGCAGCAGCTGCCCTGCCCACACAGGGAGGCTGGGCCAGGGAAAGCCAGAGAATCACTGCTATTTCTCCCAGCCTCTGAATTATGAGAAAAACACCTTTTATTTCCCTTTTTCTTCCTTCTGAAATAATCACCCAAGCCTAGAGATGTAGTATTTTTGGGGTCCCCCGTCATGGGGAGGAAAGATGAATCTGACTCCATGTTCTTAGAAGGCTAATTTATTATTATATTATATTATATTATATTATAATACTATACTAAAACTATACTAAAGAATAGAGAATGTATACTTACAGAAGGCTTCAGAAGATATTAATTAAAAACTTGTGACTCTCTCCAGAGCCCCAACACAGCTGGCTGTGATTGGTCATTAAGTCAAAACAATTCACATGAAACCAATGAAACAATCACCTGTTGGTAAACAATGTCCAAACACATTCCAAAGCAGCAAAACACAGGAGAAGCAAATGAGATAAGAATTGTTTTCATTTTTCTCTGAGGCTTCTCAGCTTCCCAGGAGAAAAATCCTGGGCAAGAGGATTTTTCACAAAATATGACAGTGACAGGTCGGGAACCATTTTTGCAACTGTTTTTTAAGCTCTATCTTAGGCAAATCCAGCTGTGTTTGAGCAGGCCAGTTCTGGGCATGCAAATGGGGCTCCAGGATGTTGCTGAGGTGGGTGGTGAGCCAAGCCCAGCATGTGTGGAATGGGAAAGGCCTGGGATGTGTTGGTGTGATTTGGGATGCTCATGAGCTGCTCGATGGTGAAAATCATCCTGAAGGGCCTGGAGCAGCTCTGTGCCCAGGACAGGGTGAGGGAGCTGGGGCTGCTCAGCCTGGAGAGGAGCCCCAGGGAGAGGGGACTCAGCCCTGGGTGACTCTGGGTGTCCCTTTGTGTCCCTGTGTGTTCCTGGGTGTCTCTGGCTGTCCCTGGTTGTCCCTGGATGTCCCTGGGTGTCTCTGGCTGTCCCTGGGTGTCCTTGAGTGTCCCTGTCTCTTCCTGTGCATCCCTGGCTGTCCTTGTGCATCCCTGTTTGTCCCTGTGTGTCCCTGTGTGTTCCAGTGTGTCCCTGTGTCCCCCAGTCTGTCCCTGTGTCCCCCTGTCTGTCCCTGTCTGTCCCAGTCTCTCCCTGTGTGTCCCAGTCTGTCCCAGTCTGTCACAGTCTGTCCCTGTGTCCCCCTGTCTCTCCCTGTGTCCCCAGTCTGTCCCTGTCTGTCCCTGTGTCCCCCTGTCTGTCCCTCTGTCCCTGTTTGCAGGGGTCAGAGCAGGCCCAGGCCCTGTCCAACCTGGCCTTGGACACTCTCAGGGACACCTACAGCTTCAGTGTCCCTTTATTTGGACCACTCGTCATTAATGGCTGCAGTAAGAGGAAGAGCAGCAAATTAAATTTTCCCAGTCACTAGCCATGGCTTCCTGGAAAAAAAGCAATTGAGAATAGGTTCAGGAATGGAACATCCTGAGCAAGTGAAGCTGACAGAATGAACATGGCTCTGCCTACTTAGAAGTGATGAGTGTGATGTTGAATAACACCCAGAGAGGTGTGTGCTGGGGCATGAAGCTGATGCTATATTCAAGGATGGAGATCATAGTCACTCATCAGGTAAACTTCTGCTTCGGGACATTACCCCAGAGTAGGAGATTTATTCCACTGGTTTAACTTTCCTGCCCTATCAGAAGTTCTCTTTATCTTCCCACTATATCACCTTGGCATTTGCCTTGACTGAACTCTGCTCTTGCTGCTGTTTTTTAGTGTGTCTGCAAATCTGTCACTGGCCCTGCTCTGTCTCCCAAGTCACAACTACAGTGCCTAATAAAAGGTGCAGTGAAGTCATCTTCAGTATCCTTAGCTCTCGAATATTCAGAATTAAATTGTTGCCTGGTGCCCAGAGCTGGGGTGTAAACAGGAGTAATTCCATGCCAGCTAATGAAAGCAGAGCTGTGGAAAAAGGGGCTCTGCCTGTGATCCATGCTGCTGGGTATGGATTATGTATCACAGCAATCTCCTACCACAGCAGCAAATACAGTCCACTGTGTAATGGACCCAAGCACAGAGGTTCACATTAAAGACATTTTTCAGTCATTTAATTGAATTTGAAAATGTCACAGTAATTCAGGCTCTACTTCACTTACACCTGTACAAATCTGTTTATGGTGGCTTGATGTAATTTTGTCCACTATAAACTGGCTTAAATGACCCGAAAAGGGGATTTGTTTTCCCTTTCAATTCCCTGAAAGCTTTGAAGAAGTTAATAAAGCAAGTTCTCCGTGTTATTTTTGCAGCAGACAGAATCTTCACTGCATTTTCCCCTGTTTAGTTGTTAATTCACTCCAGTATGAAGGAGTGCAATGTCATGGCCATTAATAAATGACATAAATAAGACTTCTAAAGTGTTTTGGGAACATTTTTATTGCTGATTTTCATTCTGGACCCATTCATGAAAACGCAGGTAACCTAAAGGATTCACAGGAAAGGGGCTGACTCAAGGGGACATGACTAAGGCTTGATTTAAGTTCATATTTAGGACTGAAGGATGGAGTGAGACTTTTATGCCATTTTTTGGGATGCAGAAGGATGTCTTCTCAAAAGCTGTACAAAGCAGCAGTTCATGGTGGAGAGTGACCTCGGAAGTTGCGGTTTTTTAGAGACCCACTTGGGGAAGAAGCTAGTTGAATGCTAGTTAATGTCTGGTAAAACTTTGTGACCCATGGAGAACATCAAGTCCAAACATACTGGGAGGTTATTAATATTTTTCTAAAGATAAAGTAAGTTTTGGAGTTTTTGTGTCCAGCCCACAAAATTAGCCAAAATTAATACCAAAGTAAAATGGGAATCCATGAATGGCTCTCATTTTTATATTTCATCAAACCTAGTCTAATTAAATTGTTACTGGTTTTGACAGACACTTTCTGTCAACCATTCTGATGGTAAAAACATTTTCCTGCGGAGAATTTTGACTTTTTCTAGACCAGGCAAGGTCATTAAATCATTTTCTTAAAAGCATAAGATGTGCTGAACATTGATAGATGTTTGTTTATGAACACTAAAAAAACAGTGCACTGTAAATGAGTTCCTATTGGTAGCAAATGAACTCTTTCATGATTATTAATGAAGTCTGGAGTTGCTATTGCTGTCTAATTATACCAAATGTATTTCTCAAGGTTCAGGGATCTACATAAATCAATAGAAGAACTGAGTCTGAAAAATGAAGTGAAAGCAGTTAATACAGTGCTTGATTGGACATTACTGATGGCTATTAGATACTTGGGTTTTTTCTGGTTTAATTTTCTCAGTAGCTTGAGGAGTCATTCTGTTCCAAGGCACTTTTGAATATCTGGTATTTTTTGGTAACCTACCTAGAAGTTATTTTTGCACTGTCAATGCAGTAACCATGAACTCTCCCCATATAATTGCTGTGGGGTTATGGAATTTTCCCTGCAGTGAGTTTTAATTATTCCGTGCTAATTAAGCAACTGATGCCTACTGTGAAAAATTCTCCCTTTGGAACAATGTGAGCAAAGGTGCATACATAAATTTCATAACATATGCATAAAAGCATCCTTTTTTTATCTCTTGTACTAATTTCATGTCCCCATGTTGGGGCGGCAGCATGAATAAATATAACTCCTATGGCTGTATATAGAGTGCTCCAAAGACATAATATTCATCTTTTCCCACTAAAAAAAAATTGCAACATGGTATTTTTGGGCTGGTTGGATCCTCCCTTCAGGACAAAGACTGTCACCTATTAAAAAGTTAGATAAAAAATGAAATGCTTAATTATACTTGAGTTAAAAGGAGGCTTGTTTGTGCCTTGCTGGAAAATAATCCCAGGATGGTTTGGGTTGAAAGGGACCTTAAAACCCATCCAGTGCCACCCCTGCCATGGGCAGGGACAACTTCCACTAGCCCAGCTCGCTCCAAGCCCATCCAACCTGACCTTGGATATTTTGTAATTGCAATGACATTGAAAAGGGGACAGAGAAAGGGCAGAGGGAGCAGAAACTGAAGACAGATGTTTTCTTCTGGAAAGTGCATCATCCCCTAGGCTGTTGAATTTATAGGACAGAGGGTTGCAAGAACTGGCAAGATTATAACTGGTGATGTGGAATCACTCTCAGACCACTCCAATGGTGGGCAGGCAGTACGAAAGAGGAAATTTGAAGACAAATTTAATGTATAAAAATGCCCAGGGAAGTAATTTCTGATCTAAATAAGTAAAACCTCTTTTATTCTACCTGAAACTAAATAGACTTTTTTGATAGCTGTGCTAGAGGTAAAATATATTCTCTAAGAAAACTTTCATTAGATTAAAACCCAAGCTTTTTTTTTTTTTTTCCTCCTGAAAGAAGTGTCAGTATAAAAAACAAATCAGCATTAGTTGTTTCCAGCGGTGGTTTGGAAGGGAAGATTTCTGCCTCAGAGCTGAAACATTGCACTGGTGCTTATGATGGGACTGAGCTGAGTGGATGGATAATTGGATAATTACAGCACTAATGGAGCCCTGGGAAAACTGCTCCAGGTCCCTCCTCCAGCTGTGTCTGCTCTGTGAGGTGGAGGTGGCTGGGCCACCTGGGGGGATTGTGTTGGCTGTCACTGCACTGCTGCCTTCAAACACCCCAAGTGCAGCTCTGGAACAGGAAAGCTCTGTAGGACAGGGATGGACGGGCTTAAGAGCAGCCCAGAAGTGCCAAATGATTTAATTTCCCTGCTTATGAAAGACATGGAGGCTGAGCTGAGGCTTTGTTTCAGGGTGAATGTGGTCTAGAGTGTCTCCTGAGGGTGTTGTTGTCACACCCAGGTGGCTGCACTGGGCTGGAGTGTGAACATCTTTAGCCAAGCCACGTGAAGCCAGGAGGAGTTGGAGGCTGTACCTGGAGAAATTTGGGGTTCAGCTATTCATCCTGCAAAAGGGAACCCTTGTGAGCCATTAAAACCACAACAGCAAAGTCCTCAGGGGTGCAAAGCCCTGCCCTGGGCTGGACCAGCTTGGCCAGGAGAGCTCTGGAGGGACCACAGTGCCCAAGCATCAGCATCCTGTGCCACAAACCTCCTGAGATCCCTTCCCCCTGTGATCCTTTAGAAAACTGGGCTGAGCACCGAGCTAGAAACTTATTTTCATGTTTTTAATTAAGAAATTCAGGTAAAACACTCAAACCAGTTGTAAATTTATTTTAGACTAAACCCCAAAGATGAAATCACTTGTTAGCAGGCAGCTCTCTGTGTCACCTGGGTGTTGCAGCTGAGCAGACAGGTGGATATCCCAGTGATATCCACCTGTGGCTCCAGCAGGGCTGTGGAGATCTGATCCAACCTGACAGTGACAATGTCCTGGAGTCAGGAGCTGTGGCAGCCTCATCCAGTCTGTGGAAATGTGAAAATGCTCTCCTAGCAGTGAGCTGTCACCAGCAGGAACACGGGCTGCTTTCCACTTAAAATTCTCCATATGAACAAAAAAAAATAAAGTCTCTGTGAATCATCTTTAGAACAGCCTATTTTGCCCCTTTTCAAATTACAGATCTGACATTTCTATAGGTTTTTAATTCAATTACCTTTAGCTCTGCTTAACTGGGAGCTCATGGTCCTTGTAAAGATACAGGGCAAACATTGTCTTTTGGCAGCCCAGCCTCATCTCTCCTTGTCTTGAGAAGATGCTTAAAGAAACTACAGGTTTCAAACAGGCTCATTTATCTCATCTATTACTTCAAGATACTCTGGCCAAGTTCATCACAATGATTTCCACGTTTGCCATTTCTTAGATCTTTCCATCTCTTCCTCATCTTAGCTGTGCTACATTGCAGGAACACACAGATATAAATCCATGCACTTGTTTTTTTTATCTATGTGTGCTCCCTTTTAAGCTGTGCTGGAGTTTTCCTTGCCATGGCAGCTGACACTCAATAATCAGAAGAGAAAAGCTTTATGTGCATTATTCCCTTTTCCCTGTTGAAGGAATTTGTACAACAAACTGTGGGACCAGTGCACATTGCAAGGCATTGTCACAGAGGTCTCCTGATTGTTCTGGTTTGAGTCTACAGAAGTCTTTTTGCTCCCTAAATTTAGAAATTTACCCCCAGAAAGGACTTCTCCTCCCGCAGAGGGTGCCAACACTTTGAATGGGTTTTCATTTTCATGGGACATAAAAGGGAATGTTACATTTCCCTGTGAAAATAAAAGCTCTGCTTGCATTTGTCAAGGTTTACTCTTTCATAGTCTCCAAACACAACTTTTTAAGTGGAATTAATGCTGTTCTGTTTCTGGAAGGTGGCCAGCAGTGGGGATAACCCATCCTGTGGTGTCACCTTTGCTGTTCCCAGCAGAAACTCCCTGGGACACCTTGGCTCTGCTTTGAGTGCTGCTCTCAGTCCTGTAGAGAAACTTGATGGAACATGGAATCACAGACTCATTTAATTTGGAAAATCCCTCTGAGATCATCAGGTCCAACTGTTCCCCCAGCACTGCCAAGGCCACCACACACCCATGTCCTCAAATCCTCCATCTACACAGCTGTTAAATGGAGACCCTTCCCTGGGCAGGAAGGTGACACTTCCCTGTTCCAATGCTTAACCAACCTTTCAGTGAAGAAATTTTTCCTTTTCTTTTCCAAGAAATGAGGTGAAAAATGGCTATTCAAATGCATAAAGTATGCAATAATCTGATATGTTAATTGTTTAATTGTATGTCTCTTAAGAAAGGAAAAGGAAAACTGTCCAGTGCAGTATCTGGCCAGGTTGGGTGGGGCTTGGAGCAACCTGGGGTAGTGGAAGTTGTCCCTACCCTTGCAAGGGGTGGAATGAGATGAGCTTTAATGTCCCTTCCAGCCCAAAGCACCCTGTGATTCCAGGATAAACTATATATGCACTGCATAATTGCTTTTCCAATTTTGGGCCATGACTAGAGAAGGAAAATGGTGAGGGATCGGCTTTCTCTGCTCCCTGCCACTGCCTGTGTGTGGGGTCAGGATGTATCTGCTAAAACACATCTCAAACCAAGCTGTAGGTCAGGTTTGGGGGAGCAGGATGGCAGAGCAGAATGTTGTGTGCAGTGACAGTGAGGGCAGCAGGCTTTGGAGCATGACAGATCCCAAATTGCTCTGCTTGGTCGGATGAATTCCAGAGTGCCATCCCTCCCCTCCCCACAGCAGGGGCTGTCATTTCCTGGAAGGGGAACCCTTTGATCCAGGATCTGTTACTCTCCTGCTGAACGGAGCTTGCAAATTACTAATGATTCTGGCAAAAGAACTTTAATTTTGTGCCAGTGGGAGATTTCAGGTTAATTAAACGGTCTCGTTGCTCTGTGTTTCACCAGGTAACAGCTTTGGGCTGAGGCTGAGGAACTTTACAACTTGAGGACCTAATCCTGTCTTGACCTAACTTCAGCTGGCCAAGCCAATGTCTCCAAGCGCCTGAACAAGTTCTGAAACTCACTCTAAAAACTTCAGTGCCACACCAGGACAACAGTGTGCTCCAGGCTGTGAAAATAACTCCTTGCTACTTCCCACTTTTGTTAGCCTTCAAGCAAATGTCCAGAAATGTGAGAAGAGCAGCAAACCCAGCTGCTGAAGCATGTCACATAAATCAGGGGTCTCACCTGTGTGGTGGGTGAGCAGAACAGAAAGGTGAGAAATCCCAGGGCAGAAGGAGAAACTCCAGAGCAAGCTTTTACCTGAGGCAGTCACTGTTTGTGTCTGCAGTACACAGAGAGGAGGTGGGTGCTGTTGGGTTAAAAACTGATGTCCTTGGTGTGGCAGAGCACCTGCTACCAAATCCAGTCCTGTCTGTGCATTGGCAGTGGTGCTGAACTTCACTTTGGCTCTCAGCTGAGATAGGAGGCTCAAAAGGGATGGGACATCACACAGACATCACATCATGGGTGTAGGGGGAGCCCCTCTGGAGAAAAATGTGAAGGGGGAGCAGCAGGGGCCCTGCACATTTGCTCTGGGGGAAATCTGGAGCAGGATGAGAGTCAGGGAGCATTTGGGAGACCAGATATTGGGATTCTTCTAAGAGTTTTGTGTTTCTGGAGGGATTGGGTACAGGAATGGAGGAAATTAGATGAGCTCAGAATTTAACATCCATGGCTGTCTAAAGATTTTAGATCACATTTTGTGACTCTGATAAAATGAGACAGTGAAACAAGAACAACTGCAGAATGCAAGAGACACATTGGTGAGATATCCAGGGGGATTTTTGCCTGTAATGGTTGCCACCAGTGTTATTTCATTCTAATTCAGAAAAAAAAAATCACATTATAATTAACAACAAGGAAAATAGGTAAGAATTTGGACAAAAATAACACTGATAAAAGCAATCCAGGTTCTCTTCTGAGAGATGCAGATGAAGAGAGGATTTAAGTGGACAAGGGAGGCAAAGTAAATAGAAAAGACATCCCTGGTGAGCAAAACCTGTTCTACCTTTTTCAGTGCAAGGATGATAATAATTACAGCAGTGTATGATTTATTCAGTTTTTGTAGCCTTTTTCCTTGCACTCAAAAGAGAGATGGGAAAGGCTCAGGAAAATACAGAGAGCTGGAAAGGGCTCTGAAAAAAAAATCCTGCCTAATACTGCTTTCTGCAGCTTTCTGCCTCTGCCCTGAAGGAATAAAAAATATCAAATCTCCATATTTTGGGGCTCTGCCAGTTTTCCCCCTCTCTGTATTTTACTGAGCCCTTGCAGGAGTGGCTGTGCCTGGTGAAGGCAGGGAGAGGAACAGGAGGTGTTCTCACCTGCCTCCACTCATGTTCTGACCTGCTACACCCCATTGCTCATTAATATGGCATTTTTAGGGTAGGATGGCTCCAGGCTGGCAGGTGACAAAATTGTTGGAGGTGTGTGCTGCAGCTGGAGCCAAGAATTGCAGGGGGACAGGTGGAGGTCTGTAAATAAGGACACTTGGAGCCTGTCTGTGCAATGCCAAAGCCACTCCCAGCCAGGAGAGAGCTGAGCTTTAAACAGCAGGTCACTGCTGCCAGTGCTGCTGTTGTCACCAGGAGCCAAAGGACAGGATCTGCTCAGCTTTCAAGGGGTGAGTTCACAAAATACTTAAAAGCCCCCAAACTGGCCATTTTCAGACCATTTGTACAAGTTCATCGTGGTTTCTTACCCCATCCACCTCCCTTGTTGCAGTGCCCATGGCATCTGCAGCACCTCTCCTGCTCCCCACGTCCTGCTCCTCTGCAGGACAGCCCCAAAAGGACATTGAGGGGCTGGGACATGTCCAGGGAAGGGAACAGAGCTAGGGAAGGGTCTGGAGCACCAGGAGTGACTGAGTGAGCTGGGAAAGGGGCTTAACTTGGAGAAAAGGAGGCTCAGGGGGGACCCTGTGGCTCTGCACAACTCCCTGACAGGAAGGGCTGGCTCCCAGGAACAAGGGACAGGACAAGACAAAACAGCCTTGGTTTGTACCAGGGGAGGTTCAGGTTGGAGACTGGGAAAACTTTCTTCACAAAAATAATTGTTAAGCACTGGTACAGCTGCCCAGGGCAGCGGTGGAGTCACCATCTCCCAAAAACCTGTGGGTGTGGGGGTTTAGGGAATGGCTTAGTGGTGAATATGGCAGTGCTGGTTTGGGCTCATGGATCTTTGAAGGCTTTTCCAACCTTAACAGTTCTGTGATTCCATGATTCTAGGACCTGCTCCTAAACCTGTCCATCAGATCTAGACCTGCTTTTAGCAAGAAAACCTCAAGAGTGTGGGATTTGGATTTATGCAGAGCATCATGTCAATATCCTCCACTCACTCTTTTTTCCTGAAGGCAGTTTGCATTTTGCTACCTGGGCTTGGCTGTAAATCCCATTTTTTTGCTGTAGCTTTTCTTACACCTTTTCTCTGGTCCCTGCATTCTGATGTTTTGGCATCTACCTTTGCAAACAGTTAAAAGTCAAGATTGCCTCGTTGAGTTTGAAGGGCAGAGCAGTCCAGTACTGATTTTTCTTTGATATCTGTCCCATGAAATTTGCTCTATTGGTTCAATATGACTTATGGGCCAATTCAATTTGCTGGGACTCTGGTGGGGTTTTTTTCCATTGATGTGGAGGACTGCAGGCCATGCGTGGCAATGAGAAGTTCGACCCAATCTGTGTAATAGGCTCAGGAGGTGGATTAGAGCAATATTATCAAACCATATCAATTTTTATGCAGGTCCATTAATGAAGTTGGTGTGGCTGGTCTGTTTATAGACAGTGTTGTTTGGTATGTCATAGATCATTTTCTGCATAACTGAAATGATTATTGCAGACATGCAATCAATGAAATGTTCTTCATCCAGTTGGCACACTTGATTTTCCTCGTGAAATTTTGCTCAGGCTTTAATGGGAATAAATTTCCAGTCCAGCTAAGATCTGAGGGCATCCAGTAAGGACATTGCAGAGGTCTATCCTTCTCCAGCAGTCACTCACTAGCAACAGCTCCTCAGGACAGGAGCTGGGAATTCCAGTGGATTGTGCTTTTGGAAAGAGGCAAACATGAGATATGGATGTCGAAATAGGGGAATGGTTCAGAAGTGGAATAAATTTGCTGCATTTAGTGGCAGTGGCTGAACACCAAACTTCAGGAAAATGAGACTGAATCAGGGGGAGTCCAGAGGCAGAGGACAAGAGTCAAGCTTTAGAAACCATGACCCAGAAGAAAAGATTGAAGTAATTGTGTGGGTTAACTTTAGAAGAGAAGAGACAGGAGGGAAACACGATGGCCCAAACTCCCTGCACATCTGTGGCTGCTGAGCAGTTTCTTCCCTGTGTCAGGGCAAAAAGTGACTTGGCTTTGATGGCAGCAATTAATAAGCTAAATTAGGCTTATTATAAAATTTCTGATAGTTTGAAATATGTGTTGGAACTGATTTTCTCAAAGGATTATCTAATCTCAGTTGCTGGGTGTTTTAAAGACCAAGGTCCATATATCCTAGAGGAATACAGCAGATATCCAGGGTTTGAAACTCTTCCTCAGTCTTTCCATATTTCTTTTCCTGAACACACCTCTTTGTACATATGAAAATCACACATCTTTTCACTTTTTTTCTCCCCAGTTTTGACATGCAGGTTTTCTTTGTGCTCTGTAAAGTTTGCTCATAGATGGTTTCACTTAACATTCCCAGTCTTTTTCTGGGAATAGGAGTGCTCAGATATTTGTGAATCACAGAGTCATAGAATCATGGAATGGTTTGGGTTGGAAGGGACCTTAAAAATCATCTCATTCTAAATCCCTGGACAATGTCCACTAGTGGAAAGCAGTCACTAATCTGGTGAAGAAAGGAGAAAACCTATTTCAGATTTTTGGAGGAGGGCTCTGGCCTGGTCTCTGCTGACCATGTGTTGTGTATGCTAACATGAAAATATAAATAATAATTATACAATTAATAGTGCACATTTAGTGAATAATCAATCACATATAAACTTCCATGTTTCTATCTTGATGAAGAAGAGTTTTGCCTGGATATTAAAGTGAGTTTCTTCCAACAGTAAGGAGATCTCCTGCAACAAACAATGTGTTCATGTCTCCTGATTACTTACAGGTTACTGAGCCTTTTGGAATATCTTTTCAATATCTTTGAGTTCTTTTCATTGAATTTAGTTTCCTTTCTCTGAGCACAAAAAATAAAATATTCAGTTGTAATAACAAATCCTCTGATGGCATGAAAACGTTATTAAACAACTTCAATAACCTCTAGGAACATAAATGTAATATAGGAGAAACATTCCTTTACAAAAGTCGATTGGAGGTAGGGTTTGATGCAATTTGTCAAATCCATCTTGTTTCTAAAGCATGATGGAAGTTAATATTGATTGCCATTTTAAAGCCCAGCTTGTGGGCTTTGTTCCACTCAGCTGCCAGCATTGTCATTCCCAAGGTTTATTTCTCCTGTGCTCTCAGATCACGGGGGCTACTGGAGCATGTTAGGGCTGGTAATAATACAGCTGCTGATAAACAAAAGCTGTGAGTATCAGCACAGCAGAATGAAGTGGAATAAGAAAATCTCTCCCTGCTGTGAACATGTTAAGAGCACTAATCAAAATTTATTTAGGGAAAAACTCCTGTAGTAACAACAGCAATCTGCCCGTGGTATCAGTTCTTCCTCTAATCTGCCAATAATGAATAATATCTGTCAATTATTTGAGCTGAGATTTTACCATCTGACCAACAGAATGATGAATGATAAATTCCAAAATTTAAAAAAAATTTCATTATTACCTGTCACTGTTCAAGTATGCAACTTTACCTTAATACCTTTAATTAAAAGGATTTATCTGTTGACACTTCTGTGTTTTCCCAAAGCTCTCAGGTGTTTCTCCCTGGAGGTGTCTTCGCTATGCAGTTGGGTTGCAAGTGCATAGTGAGGTCGTAGGAGTAGGGAAGTTCTGCCAGACCTCCTTTTGTTGTTGTGACATTCCAGTGTCCCTGCAGAGCTGGACCCTGGTGCCTCAGACTCCTGGCTTCAGAGGCAGAGGGACATGAGAGATGCAACCAGGGCAGCACCACAAACTCCAGCCTTACACAGCCTTACACCCCCTGTGCAGGCGGGAGGGCAGCCAGAGCCCAGAGTTTGCTCTAAAATGCCAGAAGGACAGCAGATCCCAGACCACAACCCACAAGTCAAAGTGTAGGGATGCTGCTGACCCTGTGGACCTGCAGTAATGCAGGAACAGGAGTTCCTTCTTCTCCACCCTGAGCTGAAAGCCCCCAGCCTTTCCTTCATGCCAGGAACAAAAGATTCCCAGATAGAACCATTTCTGCCTTGTGCTGTCAGATGTCTTGATGCACTCAGCACACGGCTACAAAGTGCTCAGAGTGCTGCTCTTCCCTTGAATTGCTGTTTTTCACGGGAAGGTTGCTCAGCTGGAAAATGCCTTGGCTGGCAGACCCTCAGGAGGTCAAGCAGCCCATCATTGTCAGGCTGAGGTACAGCCTCAGCCTCCTGCCTCCCCAGACCTGCTTGGGCTTTTTTCCCCATCCATCAGGACAGGTTTCTCCCTATCCTGGTGAGACACAGAGTGCTGCAGTTGCCTGGGCAAGTGAAGGCTTTATTAGCACATCTGCTTTGCACTGCCTGCTGATTGATGGGGCAAACAACCCCAAACTCCACATGGGTGCAAACTTCCTATTGCTTCACTGCCCTCGGAGAAGCATCACCCTAAAAGAAAAGCCTCACAACATGATCTGTGTATGCATAAAGTGATTTATTTCAAAGGCACACTGTATTAGCAGTGCTTCCACCCATGTGCTCTTCCCCTGACAGAGACAAATTGCTATCTCAGCAGCTGGTCCTGCCAAGGCAATTTGCACTTGCTTTGCCAAGTGACAGGAAACTCCGCTCTGTACCCTTGTCCCCCCTGAGTTGTCTTGTTAAAGCGTTTTTTGGGCTGCAGGAGCTGATCTGCAGCAGTCAGCCAAGGCACTGGGATGATCAAAGGGCCGGGAAAGTAGTCAGGAATTTTCCTGCTGAAGGGAACTTTTAAACATGCCCCCCTCTCCCCCTCCCATCATTTGCTCTGGATGTTTAATCCTATTTAAATAACAACATGTCAAACATGCCCAGTCATCAGCTAGCAGGTGTCCCTGCTGAGATTTCCAGCTTGAAGTTTTGGTGCAAGAATTTTTTTTTCCAAATATTGACTTTTCAAGGTTACTGATGATGTGCTCAGACACAAGAGTTGTTCAGCCCACATCAGGAAAAGAGGCACATAAGAAGATGGATGCATTTATCAGGCAAATGGATATATACCTTTGGATTTACCTGTAAGACCTTGTTTGAATAAATCCCTGTTTTTCTATAATTACCTGTGCAAACACCCCTGAGCCCTCAGCTTTTAGCTCCTCAAAGAAAGAACTCTAATTTATGATGTTTACATGGCAGTGTCTGTGTGCTGGCACCAAACAGGCTTCAATCTTCATCTCCACCAAGGAAAAAAAAATCTTATTAAATAACAGTGAGAAACCTACAGGATCAATTGTGTGACAGTGCCTAATGTTGCACTTCCAGCTCCAGCTAAGCCAATTACTGGAGATATGGAAAAGGAGAACTTCAGGCAGCTCTGCTCCATCCTTTTGCTGCTGGTGGGAGAAAGGGAAGGCAAAGCTGGATTTCTACATCAGACCAAGTAACCTGAGTTGGCTGCTTTGGCTGTGACAGTGCTGAAGCTTTCACACCCTGCCACTTCTTTCGGGACACCTGTTCCATGATTTAATAACTCAGGTCCTTGCAATTCTGTGGCTGAACTAAAATTAGATACTATGTTTGAGCCATTAGTCTGGCTATGTGTGTCCCAGGAGCAGCAGTCCAGCAGTGCTGTGAAAAACAGTGGTTTTGGTTTTTTCTTTTTTTTTTTTTCTTTTTTGAGGGAACAAGAACAACTAAATTAGTGCAAAAAACCTGCAACCCAACCAACCAAGCAAAAACACCCAAAAAAACAAAACATAACAACTTGTTTTCTCTGTATACAGAGAATTTAAAAATTTTCAAAGCAGTAAAAAATTGGGAGGGAGGAAAAGCAGTTAAATCAGATGTTTCTATGGTGCTCTTAGGTGAAAAGCTGACTCTGGTAGTGTTCAAAGTGGCTGGGAACCTTTTGCCTGAATATTTCACAATCACAAAAAGAAAGAACAAAGCACTCAACCTCTTCCCTTTTTTTAAACTTTTGGTTAAATTAGGCCCAGAATAGCTATTAAAGGTATTAACTGTTCTGTGGTAGTTTGTCAAATTATTCTCACACATTTTGGGTGCTGTTTTTGGGTTTTTTTTAATAGATGTGGGGTTTTTGCAGCGTTCACCCCACCAATCTCTGGCTTCCTGGAGTGTTTGTCATTCCAAACATTTACCTTCTCCTCAGGGCCTTGCCTGCTCCCTGGCCAGCCAGATGGAAGGATTCTAGCCAAAGATAATTAAAACAACAAATGGCAATCAGTGGAGAGCAAATGAGGAATATTGAACTCCTGCCTGTGCAGGTAGGGTTGTGTTTGCACATGGGTGCAGATATTGGGATAAATGGCTCTGGCCCAGGAGTTGTTTGCAGGAACTGGGAAACAAGGAGGGTGGTAGGAAAACTGCTGAGTGAGGGGTGGTGGATTTGTGCAGAGCAAATGCTGTGCCCAGGACAGCTCAGTTTGGCTGTCCCAACCCTTATTCCTACAGATCCCTGCGTGGTCATTTTGCTTTGGGAATCACTTGGAGCTTTGCCAGCTCCAACAGGAACACAACCAGATTTTATAAAAACACTTAGTTGATATCAGTCTTCATCTTCCAGGATTGCCTTTGTCAGCTGCTTCAATTAGATCCTCTCAATGTCCACATTAAGAAATGTTTTTTAGTGGGATGAAATGATATTCAGATGAGAAAATGTATTCAGTGTTACCATTTAGATGTAATTCCACTGCAGCTTTTGGATATCCATAGATTATATCCATAGATTCATTCATGTGATCAGAGAATCACAGAGCAGACTCAGAACATCTGAAGCTAGAAGGAGCCAAAATAAGAAAGTCCAGAGGAGGCATCAACATGATCAGAGGGATGGAAAGGCTGGAAGAGTTGGGATTGTTCAGCCTGGAGAAGAGAAGCTTCAGTGTGATGTAACTGTGGCCTTCCAGTGCCTGAAGGAGCTGACAGGAACCATGGAGAGAGAGTGTTCACAAGGGATGGAGTGACAGGACACAGGGAATGGCTTCCCACTGCCAGAGGGCAGGGATGGATGGGATATTGGGAAGGAATTGTTCCCTGTGAGGGTGGTGAGGCCCTGGCACGGGGTGCCCAGAGAAGCTGTGGCTGCCCCTGGATCCCTGGCAGTGTTCCAGGCCAGGTTGGGCAGGGCTTGGAGCAACCTGGGATAGTGGAAGGTGTCCATGCCCATGGCAGGGGGTGGAACTGGATGAGCTTTTAGGTCCCTTCCAACCCAAATCATTCAGCCCTGAAAAATCTGATTTGAACAGAACCTGACCTTGAACACTCCCAGAGATGGGGCAGTCACAGTGACCTGTTCCAAGGCCTCACCACCTGCACTGGAAAAACTTTTTCTCACATCTAATCTTGATTCCCCTTTAGTTTAAAACCATCACCCCTTGTCCTGTCACAACAGGCTCTGCTAAAAAGCTTCTCCCCATCTTTTATTCCACCACCTCCATCCATAAACCTCATTTCTTGGTCTAAGGCTGACAAAAGAGTCACTGCTGCAGATCATCCATGGGAAATCCACTCCTCTCTGCCCCATGCCTAAGTTACAGAAGGTCCCTGCACATATTTTGGGATCCACCTTTACCTCAGGATTGTCCAGCTGGTGACTGACGATGGCTGGTGGGATGACTTCCCCTCTCTGAAGGCATTTTTGCAGTGTTCCACCACGTGACTCTGGTGAGTGACAGGGCTGTTGTGGGGGCTGATAACTGGATTAGCTCGAGCCAGAGTTGCTTCTGCCTACAGTCAGCAGTGTCAGAACTCAGCACATCCCTCTGGGTGTCCAGAGTTGCTGAGGACCCTGCCGGGGGGCTTGGAGACCCTGGCATGCTACCCAGAACACCTGGGGATTTGATTTTGACCCCAAATTTGCCAACTTTGTATGAGGATGTGAAAGTCATAGAGGTTTGAGTAGTGTAATAATAAAATGATCACAGGGTGAAAATGTAGATTTTAGGATTTTTGGTATGGGAGTTATGGGGACAAGATGGAGGAATCTGGGAGTGTCCAGCCTTTCTTCTTCTTCTTCTTGGTCTCCCTTTTCTGCAGTGATGTTGGCACATTGGGATTGGTTTAGAGTAGAAGTGCACTGTCTAACATAGGTGATAGGTATTGGGAATTAAGTGTAAATATGATACATGTAGCTTATAGTATAAAAGGACAACATCGCCTCAGGGGTGGTCAGAGTGCCTGTGGCTGCCCTGCTGAGCAAGAAAATTTTATAGACAAGAAGAAAATTTTCTAGATAAGAAATAATAAACAACCTCAAGACCGAAAAGTGAAGAGTCCAGACTCGTTCTTCAGCTGCACAGGCTGAAGCAGAGACATCCTGCACATCTTGGGGCAGCAATTATCAACAGCAACCTGAGAAGCAGGATCTTGGATCATTCCCCACCGTGTCAGCTCACAAAACCCAAAAAACTCTTTTGCAGCCTGTGCTGAGCCCACCGCAGTCTGTCACCCCTCAGGGGACCCTGCCAACGAGCTGTGCTTGAAGAGCAGCCTCTCCCAGCAGATAGCAGCTCCCAGAGCAGCCTCTCCCAGCAGATAGCAGGGAACAGGCAGCCTGGGAGCCACGATGCTGATGGTGAAACCTCCCATTAATCACAGGAGCACGGCCACCACCTCCCCGTCCCAGCTACCAGAACCAGTCGCAGCCCCAGGCAGACAAAACATCCACGTTTTCCCCCTGCCATGTGTTTTCCCTCCATGTGCTCTGTGTCAGGAGCTGTCTGGTGCTCAGATAGGGCTGCCCCTGGGCCGTGGATCACACATTGAAGGATTGTGTTGTCATCCAGCCTCATCCTTGGAAACGTCAGCCTGGAGAATCCGTAATGCAAATCCTTAACTGTTCATTGTGCAGATCCTAACAGGGAAATCCATAACTGTCCTCTTTGGGGAGATAAAGCTGTTCCCATGCCAGCAAGGGGGACCTCAGTTTCCCCTTTGCTTCCAGAGCTGGTTCCTTTGGGCAATCACCTTCCCATGGTCTCGAGACAGCACTGCCAGACTCCTCACCTTGAAGTAAAACCAGGGCAGCATCTTCTTGGGCTTTCCTTGGAAGCAGCAGCTTGGAGGGAGGGATTATTTAATTTCTGTGGTTTTCACCCCACCACAAATGAAATGTGTTTCATTTGAAGTGGCTGCTATGGGCCAAGCAGACACCCAGATCTTTGGGAGAAAAGGGGCTAATGCCAAACTTGGAATATACATGAACTTGGAATAAGCATAATGATTTCCAGAGCAAATGTACAGAGTCTGTGAAATTAGGAAGAAATTCTTTACTATAGGGGTGATGAGGTTGCCCAGGGGAGTTGTGGACTCCCAGTCCCTGGAATTGTTCCAGACCAGGCTGGATGGGGCTTGGAGCAACCTGGGATAGTGGAAGGCGCCCCTGCCCATGGAAGGGACTGGAATGAGATCGTCTTTCAGGTCCCTTCCAACCTAAAACAATCCATGATTCTGTGAAATCACATCTGTATTTTTAGCTTGTCCTGCAGACCTCACTGGGACGTGTTGCCCTGGCAAGTGCTGCCAGCTCCACATTTCTATCACCAAGTTTTGTAGCTCCCTAAAATCTTCCCATCACCCAGCTGCAGGTTTGGTTTTGCCCCCACAGCTCCTGCAGCACAAACTTTGCTCTTTCGTGGTGCCTCAGGACCATGGCATCAGGTCCTCCAGGCTGGGGATGAACTTCCAGTCTTAAAGAATCATTCCCTACTTCTGCTCCCTCCACCTCCTCCAGATGAAGACAGGGAAGGGCAGGCTTCAGGTTTTACCCTAAAAACCTGGGCTGTAGGGCCAGAGCTTGAAAAAAGTGGCAACAGCAGAAACCCAATGAGATGCAGCACAGAGTTCACAACCACAGATGCAGCGCTGGGGTCCCAGTTGCTCTGTTGTGGTCTGATACAGCTGAGATATTTTCCACATTAATGTCTTTCCTGCTGGCTGGAGCTTCCCCCTGCCCTGGGAAGGATCTGCCTGACACCAAGGAGGGGTCAGACCCCTTGGGGTCCTGCTAGCCCAACCAACATCCTTGCAGAGGCTCTCCTCATTTGTACATACACCCATATGAACTAAGAGATGCTTTTGCAGGAAGGGTGTTTTCGGATCTTACCCAAGGAATTTAGGACTGGCTCTGCTGGGTCAGGAGGCCTTGGGCCTGACACAACTGCTCTGACAACACAAAACTCTTCTCTTTTTTGCTCTCCTTCTTCCATAGATGTGGGATCATGGGGTGGGTGGAGGATGGGCTGGGTGGGTGTTCATGCCCATGCACCTCCCCTCCCTCCCTCCTCCTCCTCCTCCCCCTCCCCATCACCCTCCCCAACCCTTTCCACTCTTCTCAGCCATGATAAGCTCGCTGATGGAAAAAATGTTGTCACACATATCTCACTTCCAGTGTGTGGGAGTCGCTGATAACGGCACAAAGATCTGGACAATAAAGACTCCTGACAGCTTTCGTGTCCATCCCAGGCACAGGGGGATAGTCCTGGGTGAAGACCTGAATGGCTGTGGGATTTGGGGAAGGGTCCTGCAAGCTGTGATCCTGGGGAGGAGGCTGGAGAGGGGAAAGGGCTCATCCACCCTCCCCATTTGGGGGTGCAAAGCCATTCCCCTGCACATTCCCCAAATTCCACCCTGCTCTGGGGCATCTCCAAACTGAGAGCCATGAGATTTTGGCTTCAGGTGGCTTGGCTGTTGTGCTGGGGAGCAGCCCAGCAGCTGCTCAGCACCGTGTTTGTTTTGGAGCCTCCCCATCAGCCAGTACTCCCTTGGTGGGGAGAGGGGGCTGTGCTGCTCCAGCGCTGCCGTTCTTCCACGTGGAGCTGCTGAAAGAGCACAGAGCAGTTTGCCAGGAGGTGAAGTCATTTATTTATGCCTAGAAAAAACGTGTACTTTATTGCACAGCCCCTGAGATGAGCCACTGAGCCACTGCCAGGTTTTTGTGCTGATGTGGAGAGCCGAGGTCAGCACGGGGCAGTGCCAGGGGCTGCGTTTCTTCCCAGTCTCCTTTTTGGGATATACAAACAGGGCACCAATTTATTAATGGAAAAAAGTGCCAGGGTTTGGTGGCAGAGGTTCATTTGACACAGAATCACACAATCATTTAGGCTGGAAAGGACTTCCAAGAGCATTGAGTCCAACCTGTGACCGATCCCTATCTTGTCACCAGCCCAGAGCACTGAGTGCCACATCCAGTCCTTCCTGGGACACCTCCAGGTATGGAGACTCCAAACCTCCCTGGGCAGCCCCTTCCAAAGCTTGAACACCTTCTCCATGGAGAAATTCCTCCTGTTGTCCAACCTGAACCTCCCCTGGCACAGCCTGAGGCCATTCCCTCTGATTTTATAGCACTCCTAGTTTTTTGGTATCTATTTTCTTACTCTAGTTACAACAACTGAGAATGACTTTTGCAGAAAACTTTATTTATTCCAAGCAAAAGAAAATCAATTTTATAAATTTTCCAGCTGGAAGGAGACCTACCAGTTGTTTAGATTCCTGTCCCAATCCTCAGGGGCTGTAGATGCTCTCCCCCAAATTTCCCTTTCCCTCCAGAGCACTGGTCTCCAAAGTGAGCATGATGATCCATCAGAACGGGGGGGGGGAAATATTCTTTCTAACATAAAAAAAATAGTACAAAATTAAATTTATTTGAAGACCATTGCTGTGGGGAACTGTCTCTGCCCTTGGCTCCCATGTCCCAATTTTCCCTTCTGAGGGCTGTGTTGTAGGAGATAGGAAGCCCAGTTTTCCCCGGATTTAGCCTAAAATATTTCACACTTTTCTGATCAAGCCACTTTTCTGGGGGAGAGAAGAAAAGTGGGGGTGGTGTTAGCATTTTACAAAGAATGAAGGTTTTGCATTCCGCCTTGGAGAAAGGTGCCAAAACAAGAGGAGGACACAAAAGTCCATCCCAAAACCATTTCCATGGTAAATTTGTACCTAGCTCTGCTTGAGAGCACTCCAGACCCTGAGCTCTGGGCATGGGACAAATTAACTTATCTCCCTCCATCTGCCCTGATCTTCTCCTTTGACGGCAAGGGGCATCTTCTAACCTTCTTCAGATGGATTTTCCAGGTTATCTGCCTGGGACATGAGAGGTTAAACCCTCCCAGTGTCGGAATCCAGGACATCCCTCTGGCTGTTCTGGATTACCAGGACCCCTGCCAGGGGTCTCAGAGACCCTGGCACAGAGCCCAAAATGGCTGTGGCTTTGATTATGACCCATGGAAAAAAAATAAACCTTATATGAGGATCAACAAGCCATGAAAGTCTTAGTAAAATAATAATTAGTTTGTCACAGGGTGAAAAATAGATTCTTTGGAGTTTTTAGAATGGGTGTTCAGGAGGAAAGATGGAGGAATCTGGGCATGTCCAGCCTTTCTCCTTCTTATTCTTGGCCTCCATCTTCTGCTGTGATGTTGGCACTTTTGGATTGGTTTAGAGTAGAAGCTCACTGTCTAACACAGGTGATAGGTATTGGGAAGTTATGGTAAATCAAGTACACGTGGTTTTTAGTGCAAAAAGATAACACCTCCCCAGGGGCAGGGAGAGTGCCTCTGTCTGACCTGCTGAGCAGACCTCAGCTGGACAGGAGAAAGAATTTTATCGATAAGAAATAATAAACAACCTTGAGAATGACAACAGAAGAGTTCTGACTCCTTCTTCAACTGCTGGGCTGGGAAAAGAGACTTTCTGATGCATGTCAGGGTCACTGTGACCAGCTGAAGCCCCAAGACCCCAGGAGCAGATCTGGGTGACAGCATCACCCTTGACTTGGCCGAGCTTTGGCACAGAGGAGCTTTCCCTTCTCCTGCAGCTGATAGCTGGCTTCATCCTGCTGGGAGCCACTTCCCTGCTGCCAGGGAGCTCAGACACACACACAGACACATCCCTGTGCGCACAGCCTCTCAAAGGGCTCAGTTCAGGGGCTCCCCACCTCCTTTCCCTCGCAGCTCCGGCATCCCGGCCCCGGGATGTCACCCTGCCCCTGATAAGGCGCAGGGGCGGCTGCCAGAGGAAGGCTCCCAGTTGCTCCCGGCGCCAGGCTGGGTAGAGGCAGACGTGTCTAAGCCTCTGAAGGGCCAAAAACAGATGACATCACCCCCTCGTGGTGTCCATCCTCCCCCCAGAATCCCTATCACGCTTGGAGGAGTGAGGAGGAAGAGGGAAGGCAAAGGGGGAGGAGGCCGGGGAAAAGGAGGGAAGGCAAAGGCTGGAGCTGGAAGTTGGTTACTTTGGCAAAAAGACAAAGTTCTGCAAAACTTCACTGGCCAGACTTCAAAAAGGTGGAAAAACTGGAGGCTCAGTTCTGGCAGGTCCTGTTATCAAGGGGAGCCTTATCTCTCCATGGGGCTGGTGGCTCATGCGAGCCGCAGTGGCTGCTAACCTCTGGCTGAGCTTTCCGAGGCCCCTGAGGAGCCAGAGTGTCACTCAGCAACGGAGAGGAGAAGCATCCAGGAGAGGGGACTGCCTGAAAGCATTGCCACCGTGTTTGCAGGCTGCACAGCCACACGAGCAAGGATGGGGTATCCCAGCACGGAGCCCAGCAGGCCCTCATTGCCTCAGCTCATGGTGGGGAGGAGGGAGGGGATCTTTCCCTGCTCACAGCCCAGCCAGAGATGGGGCAGGTCTCCACTGGGGTCACTGGTTTTACTGGTTTCCTCCAGGGCAAGGCTGGTGCCTCTGGGATGGATGATAGCAGTGGGTTTAGGTTGAAGCCAGGTGTGTAGCTGGGAGTTTTAGGGTGGGAATTTTGCCCACCTCATTTCTTCCATGTCCTGAGTACCATGCTGGGTGTCTTCCAGAGATAAATCTTCCAGCTTTTCACTTGAGGAGATTTTCATACTCTTTCAAGACAACTCTCTACTTACATCTCCTTCATCTCTATTCCTGCTCCTGCTACACCAACTCCTTTCTTCCTCACCACCTCCAAGGTGAGGAATTGCTTTGGGGGTCCTGCTCCAGAGCACGCCACGGTGGGCAATTCCCCTTTCTTCAGTAAACAACAGTCCACAGCCAACAACTCTCACTCCCTGATGAGGAGCTGCTGGAAGTGAACTTGGCCTTGGCTCATTCCCACTTTTAATTCTACTCAATAAATCAGCCTGTGCAGGACAAGAGGCAGTGACACCCCTCGGGTGATACTGGGATGGAGTTTGGAATCACCTGCACTATGGAAGTAAGATTTCACCTGGGAATTACTCCATGTAGGAGCAGGGCAGATGCAGAGCCCACCACACTTCCTGTGAGACCAAGTGAATTGTTTGAATTGTTCTCCCCATGGGGATTTCTCAGCTTTACCCACCTTTACCCCCTCACAGAGGAGGATCACAGAATCATGGAATGGTTTGGGTTGGAAGGAAGCTTTAAGGGTCATTTATTCCAGCATTCCTGCAATGAGCAGGGACACCTTCCAGGAGATCAGGTTGGACAATCTGAGTCACCCACCCAGGTTCACCTTGTTGCTATAGGAGAGGAAGAGTGGAATGGGTTTTACATCAACTTCTGTGAGCTAGAAAGAAGCTTGATAAGAGGATCCATGTTTACCCTTGAAAGAATTTTCTACCAAGGTCATTGACATAGAAACCAAGAAAGAAAGAAGAATAAAGAAGAGAAACCTGCAACTGCCTATTCCAATGAGCATTTTCTTTGTCTTTCATGACCAATGCATGAAGTGAAAACTTATGAGTTTTGTAAGAATGTATAAAAAGCATGCATACTATAATAAAATCAGTTTGAAGCCTTGTGAAAATGGAGTGTGTTGCTTTGTATTACCTCTGTCTCAACTACAACAAGGAAGAGGAACTTCTGGAGGGAAAACCATACCTCTGTTTTGGATCCATCCCCTTGAAAAGGATGAATCCTGCCATGGCCTCTTCTGAACAGAGTTAGAAATTGAGGTTGTTAAAGGCAGTGACGGAGACAGAGATGGAGGAATGGATCCAAAGAGAGGTTTCATAACTTGGACCAGCCCAGCAGATCCCTCTCTTGCTGCCACTGTGGAAGGACACCCCTTGCCCCTACACCACTGTCACAGACATCTTTTATGAAAAATCATTTTCCTCAGGATTTTTTCCTCCTGAGAAGCTGAGAGGCCTCAGGAACAAAATGTAAACAATGGTTATCTGCTGCTGTGGAATGC
>JAWWEY010000005.1:24946610-24960098 GCA_035582745.1 Loriotus luctuosus
AGGCCCTGGCACAGGGTGCCCAGAGAAGCTGTGGCTGCCCCTGGATCCCTGGCAGTGTCCAAGGCCAGGCTGGACAGAGCCTGAAGCAACCTGTAGTGGAAGGTGTCCCTGTCCATGGCAGGGGGTGGAATTGGATGGGCTGTAAGGTTCCTTCCACCCCAAACCACTCTGGATCATATAAATGAATTGTGTTCTTCACATCTTGCAAGAACCTTGCTTGGCCACAGCTAAGTGTTGTTTCTATGAAAATGTTTTTTAAGCATCCAGTTAGTTTGTTTTCTTGGTCACTAAACCATTCTCTGCCCTCATTCTCCATGGAAAGCAGTGAGCAGCTGATACCCACAGTGTCACAGAATACCAAAATCCCAGAATCCCACACTGGTTTGGGTTGGAAGGAACCTTAGAGCCCATCTCATTCCCACCCCTTCCACTATCCCAGGTTGTTCCAAGCCCCATCCAACCTGCCCTGGCCGTGTGGAGTTAATTTTCCTGAGGCAAGGAGGAATTTGCAGGATAATGTGCAGGGTGATTCACATGCTGAAGATGGTCCTGTTAGCAATGCCACAGATGCTGATCCTGCTTTAGCTCCTGACAGTGATGAGTGGGGTGTAATATCTGATAAAGATTAGAGGCCTCAGAATCCAAACAAAACTCCTGAACAGGAATCCCATGATACCAAAACACCATTTACAAGCTTTGACAGTGAGATAATTGGTCTGGGTGTGGCTTCTACTTACTGGAATAAATGATGATAAATAGTGACTCTGGCTGGACTTTGAATGGGGAAAATGCAATACTCACAGATATATTTTTATATTATTTCGGCTGTCAGAAGTCTGGAGAAGGGAATGCCTGTGCATTTTTGTGTGATCTGTGAGTAGAGCAGGGCTGGCTGTGCACAAGCCAACTCCTGCACTGCTTCATTGTGACTCCCACCCTGTGCTCCTTCCCCATCATATCCTGTGTGTCTCATCCATAAAACGCACACCAGAGCCATTCCTCCTCCTGCCATCACCCACAGCCATTTTTCTTGTCACCTGTGACTTTTCCATCACTTAAGAATTTTCTCTTGACCTGAAAATTGGATTGTCATCTCAAGATGGATCATGAAAGGAGGAAACATTGCTCAATGAATCCATTCCTAACTCCCCTCTGTGAAACAGTGGGAAGCAATGTCAGGGTATGTGATGTTCATCCATCGCTGTCAAAGTGTCTCAGGGACCATCAGTTTCTGCTGCCCTTTCCTGCAGCCACCTCTACATGACCAAGCTGCTCCAGGTGAAGTAAAACAAGCCCTGGGAAGGGGAAACTCGCTGGAAGAACAGAAAGTAAGGCAAGAAGGACAGATTTCTTTGTTCTTTACCCTTCTGACAAGTTTGGTGGGCTGCTGAGCTCACTCAGATCCTTTCTGGGGATCTGCAAGGGAGATGATGCTGGGAAAGCAATGGAGAAACACTTTTTATCAGCTCCATGTGTGAGGAGGTATCACTTTGTCCTCATACCTGGCAGGGCAAGTGCAGTTTGGGAAGCTGGGCCTTATTACCTGACTCTGCATTAACCTCTGCATTTCAATTCCCTTCTGCTGCTGAGCAGTGCACAGAGCTGAGGATTTACAGGCAGAGTGTTGATGTGGCTTTGAATTGGGGCTGAAGACTTAAACTACAGCAGTGGTCTTCAGCTCTAGAAGAAGCACTGCATTTATAAAATTAGAGGAAAAAACAATCCCAGTCAACCTGCAGGCCTACTCCCCCTAAACTTGTGTCTGCTTTCATCAGGAAGGAGGAGAGGTACATTTGTCAGTGCAGTGTTAAACACGAGATGCTGAGTTGCCAGGAGGAACATATTTGTTATGACAGGCAAGATGAAGTATCCACTGTCTTTTAAACAAGTAAATATTGCAGGACTGCTCATTAAAATGCAGAGATCTGTCTTCATCAGTTGGCCCTCCTTCTGCAGTTCCAAATTTTGAGGTGGTGAGTGACTGGAGAGGAGTTCAGCTACCAGAGCTTGGATGAGGCATGTGAGATTTCTCTCTGCAGCTTCTGCTGCCCCATCACCATTAAAGACACAATGCTTGTCCTGTGCATGTGAAACTGAAAATTAGTATTTCCAGCGAGAGAAAAGTGATTGCAGAATGAGAGTGGAAAGGAAAAAAGATAGGTATCCTACTTTTGCTGATTTTGGAGATAACTTGGAAATGATGAAATAAAAAGTGATGCAGATTTTCAGATAAAATCTCTCTAAACTGAGTATACACTAAAATGGCTTCTCTTAAAAATGATGGTTCCAGTTGTTCAGAAAATATTGCTGGTGACTCTCACCCCTCTCCTGATCCACTACTGGAGTGGAAATTAGAAAACCTTTCTTGAGGAGACCTTTCCAGCTAACACTGCAGTTACCTCATCTTCTCCTTCTCCCCATCAAACCTCCCATTCCAGCACTTCACCAGAGGAAAAGATGATTTCCTAGGGCCAGGTGTGGGGTTTTTTTTAGCACTTGAATCCAACTGAGTAACAAAGGGAAGAATAACACACTTCAAGCCTTCAAATCATCCATTTTGCAGAGCCCTGCAGCTGTCAGGGGGGCTGCCAGCACCTGCTGCCCGAGTTCACCCATCACAAACTTCTCATCCCACGGTACATTTGTTAAAATGAAAGGTGCCTCTTGCAGAATAAATCTCAAGGAATGTATTGCCATTAACTGCAACCATTGTTAGTGCCTCTGAGTGAAAATCCTCTGGAGATTTCTTATTAAGGGAAGTGCTTCTGTGGCAGAGGACAGGGAGCAATTGTGTGCAGGATTTGTATGGCTTCAGTCTGCTGGGAAGCATTGATAGACATGAACTGAAGGGGATTGGAGAAATATCCCTGTG
Organism: Loriotus luctuosus; assembly: GCA_035582745.1. Lineage (NCBI taxonomy): Eukaryota > Metazoa > Chordata > Aves > Passeriformes > Thraupidae > Loriotus > Loriotus luctuosus. The sequence continues at coordinate 24,949,483 of JAWWEY010000005.1, forward strand.
AAAACTTCTGTTAATTTTATAATAGCAGGTTCCAGCAGCGAGGCAGGAAGGAAAGCTTCCCTAATGGTTGTAATGTGGGTTATTTTGACTTGCTGTCTCAGATTAAGCTGACATGTCCATCTGAAGCCAATCTGTGACAGGCTTCTTGTAAAGGAAACTATCCACATCTAGAGTTTGAAAGGACCATCAAACTTTGTAAAAAAACCCAAAGTACAGATGCTTAGAAAAGGTAAAGTTGTCTGAAAACACCTTTATGTGCCTTTAGGATTAAAGGTGAGATTAACACCTCCAGGTGCAACAAAATCTGGATTTTCATAGAGAATCCAGACTCACCCAGCTCAGAGGTTTCTAGGCAAACCTCCCACTTCCCACAAACTGATTTTCAATGCACAAACAAACAAATAAACAAACAAACACTGATGGGTTTTTGCAAAATATTACTATGCTGATTCATTTCATGGCATCCTGAGTGTATTCCTGAGAGCAGAGCATTGCAGTTTTAGTTTTGGAGAGCTGGGCAGGACTCACAGAGACAGTGGAAGTGAGACAAACTCTTTGCTGTGGTTTCAGTGCTCAGGTGATTAAATGAATGTCTGAATTAAAGGATCTTTTGGTCATGAGAGGGTCTAAACACGCAGGGGACAAACTGCTAGAGCATTTCTGTAAAGCCTGGGTATTTTAGCATGCCAGGGGTGTTTTTAGGAGCTGAAAAATATGTGTATCTCTGCATCTTAATATTCAAAATACTCTCCTGGTGTGGGGAAGCAGCTGGGACACCTGGTGCCTGCTCTACACTTCACATCTGGGTTTCCTTCGCTAGGAAGAAGATCCACAGAGATTAAAGAGTTTATCCTGCCCTCCTTTGGACCCTTGCAGGAAGGGAGAGCCCTCCCAGCTCCTGTGTTTTAGTCTCAGGACACTGCTGGAGCAGAGGTGGGTGTTTGTGAGCCACCCAGCCTGGATGATCAGGTGCCAGCAGGCAGGGAGATAAGGGTTATCTAAGGTTTGCCTTTCTTGTTGGGGGCTCAGAGCCACAGCTGGGAAAGACACACCAGGATCCCTCTGCTGTCACCTCCCCTGCCTGACAGGCAGCCCGTGCTGAGCACGGGGGATGTCAAAACACGGTGTGATTTTGTGAGGAGCACCAGGGGCCTGCAGAGGAAGAAATTGCTGGTTTACCTGGTGTTTAAGGCACGTTAATAATACAGTTACTTTGATTTCTTAAGCTCTAACTAAAGGCTGTATTCAAAAGCTGCTGTCTTCAGTGCCTTTGCAATTGAATTACAGTCCCCCACACCGTATTTTTGGATCTTAAATAATTCTCTTTTGTGATTGCTTGACAAGAATCAGACGTCCTCCCACCCCACGCCAGTGTCTACTGCATGTTTAATGTCTTTATCTGGTTCTTCTTGCATTAGTCATCTGAGTGTTTGACAGGTATACATCCCGGGCTCTTTAAGTATATTTTTATTCATCTATTCATGGGCTCAGCGCAGGGTCTGATATCCATCAGTGCCATTGCCTGAAATTAAAGTTAAACTCTTCTCTCCCGAGGATTAGCACAAACACATCCTGGTGATGATTTATTGAAACCCAACTTTTCTCTCCACCAGCAGGAGCGCTGTCTTCCAGCACTCAGACTCATCCAGCTGGCTGCAAATCCCAAATACTCTGCTGTGGCACAGGCTGGGAGCGTGGGATGGGAAGTGACCACATAGAGGTGACCCTGCAGCCCTCACAGCCTCCCCTGAAGATGGTCTGAGTGCTTACATTGTCTTTTGGATGTTTGGAGCTTTAGCACTGCTAGGGCACTGCCCATTTTGATGTTTGGTGGTGTGCCCTGCTTTGATGGCAAATTCCAGTTTCCTTATCAAAGTTTCGCAGCAGCCTCTGGGTTTTATGTTGCATTTGGAGCTGGGAAATACAGACACAGCCCTTCCAACTGCAAGATGACTCAGGAGGAATGAATCAGACAAAAAGGTTTCCTTCCATGGCTCAGTTCCTGCTGTCTGCTGCTCAACTTGTGCTCCTGCTGTGTGCTGAATTCCTGGTTTTCCAAGCACCAGGATTGCTCTCTGATGGGGCAGTGCCTCCTCAGCAGCAGCACTTGGGGTGGCCTGATAGGACAGGTGAAGTTAAGTTTGGCAGCATGGGGAGAAATGGGGAAATCTGGGGGGAAGGGGAAATCATTTGGTGACATCAGAGCACAGGAAAGGGGCTGGGAGAGGCCACTGGTGCTTAGGGAAATGCTGGGAGTGGAAGGGGTGAGCGGTGAGGATGGGGGTGTCTGTGCCAAAGGTTTGATGTCCATTCCCAGACACTCCTCTTATCAGAGCACCTCTCCCTACACTGGTGCTCCTATTACCTCTGTCCACCACAACTTCTCCTTCCTTTCCCCAAAACCTTGGTCTGCTGCCCTGCAAGGGGACAAAGAGCCACGTTTCAGTGTGCCTGGGTGTGCCATGGATCAGCTTCCCCGGTTCTCTCTTGCTGACAGTGCTGTCTGTAGGGTCAGCAGCTCCCATCCCCAACCACAACCCCCTGGCAGGCAGGAGGAAGGGTCCAGGGGTGAAATGGCATTTTTGGCTTGGCCAGCTGGGATCAGGATCCTGGTGATGGTTGAGGCTCTTTGGCTGTCCCTGGAAGTCTGACATTGGTGTGTGCCAGTGCCCTCAGTGAGCCTGAACTTGGAGCACATCCTACCTTTACCCTCAGAATTCCTGCTTTAGATCTTCCTGGAACACAGCTGGAAATGTCATCTGAGACCAGAGCAGTCACCAGGGAGTTGGTCCCTTCCTACTCAGATTATTCTGTGAATTCAAACACTGTTCAGGGTTCAAGGCACAACATGATGCAAAAGGAGAGCCAAAAATGGGAGGGTAGATTTTATTGTAAAGTATACACTTCTATGGTGCAGGAGTCAAATAACAAGGAGGAATATTCCTGCTTCACAGACTTCACACTCCATAAGGTAAATATATATTTTCTCATTTCACTTGGAATGGACGCAGTGTTTGGCTCTGGAGAAAGTGTGGCTGCACTGGACGTGCTAGAATAAGAATAAGGAATAAACACCAACATATTTGGGGCTTGAAGTTTGTGTTGCAAATAATGTGTGAAAATAAGTCAAGGCACAGCTAAATAGTCAAATATTCATATGCTGAGATAGGTGAGACTAATTTAAATAACTCATATCTAACATCTAATTGTAATGCCTCTTTGTTTTGTACAGTGAATTTCAAATATATTTGAAAAAATCTCTATTGATCTCCCCAGCACTACAAGAAATGAGTCTTTTAAAGAACTGCTTTTTAAGCAAGGTGAAAATGCACACAAATGAAAAACTTTTGGAAAATCTGTTGCTTCTGGCTGCAGCCTCAGCTTTCCAATGTAAAAAGAGATATTTGACTTAGGGAATTCTGAGGGTCATGTGCAGATTTCCACACTTCAGCCATATTTATTATGTTCTGAATTGTTTGAGATGAAAATAAGTACTTTTGGGCAATTTTTGATGCTGAGATGAATTTAGTGACAGAGTCTTACTCAGTGAGGAGTCAACTTTCTTCCTCCTCTGGTGAATCTTTTTTGGTTGACTCTGAGTAACAATCAGCCTTTAGATTTGCATAGTTGCCTCCACATATAGGAAATGCCAAATGACTTAGAAAAGTAAAGGCACTTTACTGAAAAGACAAGATCTACTCTTCTACTTCTTGGACATGATAGGGAGCAAAACTCCACGGTTCTAGTGATATAAAATTATCCAAATTAGGATGTGAAATTGCTTTAGGGACTTTTTGGATGCTATGTTTGTATGGGATCTGGCAAATTAAAGATGATGGCAGATGCTTAATTCCAGCACAAATTAGATCAGTTTTTTTCTCTGAGATTACTCAGCTATCAATTTATTTTACCTTATCTGGCTTATGCTGAATTTTCTCTACTTCTAGAAGGAGAATTTTTTATTAATGTCTTAATTTTTGTTGAGACAAATGAGTGTGAAAATGTTGGGTTTTTTTTTTCTAGGGGTACACCACTGTCCTAGAACTTGAAGAATTGTAGCAGCTTTACCAACCATTCAGGTACAACAGCTAAAATTCTAGCAATGGCTTCCCCTCCTTTCTTCTGTATTTTGGGGGATGTAGTGAAGATGTATTATCTCAAACAAGCAAACAATATCTCTGAGAATAAACACCTCGATTTTTCCCTGGAAAAAATTGGCAAATCTGTCCTTTAATGAAAAGAGGAGGTTTTTTAAAAGTTAGAAATATTTTCCCATTTGAAATTTAATTTTTCCAATCCTAATTTTACTTCGTTAAAATTTTTAATATTTCCCTGAATCTTCTTCATTTTTTTGCTGTTAAAAAAAAAAAAAGTACTTATGGAAAAAAAAATGGAGCAAAATCCTGTTCTTTGATTCTCCTAGGACCAGTGTTTTGGGCTGATAATCCATTTCTTTCCTGTCCTCTAGCAGGAATTGCCCCTCTGCCCCCACCCCAGTGTGTAGTGCTGTCCAAACCTGCTGTGGTACACCTGGCTTAATTCCAGAGCATTCATGGATTCACAGAGGACATCCCAACATCCCAGGGCTTTATTTGTCTCAGTGACAGCCCCCCAGAGTGCTTTGCATCTGCTGAAAAGTCATCCTTAATTCTTTTCTTTTCTCTTTGCCTTTTCTTCTTTGGAATGCACAGAGACCAACTGGTAACTTGTATTCATGTTTTTATATCCTGAGATGATTGTGAGCAGCACATCTTTTAAGAACACTTGTCCTCTTTAACAAATACCAGATTCTACTTAGATGATAATGAAATTCAGATGAGTTCTTCTGAGCATTGAATTGTTAGCATTTTGCATCCACTTTTATAATTGAATGTTGTGCCAAGTTTACTGATATTTCCTGTTTTTTTTCCTTCTCTCATCACTTAACTGTGCCTTTTTTGTCACTCCCCATCATGGTGGCAGCAAGACACAGGGAGGGAAGTGGATATTTGCACACTGACTTATTCTCACAGAATAGAAAGGGAGCAAATCCAGACTGTGAGAAACTCAAAGGATGATGATCAGGACAGCAATAATTTTTTATGTCTTATTGTGCTAGCTTTGGCTGGGGCAGAGTTAATTTTCCTCTGAGGACACTGTGGGCTGTGGGTTTGGGATTTGTGCTGGAAGCAGAGTTGGTGACACAGGGATTGGGAAGGAGAGTTGGTGACACAGGGATTGGGAAGCAGAATTGGCGACAGAGGGATCTGGAAGCAGAGCTGGTGACACAGGGATTGGGAAGCAGAGTTTGTGACACAAGGATTGGGAAGCAGAGTTGGTGACACACGGATTGGGAAGCAGAGCTGGTGACACAAGGATTGAGAAGCAGAGTTGGTGACACAGGGATTGGGAAGGAGAGCTGGTGATACAGGGATTGGGAAGCAGAGCTGGTGACACAGGGGTGTGAAAGCAGAGCTGGTGACACAGGGATTGGGAAGCAGAGCTGGTTACACAGGGATTGGGAAGCAGAGCTGGTGACACAGGGGTGTGGAAGCAGAGTTGGTGACAGAGGGATGTGCTCACACAAAGCCAAGGCTTTTTCTGCTCCTCACAATCCCAGCAGAGAGGGTCTGGAGGAGCACCAGGGCAGGTGAACCAAAGGGATATTTCCTATGTTCAGTCTTCCCAAGAATGAATTCCTTGGTATGATTTCCTTGCTTTTGCACAGCCTTTGCTTTCCCTGTTAACCTGTCTGATCTCAGCCCAGGAGTTTTCTCCCCTGTGCCCCGTGGTTCTCTCCCCACGGCCCCTGAGGGGAAGTGAAGGGCTGAGCTGCCACCTTGGGCTCCACCATGGCACTTCCTCCCAGTGCAGCCAGGATGCTGCTTTGGGGATTAGTTCTTGCAGCACAGAGAGCACAGAGAGAGGCTGAAGACTTAGGGAGAAGCTTCAGGAGTTTGAGGAACTGCTCAAGAGACTGAAGATTTCTGGGTGCACAATTTGCTGAGTATTGAAGTGTGGATGTGCACTTGAGTGTATCTATTTATCTCTGCTCTCCTCATTGTCCTGTGTTACACAGCTATTGATCACTGGGAAATGGGCTGGTCTGGCCATCTCCTCCTTCTTTTGACAAGAGTTTGCTGCTGCAGCAAGGGGTCCCTGGCACTGAACATTTTCCATGGAACACACGTGGGATCCAGCCCTCTTCTTCTGTGGCACAGTAAAATGCATCCAGACAGCTGGATAAGTGTGGGATCAATATCTCTGATTTAACTGCTTAAAATGCCTTCAATTCCTGCTCCTCTCCAGTTGACCTCTCATGTGGAAAACCTCACAAGCACCAGGATTGCTCTGAAGTCCAGAAAACTCTTTGTCTTCCCACTTCTGGCTCATTCCAGCGCAGCTCCATTGACTCTGTGAAGTTCCACTTGACTTCCACACATAATTATGTAAAATGTCCATAGAAGTGAAATGGAAATGGCATCTCTGATAAAGAGCAGGATAATGGCTTCTGAGTCCCCAGTCTTGCTATCTGTGGCTGGTGACAACGATGCTGTGACATTCCATTGACTTCCTGAAACCTTGGTGGTTAAAAAAAAGAATGGCTTTTATTCTACAAGGGCCTTATTTACTCCAACAAGTCTCAAATGCCAACGTGTTCCTACCTTTTTTATCCCTTTAACATGACACTGTTTCCCCCTTCCTGTGTTATGTAATTCAATTATATGCAGACCTTGAACGTCATTTTCTAATCCTCTGTGGTTCATTTGGAAGTCTTGTAAAATAAAACTTATTGGTGTGTTCATTAAAATGTCAGAAATATTTTTGACTTCAATTAGATACTACAGTGGTTTTATCCAAATTGTGCGTTTAGTACAATAACTGTGTCAGGAGGATGTAATTAACAGCAATTTAAATGAACAATTGTCTTAAATTTTTCTGGCTCTTCATGCATGATAACTTAATCAAACAGCAAAGTTCTTACAGACTCACCCATTTTAGAGAGAGGTGAAACACTATAAACTCATATTTAAAAAGTCAGAGTGAAAGCCATGAAACTACTGAGCTAAGGAAGGAGTAGAAAAACGGAATGCAGAAGTGCAGCTCCCTTCAGTGTCAGCACATTGCAGCTGGAAATTGGACAGTTTAGGGTATGGTCACCACAGCCAGCTGGAAATTGGACAATTTAGGGTATCGTCACCAATTTTGAGGACTGAAAGGTCAGAATTATACAATCCCAGACTGGTTTGGGTTGGAAGGGACCTTGAAGATCCAGTCCGTGGGCAGGGACACCTTCCACTATCCCAGGTTGCTCCAAGCTCCATCCAGCCTGGCCTTGAGCACTGCCAGGGATCCAGGGGCAGCCACAGCTGCTCTGGGCACCCTGTGCCACAGCCTCCCCATCTGAAACAAGTTCTTCCTTATGTCCAGTCTGTTGCCCTTGGTCCTGTCACTGCAGGGATTGCTAAAATTACTTCTGATAAGCTTTTTCTACACATTGAAATGTTGCCACGAGGTCTCACCAAACCCTTCACTTCTCCAGGCTGAGCACCCCAACTCCCTCAGCCTGTCCCAGCCCTCAGGGCACGCTCGTGTCCCTCCCTGGGGCCTCCTGCTCTATTTGCTGCCATCATTGTGACATAAAACAGCAGACACTGCTCTGTGGAGGTTGGGCCTTGTTTGCTTCTGGCTTCTTTCTTGACCTTAAATGCAGTTGTGTGAAAACCAGTTCATCAGACAACATTTTAGACAGGATTGGGCCTGGTGGGTGAGGACACCATGGTTCCAAAAGCATCCAGCTTTCTTTTGGAAATAAGGATCCCATTGAGTAGTGCCACATACAGTTTTATAACAATTACACAACATGGTTAGATTTATTTGTGTCATTCCTTTTCACCCAAACACATCAGTTTGTCAAAGCAGACATTTTATGCTAAAGTCTGTTTTTGTTGAGCATCTTGATTGTTTTTGGTTGTTTGTTGTTTTAGTTTTTGTTTGTTTGTTTGTTTTGTTTCCATTGAAGGATTCCATTGAAAACACTTGTAAAGGTTAATATAAATTTTCTTGATTCACTTATGACTTTATTCTGAACTGCAAGCTAACTGTAAAACATGTGCAAAAATACAGAAGAGAAACTCCAACCAGACCTTTCCCTTGGCCTAAATTTAGCTAGGAATTTGTAGATGGGTGACAAAACAAAAGGCTCCTGAAATGGGGAAAAAGCATTCCATGCCCATCTTCAGCGATCACAGCTTCAGCTGAAACAATGCAAACCACTCAGGACACAACCAAAGCTGCTCTTCTAGCTGCTGGAGCTTTAAATAAAACCAAGAGCTGGAGCACACAGAGTAAATGCTGTGTCAGGCGAGGTGCTCAGCATCTCAAAGGGGCTCTGCTTTGCGATGGGCGTGGGGAATTCCTTGGTCTGAGAGCTTCTGAATGAGGAAAACTTACTCTTGACACAGTCTGGGGGCTCTCCTGTTGTCCCTGTGGTGGGAGAGCCTTTTGTGCCTGCTTTGAAGCCACTTTGCCCTTGGTGCACCCACACATTGATAACGAGCTGGGCTCCTCAGGCATTGACCTCACCTGGCCACTGAAACTGGGTTTGGTCACATCTTCAATTTCCCAACCAAAAGAGCTCCTCCAGCTTTACCACCAAGAGTCAGGATGTGGAGGAGTGTGGAGTTTGTGTTTTGGGAGCTGTGCACCCTCGGGAACATTCTGCTGCTGGGCAGAATCCACACTCACAGCTCCCAGCCAGGAGGAGGGAGCCAGAGCAAAGGATGTGGCTGTGATGTGCAAACTCCTGCACGAGTTGCACAGTTTCCCCTTTCCCTGGTGCCAGAGCACAAATAAAAGACCAGCTCTGTGCAGTGTTCCTCAGCAGAATACAACAGAGGAGAGATCAATCTGCAGTGGGCCACCTTTGTATTTTGCTGTCTCTTCTCCAAGCAATATTGGCTGTTCTGTGAGCTATAAAGGAATTTTCAGCTGCTTTTTCTTGCTGGCTTTCATTGCTGGTTTTTAATTAAAGCTTAAGGAATTAAATGAAGCGGGGATGCTGGGGTTGCACAAGGATGAGAGAAGATCAGGCAGTCAAATCCAGCGAGGGGCAGTGGGGCACAGGCTGAGTTTTGGATTATCATCCTCAGTGATTGTTTTTTCCAGTTTAAAGAAGAAACATCGATGCATTTTAAGCATTTGGGTGAGGCTGACAACGTACAGCTGTCTGGGAGAGTTAGATCTGGAGCAGATTGGGTGCTACTTTATTAAGATTTTGGGTGTGATTTGCAGAAGAGGCACCAGCAGAAGGCTTCTTTCTGTGCTATCATTTTGGGGAGGGAGAAATGAATAATGAAATGCTTAATAAGAGACCTACCTGTTTGGAAGGGAACATCTATTGTGTGAGGCATAACTCTCCCTAATACAGCAGTACATCTATTTATTAGGCACAAACATTTGTAACAGTGATTGTTTTGTTTACAGACTGTGGCCACATTGTGTAATTTAGCTGCAAGGTGCCATATTTAATTGAGATGGGGGAGGAAATGAGGCTATCAGCCACGCTCCTAATATTTACAGACATGGAGCTCTGCTTTTACATTACTCTTGTAATGGATGCAGGTTTGAATTAATTTTTAGAACTGCCAGGAATAGCGGCATATTGGATTCTCTCACTATTTTATGTTCTGTGTCCCTGCAGTGTCTCTTGATTGCTACTCATTAGAAACAGGCTACACTTGTGTTTACCAGAACAAAAAATATTCCCTTTCCTCACTGCACCTTGCAATCCAAACTTTGCCTTTGATTTAGAAATATGCAAATTAAATATTTAAAAGTTTCAAAGACTGTATCTTCTGCCGTTTTAAACAATGATGAGATTTTATGATGTGCTGGGAAGATTTTAAATTATATTTTGTGTGCCATAGGCAAGAGAACCGTGGTAATTCCTTTGCCTCATTTTCTTTTATGGGAATAATAATGTCTGTTTATCTGGAGATGAGCACCAGGGTTTTATTTCCATGGTGTGGTGGGATAATGAGTGGATAGGTGAAGTGCTAAGCTGGGTTTGGAGAGCCATGGGCAGTTTCTGGATCTGCTTCAAAGCTGTGGGGTTGCTCTGACATCTCTGTGGGATTTGGCTTTGAAGTCATCCCTGTTTGTGCCACCAAGACAACAATTCTGTTGGGGGACCCAGAGAAGTGTCACGTTGATGGCAGTCCAGTTTTGGGGTGAAACTCCCCACATTTTGCCGGTCTCCTGGGCTCACTCTTCTTCAGGGCTCAGCTGCTCTGCTTGCACGTGTGCCAGTGGATACCTGCATAAAAATCATAGCACAGGGACTTGTGAGTTACCTTCAGGCAGCTGAATTTGATTCTGAAGGATTCCTTTTAGTAGATTTTATTTTTATTTTAATCTGCATTGCCTTTTGAAGGCTTTGAACTGTCTTATGTTTGGATAGCTGTACAGGATCTTGCAGAATATGCAGCAGCTTAGGTTGTACCATGGAATCTCAGAATGGTTTGGGATGGAAGGGACCTCAAAGCCCATCCTGTGCCACCCCTGCCATGGGCAGGGACACCTTCCACTGTCCCAGGTTGCTCCAAGCCCTGTCCAACCTGGCCTTGGGCACTGCC
>JAWWEY010000005.1:25023649-25037683 GCA_035582745.1 Loriotus luctuosus
AAAATAATAAATCAAGCCTTCTGAAACATGGAGTCAGATCCTCGTCTCTTCCCTCATCCTCAGACCCCTGTGAGCACGGTCACAGCTCTGCCATGGCAGCAAAGAGGGTGAGAAGTGTCTCTGCAGCTGAACTGGAAATGCCTTTTAACGAGGATGATTCACGGCAGCCCCCAGCCCTGGTGTCAGCCCCTGCACTGCTGCCCCTCGCTGACATTTCAGCACCAGGAGCTCGGCAGAGAAGCTCCCAGCTGCTGGAGCCTGCAGCATGGAGGAGACAGGGAACTGGGACCTGAGACTGATGTCTGCTCATCTGAATCCAAAACAAAGAGGTAAAAGGATGGGTTGAGCCCCAAAGCTTGCAGGAATGGCCCAAAGATAAAGTCACAGAGTGGGGACAGGAGAAGTCCTGGACGTGGATTTTGGAGGCTGCTTCACCATTTAAAAATACCTGAACTGCAAATCAGGGTCAGGGAAAAGCCAGGAGGCTCAAGCCAGGTTGCCCAGAGCAGCTGTGGCTGCCCCTGGATCCCTTGCAGTGTCCAAGGCCAGGCTGGGCAGGGCTCAGAACACCTTGGATAGTGAAGGTGTCCCTGCCATGGCAGGGTGGGATGAGATGGGCTTTGAGGGCCCTTCAGCCCAATCATTCCATGATTCCATGAGTCAGTGCCCACATCTGGTGCAGCCCATCATTCCTTAGCCCAGGAAACAGATTCATTCAACACTGGTCCACTGGCACCCCAGCAGATTGATTCAACAGTCCATGAAACCATTCCTGAGTCCATGAAAATGATAACTGGGACTGTTTCCCAAAAGAAAGGGACTAAACCAATGTTGTCCCACCCCTGTCACCAAGGCCCTGCAATGCCCTGTGGTGCCTCAGTTTCCCCATCTGTTTTTAAAACGGTGGCAGGTATTGGCATTCCTTCCTGGAGTACCCCGAAATCTAGGAAAAACCTGATTAGGGGTGGCAATTATAATTATTCACACCCTCCTAATGGATCTTTACAGCCCATCAGGGCTGTGTCTGGATTCTAACATTTGTTAGAAAGAGATAAAAGCTTTCTTCGCTGATGGTGTGAAGACTTTCGGGCTCTCTTTGATGTGCTGCTGCTTAATAGCCCCTCCGTTTGATTAATTTCCATTTCTGCCGTCGGTCTTTAAGAGCTGCCACCCAGACTTTGTGAATGGATTGGAGGAGACGGAGCAGCAGCAGCGATTCCCCCGCCCGAGCTGCTCCCGTTCTCATTAATAGCAATCCCCGCAGGGTGAACTCCCAGCCCGGCGCTCGTGTGCTGAAAATAGCAGCGTTTATAATAACAATAAATAACAATAAATAACAATAAATAACAATAAATAACAATAAATAACGGGATAGGCTCTCGGAACCATGAAATACCTCCGACGGATGTGGGGCGGGAGGGGTTGGGGTGTGGATGTGTGCGGGAAGGTCCCAAAACGCAAGTGACAGCAATAATCGAGGCTTTTGTCAGAGTGTGAGCGCTCACAATAATTGAATCGCTGCCTTGTTACATACGGACCGATTTAGACCCTCATTATGTGTTTGGCAAGTACTTGGCATAACGAATCAATTCAAAACGGCACATGAGACTCAAGTAATTCATAATGAAACTCCAAATCAAGATTACAAAGCAAGACTAAACCTCCTCAGCAGAAATTACCGGGATGGAGATGAGGGGGGAGGCTGGAGGAAGCCTCTGTCATTGTCCCCCATGTGGATTTGGGTCCAGCATTTCCCTCTCCGGGGGCTCTGCACCCCAGAATTGCACACGTGCTGTCCCTATTTCAATAAGTATTTTACTCTCCTTTCACAGCCGAGGGAGGTGAGGTCTGGTCTGTGGTCACTGCTCTATCACATCTTCATCTTTTACTGAAGAAACAGCCCCAAATTCAACCAGCTCCCCTCCTCAGTACTCCCATAAAAGCCCCTGTTCCACACGGCCTAGGAGCTCTGTCATCCCCCTCTGCTGATCCCAAATATTTGCCCACCTCTCAAAAATGAAAAAAATCACAGTTTCTACTGTTAGAAAAATCACAGTTTCTACTGTTAAAAAAGTCACGGTTTCTACTGTTCTACTGTTTACAACAGTGAAATGGGGAAAGACATATCAAGGAGTCATGTGGGAGGGATGAGCTACCCACAGCAGGACTGGGGTGTAAATGAAACCCAGAAAGGCTTCAAAACATCCCAAAATCATAAATCCATCAGAAAGGACAGGAATGTAGTCCAAGGGGGCAGGGCAGATCCTGGCATAAGCTGTGCTCAAGCCTGGCTTTACATGCCTGAGGCAGGCAAGGAATGAACCAGCACATTCCCAGAGCATCCGTCTGCTCAGGATTTACCTCTGTGCATTTTAGGAATTATCCAGCTGGGATTAAAAATGCCTCCCACCCCTTATTATTTAAATACAGGTTTTCAGGCTAACAGGAAAAAAAAAATTAGAAAGAAAGAAAGGCAGAGACAAGGCTTTGCTCAAGTAGAGCTGAATAATTAGGGATGACTAATACGATGTCCTGTGGGAAAGCAGAGAGGAGACTCTTGCCAGGATGGAGGTCCTGGCTGATAAAACCTGCTGCCTCTACAGGATGGGTCACCTGGGGTTTCTGGGGCACTGCTGGCTCCAGCTGGCAGCCTCTGTCCTTCTGAGGTCCAGCCAGGCTGCTCTGCCCCCAGCCCTGAGGAGCTGCTGAGCCCAGGGGGCTGCTCTGGGCTGGCTCTGCCCTTTGCTCCTGCTCCTCTGGAGAGATCCCAAACAAAGAGAATCATGGAATCATCATGGAATCATCATGGAATCATCCCATGGAATCATCCCATGGAATCATCATGGAATCACCCCATGGAACCATCCCATGGAATCATCCCATGGAATCATCATGGAACCATCCCATGGAACCATCCCATGGAATCATGATTTGGGCTGAAAAGGGACCTTAAAGCTCATCCCATTGTCGCCATGATATTTTATGAAAAATCCCTTTGCCAGGATTTTTGTCCTGAGAAGCTGAGAAGCCTCAGAGGAAAAGAAAAACAATAATTATCTGCTGCTGCGGAATGCAACAGGTGCAACCTTGATTGGTCTCATGTGGTTGTTTTTAATTAATGGCCAATCACAGTCCAGCTGTCTCAGACTCTGGTCAGTCACAAGATTTTATTATCATTCTTTTCCTTTCTTTGTTATCCTTCTGATGAACTCCTTTCTTCTATTCTTTTAGTAAGTTCTATCATTTTCTTTTAATATAATAAAATAACATATAACATATAACATATAATATATATAATATATAATGTATTATATATTATATATTATATAGTATATATTATATATATATTTTATATATAATAAAATAATAAATTGGCCTTCTGAAACACGGAGTCAAGATTCTCATCTTTTTCATTTTTCCCTCATCCTGGGACCCCTGTGAACACCCCCACATCCCATCCCACCCCCAACCACAGGCAGGGACACCTTCCACTGTCCCAGGTTGCTCCAAGCCCTGTCCAAATTGGAAATACACACCAGAGCTTGCCTGAGACACTTGAGTTACTCAGGCTCATCCCAGCAGATTTACACCCAAGTGATGCTCCCTGCAGTAATTCCTGGTTAGAAGAATTAGAGCTGCTCTTATAGGGTGACAAAAGGATGTTGCTAAGCTCTAGAAAGGAAAGTGCAATCCTTAATCTGTATTATAATGTAAATCAGACTGTGAAAAATATTTGGGATCCTCTGATATTCCCACTGCTGCTGAAGCTGCTACCCAGTGTGGGTATTAGGGGTGTGCAGCAGCAGCTTCATCTTTTTTTTTTTTTTTAAGATCTCAGAAAAAAAATATAAAAATCAGACCTGTGCGTGTCCAGAGCATTTAATGCAAGAGATTGAAAAGAACAGTATCACATCCAATGGCATTGTGGAATAATTTTGGCTGAAAGGCATTTCTGGAGGGATGTTGTGCACAGGAACTCTTAAAACGTGCAAGAATTGTACAGAAATATTAATGGAGACTTGCATGTTGTGATAAATCAATATTTATTGCATTAAGTTTCATTAGATAGATTTATTTTTTAAATTAATGCTCAAGTTCTTAGAGGTTCAGGATTTATTCTGCAAAGTGTAGGGGTGAAGTTACAAGTTCCTTTACAAAGTTATTTTGCTTATTTTCCAACCTAAACACCTAAATATCACCTGCTCAGTGTTTTATCAACAGTGCCATGGCCTGTACAGGTGTTGTTTTGGACAATATAAAATTTTGGTGAGATGGGCTGTTCCTGAGTCACAGCAGAATCCCAAATTATGGCAAAATTAAGGCTTCTCCTGCCCAGGTTCTGCTTACATCTCCCAGCTGGATCCATAAGGATCTGTACATCAAATGTGCACAATCAGCTCTTTCCTGTCCTCACATTTCCCCCAAATTATTCTTTTTTTGCTGAAACCACTTAGCTACATTTCTGTGCTCATGGCAGGCTTTTTCTGCTTCTTCTAAAATCTGCTACAACTCAACAGAAGATGAGAGAAATTCATTCCCCAAAATATGTTCACAATTTTTCTACCCAAAACACTTCCTAGAACTCAAAACCAGAATGAAGCATTCCAATTTTATCCCAGTTTGCCAGTTCTTATAGATTTATTTACAAAGCTGCAATTCCCATGAAACCACCTGAAAATTGGGGAAGAAAAAAAAATCAAAGAGGGAAATAATGGGGAATTACAAACTTGGGTCATGTCCTGCTGTAAGGAACTTTGCAAATATGGAGTCTGTGTAAAAGTCTCAACTTACAGCATCTCTGGTGAGATTGGAGATTTGGGATAGAAATCAGGGAATTTGGTTAATTGAGGCAGCAAGGGAATGTGTGTGTGCACCCACATGTGTTCACAGGGATAACTGTGTATTTTACCAGAAATTAATGTGCTCTGATGATGTTCTTCATTAATATCACAGGATCCCAGGATGACCTAGATTGGGAAAGACCTTTGGGATGATCAAATCCCACCTGTGCCCAATTCCCACCCTTGTCACCAGCCCAGAGCACTGAGTGCCACGTCCAGACATTCCCTGAACACTCCAGGGATGGGCATTCCAAACTTCCCTGGGCAGTTCCAAGGTCTGAGCACCCTTTCCATGGGGAAATTCCTGCTGGTGTCCAACCTGAGCATCCCCTGGCACAACTTGAGGCCATTCCCTCTCCTCCTGTCCCTGTTGCCCGGCTGTCCCCTGCTGTCAGGAGCTGTGCAGAGCCACAAGGTCCCTCCTGAGCCTCCTTTTCTCCAGGCTGAGCCCCTTTCCAGCTCCCTCAGCCTCTCCTCATCAGACTTTTCCTGGAGTCTGTTATCAGTGTTATCAGTTATCAGTGTCATCACCTTGGAAAACAATCCCAGTTTCTTTTTGGATTTGCTTCCTAGGTGATCAAACACTCGAAAATAACCACAACCCCTGAAACAAAACCTCAAAACCTTTCCTCTCCCCACCCTTCTTCAAACGTGTTGAAAAGGCTGCTGGAAAGGTTTCCTGTTGCTTGATTCAAAGGTGTTCTTTTAAGGGTTAAATGTTTCTCCATCCCTGGATAAAGATGACATTTTGTATGGGATATGTGGTCCTAAATTCCATTATCCTTTAGAGGCAGCAGCTGCTTTGGTGTCTGGTCACCTTAACTTAAAATAGATGAGCAGAGCAGATGAGTTCTTAAATCCCAGGTAATTTAATACTGCTTTTGGAAGTGTCAGCTTTAATTAATGAGTAAAAAAGGGTAAAGAGAAAACATCATGGGGTTTTTTTCTAAAAAGCTGAAGTACAAATACAGTTGCTTTTCTGTTTTTTTACTGATTTTCTTTTATTCCAGTCACCTCTAAACTTATTTATTTCCAGGACTTCCTGGACCCAAACAAGGATATGAAAATGACAGACTGTTTAGTGTGATCAAGACTTCAAAAGGTCTTGATCAGACCTAAAGCAGCAGACAGATTAATTGTAGGGTTTTATTTTTGACTACGTGATGATAAACTTCGTAAGAAGCCTATGAAATTATGCTGATTTATTTTAGAATTTTTGATTTGGCAGAAATAACTAAAAGAAAATACAGTCGAGGTTTTGTACCTTTACACTTCAAAAATCATTTCTCCATATATAACATTGTTGTTTCATTGTGTGAAAAAGCAGATGAGGATAAAGTCTTGGCCAAACAAATGATGGAATATTTCCCCAATCCATATTTTGTAATTAACTGAAAACCCAAAAAAATAAAATTAGTGAAGGGAGTAGGAAGAGCACAAAGTAGGGCATATGGGATGCAAACTGAAGTTACTGGGGATAAGGAGGAATTTCAGGAAGAAATAGCCAAAGTGAGGGTTTGGGGGCTGCTTTCATGTGGGGTTGTGAGGGGAGCAGCATCTCTGAGGGCCAGGGAGAATCAAGTGATGCCCCTTTTATGTCACTGAATCTTTGTCCTTCCCAGTGGGGCTGGAACTCACAATAATGGAATAACTGGTGATGAGGTCACTTCTGTTCAATAACTGAATTTTGGGTTGGGGTTCCAGCCTTCACTACCAAAAAGTGTTCCCAGGATCCACCCTGTGCATCCCTTTCTGCATTTTGATCCCCAGAGCACTGTCAATTCCTTTTCTATTTTGTTTTTTTTTTTTTTCCAGTTGCCTTTCACGTATTTGAGGACCAGTATAATTTTATTGTTATATATTCCTCCAGCCTTATTTCTAGCCTAAAGAATTCTCATTCCTTCTTTTAACCGTTGACAGGAATTTATACCTGTAGCAGTAAAAAAAAAAAAAAAAAAAGGGAAGACTTTCAAACTATCTCTTTGGAGCATAAATTTCAGTGCCTGCCATAGATTAAAGTTTCTAATTCAGTCAGGGTTTTCGACACCTGCCTCTAAAAAGGTCCTCTTGCTTCTGGAGCCATCGATTCCACCTGTGCCACTTGGCTGTGCATTGATTCATAGACTCCATTAAGGGGATTTTACAGGAATGTTTGCACGGCACATGGGAGAGAAACCTCCAGATGAATGATTTATAAAGGGCTGCTGTAAAGAAATGGCAATGAAACCTCCAGTGTGGGCTTTTACAAAAAGGCCTAATTATGATTTGTGCAATTGCTAATAAATAATGGTGTGAGCTGGAAGCCTAAATCTTGTGCTTCTTGGGCAATATCAGCCTTTGCATATTTATATTTCAGGCCACTGCTTTTCAGATTGTGATCAGACCCATAATAATGGGGCACATATATTAAATGTACATATTTTATATATATATTTATTGGGTTAATGTCATATATATGCAGTATAATGTATTTTATCCAATTATTGTTGATGAATGCTGATTTAATAACAGGAAAGCAAGTACAGGGAGAATGTAGCCTGTCTTTATCAAGTATCACATCAGGAATTCCAGAAATTTCTGATTGCTCCTCACTGCATAAGTCATTGTTGTTTCTGTGCAATCAGACGTTGAATGCCACAGAAGAAAGTTCATTAATATTTGCCTTATGGATTTAATCATTGTTTATTTTGTTTCATGTTTTAAATGGTTGTTGAAGTTTATTTTGACTCATGTTTTAAATGGTTGTGGAACTTTAACACCTTTAACAACTCTGAGGCTGAAATGATTAGCCTGCAATAAACTTAGAAAACCCTCTAGACAGAAAGAGCTATTCAGGGCCATGTAAATCCAGAAGCATATCTGAACTAGCTCAATATTTTGGAATGTCATGATGTATTTGGAGAAATTTTTAATTCAGTTGAAGATAGTTCTTTTCAAACTCCTGGGCAGGAATGAGTCTCCAGAGGCCAGAGCTGCATTTATAACAAGCTCTTTAAGGGCCTTGCCTGATTCTAGGCTCCAGCAAAAAAAGAGCAAAATATTGATGAGTAGGCAGTGCAATTCCCTCTCCAGAGCCTTGTGGTCAAATTAATGGAATCAATGCACCACAAACCAGGAACTCCTTTGTCATATTTATGTCACCTCTGTAGCATTTACCTATAAGACAAAATGCAGCCATTAGAATGTGGCTGTGCTGCATGGGCACATGGGTGAAATGGAAGAGGATTTTAAATCACCTTCCCCTTCCTTATTAGCTTCATATTTCCTCTTTGCAAAGCTTGTGGGCAGAGCAGATAAGGAATACAGAGGGCAGGAGGAGCAGGGAAGGGTCTGTGCTGGCGTGGCAGAGAGCTCAGCCCTGCATTTGGACACTCACAGAATCCCAGACTGCTGTGGCTTGGGAGACACCTGAAAGCCCACCCAGTGCCACCTCCTGCCATGGGCTGGACCAGGTTTTCACTGTCCCAGGTTGCTCAAAGCCCTCTCCAGCCTGCCCTTGGACACTTCCAGGGAAGGGGCACCCACAGCTTCTCTGGGTGCTCTGTGCTAGGGCTTCACCACCCTCACAGGGAACAATTCCTTCCCAAAATCCCAATTAACCATGCCCTCTATCAGTGTAAAGCCTCTTGTCCAGTCACTGCAGGCCCTTGTCCAAAGTCCCTCTCCAGTTCTCTTGGAGCCCTTTCAGGCACTGGAAGGTGCTGTGAGGTCTCAGAGCCTTCTCTTCTTTGGGCTGAAAGGCAGAGAGCAAGGATGCAAAAGGATCTTAAAAGCTTCTTTGGTTTAAAATATTTGCTATCATCTGCCAAGTGTCAAACCCCCATGTTGGTATCAGTGTGATAAAGATATCTCCTGCCTGTCCTCCTTCCTGTTCCTTGTCAGGATGGAGGAGGAACAGAAATAACTTTTTTGGATTAGCAACAGCAAAGTTGTTAAATTTAATCCAAGCCCATAAAAAAAGCTCTCTGAGGTCCTGTGCATGCAGAGACACAACACAGGGAGTCTAAGCAATGCCTGTCTGCTAAACAAAGGTGATTAATGCAAAAAGCTGTCTGATGTGTTAATTAGAAGATGATCACAGTGGTTTCATACATGGCTGGATCCATCCTTGTGTCCTGGAGTGATGGGGCAGCATCTCAAAGCTACTCAAACCATGGCACAGACTGAAATCCTCCCAAACTCTGTCATTAATATCACTCCCAGTGAATCCTCTCCTTTGACAGACTCAGCTCCCAGTGATTTACCCAAAAGAAAAAATGTTTTCACATTAGATTCTGGAAAACTTAAGGCTTGGGGTAGAGTTTGACAAGTGAAAAGCATTTGGAGTGGGAATCATTCATCTTGCACTGGATGGTGGATGGCTTATGGCTGGGTGGAATTAAAAATAAAGGGAAAAAATTAACTTGCTTTATGCATTATTATAATCTATGATGTCTCTCTGATAGTGTGCTTCCCTAGATTGCTTTAATATTCACCTTAAACAAACTTTTCACATCCTGCAGTAACATAGGAAAAATTCAGCCCAGGAAAAAGTTCTGATCACAAATTGCTCCTTATCTAGCTGCAATGGATTTTAGGGGTTGGTTGTGGTTTTGTGGTTGTTGTTGGGGATTTTCTTGTTCATTTGGAGTTCTTTTGGTTTTGATTTATCAGTTGTTTGTTTCTTTTTTTGCCTGATGTATGCATTATCAAGAGAAAGTCCCACATCTGATACCAGTCCAGGAGAGGTACCAGGATTATCAGAGGGATGGAGCAACTCTGCTGGGAGGAAAGGCTGGGAGAGCTGGGATTGTTCAGCCTGGACTGTGGTGCATTCTGTATTTCATCAAAGAAACATCAGCCTCAAAGTGATGTCCCCAAAGCTTTGTCATCAGCATCATCAAGATCTACCATCAGCTGGAGAAGAAATAGGAATTGGTGAGCAGCATCCCTACCAAGAATAGTTTGAAGCATCAAAACTCTCTGCTAGGACAAGTTCTGTGTTAGTTTCATCACCATTTCTCTCTGAGGGAGCCCAGCTTGGTCAAGCTGAGTTTATTCTGTTTTTCTTCCACTTGGTTTTCCTTGAGCAAGGACTCTTCTCAGGGCTCTGTGGTGCACAAAGCAGGGCTGTGCCAAAGGGCTAAAGGGGGCAGAGAAGATGACCAATAATCATCAATCTTGTGAGGAGTTTCTCAGGCATAACAGAAAATAAGTGGCAGTAGCTGTTCTCTCTGATTTATTTTCTATGCTAATGAGATCAAAGTGCCGCTTCGTGCAGCCCTCGGAGCTGAATTAATGGAGAAAATCTTCATGGCTGTGATTGCGTGGGGCTGTGGCAATTAAAAACATATTGTTTAGCAGGAGTAAAGTCACTAATTAAAGAAAGCAGGAGCAATGAGATGAGTAAAGCCCATTTTTAAGGATTCATTCAGAAAAACAGGAACATTTTTGGTCTGTATTTGCAGTCACTCTACAGCCAAGGTCACAAAGCTCCTAAGAACCCCAGCTCAGAACAACAACAATTACAGCAGTCAAACCAGTAATGTTGAAGGAATTCACAATATAATTTTAAAAATACCCCTCCAAAACCAAAACCAGGATTCTAAACTACCCAGAAAGCCTGAGGGTTAATGGGATTAGAGATGGGAGTAATGGGATTAGTGGTTCTGCCTTGGGAGCAGTGTCACTCTATCAACAGAAATTGTGAGAGAGGGAATCAGACACTGTGTATTCCCAGGGACCAATTCCCAGGGAAATTCTGCTGGAATTGCAGTCACTGGGAATTCCAAGCAGTGAGGGAGCCAAAATGAATCAGAGCTTTATAATCCTGATGTAAAGTATTGGAAAAAAACAACTTCTTATTGGACAGGTGGCTTTGGGGAAGGATCCTGATGGTGGTGGTGGTGACAGACAAAGGGGTTTTCTCTTCTTAGGCTTTAGCTGGATTTTGCTTTCTTTGCAGACTCCACATGGTTCTTTTGTGGTCAGCAACTGTGGCTCAGGAATCCATTCCAGGAGGCTGCATGTGGCCTCCATGAGGAATAGCACCTGCAAGGAACCAGAAGAGGTAAGGAACTGCTGCCCTGAGCAAGCTGGGGATCTGCTGCAAGGATGTCTTGGCTCAGCGTAGAACATGAATAAAGAGAGGAAAACTGCTGTAATCTAACAGAAATGAAGGACACAATCTCAAAAGCCATAGCAAAGTCCAGTTTAGTTGATAGTCTGCATGACTTATGGGTGTAAAAAACAATATCTAAGCAAGAAACCTGTAGGGACTTATGACTAAATCCATTAAAAATTTGAAGATTTACTGAGGAATAAGGAGTTAGCCTCCACTTTTGAAAAAAAAAGTATTCTTTATATACATTTTGATTTCATAGATTTTAATATATAAATACATGAAATATATAATTTATATATTTTAATATATAAATAGAAAATTTTATATAAATCAATGTATTAGTATATAAAATATATTTTATATATTTTAATTCTTTCTATATTTTTAATATATTTTATATATTTTCCTAAAAAATATGTTTTATTCCACCACTATAAAGATGATAAATATTTTTTTATCCCACCACGATATTGTGGTGAAATACATTGTTTTATTGTGCCTTACTATAATAGATGAAGAAATCTGTGTTTCTACACCCCTACCCACTGCAGCAGGGTTTTCAATCAGATTTTACTAATGTGATACTTCACATGAGAAAAACTGAAGCCCTTCAGTCCATCCAGATCACAGATTTCTGGATGTGTTTGTGTTCATAAACAATGTTTTGTGTTTCTTTGAACAACTTGTTCACTTCCGTGGATTTCCTCCCTTGTGCTTTCCAAAAGCAAGGAAAAGGAGGGTTTGGTGTGCTCCCTGCACTGCCTGTGTCTCGCTCCTTGCTGGAGTTTCTGCCAGCTGCTCTCAAAGGCTTCATTCCTGCTGGACTCCTGACCTGGGCTGATGTAACAAGGATCATTATTATTCCATGGACATGGATAACTGCAGCTCCATCCCAGGCACAAAGCCCTGGAGTTCGTAGTCCATCCAAGGAATGTGTTCTGCCCTCCTTGCCTGAACGATGTGAAGTGAGCAATTCGTTCCTTGCTGACTCCTGCAAGGAGTGAAACCAGGAAAAAAAATAATTAGCTGCATGAAATATGAAGTGTCTTCCTTTTTCTGAGCATTACAAGCATTTCTGAGTGTTACTCCTTTATAAGATGCCTTTCCAAAAGGTTTTAATGAAGGTAGGATGAAAGCCAATGGAGTAGTAGCTGAATGTTGCTTTTTTTCTGGTTTAAAATAGACATTCATTTTCTTTTTACCCCTCGCTCAGGTCCATTCATCATTTTGCCTCGCTCCTACAAATGTGCAACTCTGGAAAGTGTTCTCATTACTTTTACCTTCCTATCACACAATTCCAAGATCCATTGTATCAAAGATGCTTCATAAAAAAGGCAAATTAAAATTGAATTGCAGTAAAGCTCCTAAGAGAATTCAGTGCACTTCAAAGAGTTTACAACTAAATGCACGATGTGGTGGGAATGGACAATTAAGTGCAGGGAATCAGTATTAATGTGCTGGTTTGTGTTAAGTGGTGAATATGGGATTATTTGTATTTTATTTGGGACCTTTAATTGCAAATAATAGTGCTGGGTCATATATGTTCAAACGTGTGGAAAATCTGTTTTCCTGCAAGGTGAAATGGAGGATTTGTTTACACAGTAAGGGATTGTCTGGCAATAACTCCCCAAACAACCACTACTTTTATGTACCTTTATGTTTTCAGATCTGTTATGGAAGAATTTAATAATTGGAGATTGCAGGGTGAGGTGGCACTGAAGTGGGGGCTGGTCTCTTCTCCTAGGGAACAAGTGACAAGATGAAAGGAAATGGTCTCAAGACGTGCCAGGGGAGGTTTAGCTTGGATATTCAGGAAAACTTCTTCATGGAAGAGGTGGTCAGGCATCGCAACAGGTTGTCCAGATCAATAGTGAAGTCATCATCCCTGGAAATGCTCAAAAAGAGAAGGAATTTAGGCAAGAAACTGCCTGGACATCTATCAGCATAAAATTTTGTTATTATTGCTCTTATTAATAAGAATAGTGATGTTTTAAAAGAGGTGAATATTATCATTTCAGTCATTCTTACAGAGTCTGAGTAGTGGAAATTAATACAGCTGGGCTTTACCCAAAAATAATAACCTGACAATTCCGGGATTTAGTGATTCTTTTGGAACAAATCCTCATTTTTAAAGTCGGAATAGAAGGTGGTTTTGTGAGTTAGTCAGGCTATAATCTCTACCCCAGCGGGATCTGCAGTTCAGAAAAGCCAGGTGGGGAACGCTGCTGCCTTTCCAGAGGTTCCCACTGAGGATAACAGCAGTAATTATCCTCGGGATATCTATGGCCATCTCAACTGCACCAATTAGTGACACTTGAGCCTGAAAGGAGGTGACATTCCTTCCTAGCAAATGGTCCTGTTGCCAGAAAATGGGAAACTGTTTGTGTTTCCTGGCCAGTTACAGACTTCCTTGGTTAATTAAGATCCTTATCCCTGTCTGAAGCCCACAGCTCCCTTGGTGTGCTTGGGAAAGGGAAAATGTAACTTGTAGCTTCTACATTTGCTCTTTGCCCTGAGATAAATGTCTCTGATACGGAATTCAGGGCACTGAGCTCGTGCTTGGAGACTGAACACAGGAGGGAGTCAGGACAGTCCTTCCTGGAGGTACCTCTGAAGGTATCTCTGCATTTTCCAGCTGGGACTGGAAATCAGAGACAAATTTAGCAGAATATTAGAATAAAACAGTATCACAGAATGGTTTGGGGTGGAAGGGACCTTGAAGATCAATCCATCCCACCCCTGCCATGGTCAGGGACACTTTCCACTTGGACTTTCCACTGTCCCAGGTTGCTCCAAGCCCTGTCCAACCTGGCCTTGGACACTTCCAGGGGCCCAAGGGCAACCACAGCTTCTCTGGGCACCCTGTGCCAGGGCCTGCCCACCCTCTGACACCATATTCCAAACCATTCTGTGGTTCTGTGATTTTGGGGATTTGGGGAAATTGAGAAAAAACCTCAAAAAATTGGATATACATGTACATGTACATGCATATGTATATGTACATCTATATGTATATATCTATATCTATATCTATATCTATATCTATATCTATATCTATATCTATATCTATATCTATATCATCTATATCTA
>JAWWEY010000005.1:25037783-25072225 GCA_035582745.1 Loriotus luctuosus
TGCCAGAGGGTGCCAATGTGCCAATGGCCACCCCTGCCAGGTGCCAATGACCACCCGTGCCAGAGGGTGCCAATGTGCCAATGGCGACCCGTGCCAGGTGCCAGTGGCCACCCGTGCCAGGAGCCAATGGCCACCCATGCCAGGTGCCAATGGCCACCCATGCCAGGTGCCAATGGCCAGCCGTGCCAGGTGCCAGCGGCCAGCCCAGAGGTGGGGCTGCCCACAATGGCCCCTGCCCCTGGCAGGCTCTGCACAGGTCTCACTTCTGTGTTTTCTCTCTCCTTTTGGGTTTGCTGGTTCGGGTGACACTGTGAGGCCCCTGGCTTTGCTCGTGCCCTCCCAGCCCCTCACTAGAGCAGGAGCAGGGGTGGAGGGAGCAGAAGGCATGGCTGGAGCAAGGGATGCTCTGCCAGGGCTGCAGAGAGCGTGCTGGTGCCCAGGCTGTGCTGGGGAGCTGGGGGCACCCCACGGGCAGGCCCTCCAGAGCTGGGAACAGAGGCTGCAGGAGCACAGAGCGAGCTCAGGCCACCCCAAAAAATGAAGTTCTGAGCGCTGAGCTGCGAGGGGTCCCAGGCTGGGAGAGAGGAGAGACACGAGGTTTCCTCAGGCCAGCTCCCTTCCCCAGTGTTCCTGCAGCAGGTGTGCCAGGGCAGCACCCAGAGCCCAGCCTGCCAGCGCAGTTCCCTGGCCGAGGCACCCCGAATGTCCCCGTGAATGTCCCGTGTGAGCAGCAACTGCCAGCCGGTGCCAGCTCCGGGCGCAGGGCACGCACAGGGCACACAGATGCTGCTGCCGCCGGGCACATCGCTGCGCCTGGAGTGCGGATGGACCAAAGCACAGCCGGATAACCCAGACCGGTACCTGGGAGCGGCACCGGGAGCGGCACCGGGGAGCGGCCGCTGCTCGCAGCCAGCGGTGCCAGCTCCGGGTGCAGGGCACGCACAGGGCACACAGATGCTGCTGCTCCTGGGAACATCGCTGCACCGGGCAGCACAGCTGGATAACCCCGGACCGGCACCGGGAGCGGCCGCTGCTCGCAGCCAGCGCCGTGCCAGCGGTGCCAGCGGTGCCCGCAGCCCGCCGTGGCACCGCCAGCGCTGGGGACGGGACCCGGCACTGCCCGATGGCTCCCCAGCAGCCCAATCAATCCCCTCGCCTTGTTTGTAAGTATCTGTGACTCACAGACGTTTTTCCTGCTCCTTAATTGCCAGTTTCCTGAGAAACCATCCCCGGCAGCCAATGGGCTGCGCAGCCCCGGCTTGGAGACTGGAGACAACTGGGAAAAATAAACCCGGCGTTATTGGGAAATTGAACGGCACTTTCCTAAGTACAGCACGTATTTATAAACAACACATCTGCGGGAAGCAGAGCCCCTCGCTCTGCTCAGGGAGCTCTCTGGTGCCGCTGCCCCCCTCTCCCAGCCGGGGCGGTGATGGATGCACGGAGCGGCTCCCGGTGCTGCCCGGGGGTGGCTCTGTCCCCCTGCTGCCCTCCCTGCTCCCCTTCCCTTCCCAGGGGCCCGGGGTGCTGGGGGTGCACACCTGGGCACAGCAGGCAGGGGAGAGGCATAGCTGCCTGTTCGGGCAGCATCCCTCTGTCCCTCTGTCCCTGTGTCCCTCTGTCCCTGTGTCCCTCTGTCCCGCTGTCCCGCTGTCCCTCTGTCCCGCTGTCTCTCTGTCCCTCTATCCCTCTGTCCCTCTATCCCTCTGTTCCTTTATCCCTCTATCCCGCTGTCCCTCTGTCTCGCTCTCCCTCTGTCCCTCTGTTCCTCTGTCCCTCTATCCTACTCTCCCTCTGTCCCTCTGTCCCTCTATCCTACTCTCCCTCTGTCCCTCTGTCCCTCTGTCCCTCTATCCTACTCTCCCTCTGTCCCTCTGTCCCACCGGCTCTCCCTTACATTGTTCAATCCTGATCTGAGTGCCGGATCCCCCAAAGCATTCTGCCTTCCTAAGAGCCCCTACAGATTGGTGCAGCAATTTCAATAAACAAACAGAAATCCTTGGAGAAGCCACAATACAGCACTGGTGATATTATTCAGCACGATTATAAAAGTGATGCACGAGATCTAAGGAGAAGAAATCTCTGCACTCAGTATCAGTGACTGCTCAATTGCAGCTCGATTCACAGCCCTTCACTGGTACAAAGACATCAGCCTGTGCAGTCCCCCTAGCACAGCCTGCGCCTTCCTTTGTGCTTCCAGTGCATGATGGTGCTGGGGAAGCTCAGAAGTCTTTTTTAGTAATCAAAGAAAGCCATTCTGCCAGCTGGTGAAAGGCTGGAAACACAGAGCCGGTTAATTTCAGAGGAGTTCACAGGGAACTGGGGGAAAGGATAGAAAAAATGCGATGGCATAAAGCTGGGCTGGGCTGGAGGAGCTGCAGCACCTCCACAGCTGTGGGCACACTCAGGCAGTGCAGAGCTGGGCACTGCGAGTTCGTGTCCCCATGGCAGAGCTGCCTGTGCCCAGCACAGCCCTGGGGACTCCCCCTGTCCCCCGTGGGCACCGAGGGCACCTCTGCTCCCTCCACGCTGGAGCTGGACCCAGGTGGATCTGCCCCAACCTCCCTGTGCTGCTGGCACAGCAGGGAAACTGAGGCAGCAGCCAAGGCGCTGCCTGAGGGACAGGCAGGCAGGAGCTGTGTGTCCTGCTGGGGGTGGGGAGCAGGGGGGGCTGTTGGTGGCACTGACCACCCCAGCAGTGCCAGACAGTCCCTGCCAGGCCCGTGCCCACAGAGCCAAGGGCAGCACTGGGGCTGGGGTGAGGAGCTGGGCACCCAGTCTGCCTCCCTGGAGCTGCACATCCCTCTCTCATGTGTCTAAAATTCACATCTCTGCTTCAAATGCTCAGAACCTTTGAGCACAGACCAGGCAAAGTTTACTTGGAGTAATTCCAACAAGGGGTCTTGGAAATGAGGAGTTCGGTTTCTTTCTTCCCCTGCAGCAAATCCATCATTTTTCTGCAGGGTGACACTTAATCTTTGTGTTTGCCCTCAGAGCCAGAGCTCCCACTGTAGTCCTGATCAAGATCAAACTAATTTCAGCTGGCCAACACTCCCCATTTGACATTCCACCTGTTTGAAGCAAAATTGGAACTGGTATTTATGATGAAGATTAGCTCATGGCCATTAAGTGCTCTGGGCTGAAGATGGATATTTGCTGTCAAAGCCATGCTGGTGATTTATCTCACAAAAAAGTTCCCTCAGCTCTCTGAAGTGACTGCCACAAAGCTCTCCTGGCACAGGAAGCCCGGCAGAGTTCCTGAGCTGCATTTTTGCACAGCTGAAGAACTGACCCCGAAACGCTTCTGCAAAGACAAGAAGGGAGATCTGGCTCCTTCCCTGCCTCAGCCTGGCTGTCTGAATCACTTGGTACTGGAGCACCATCAAACAGATGGTGGAAAAAAACACAAGGAAATAAATTTTTCTCTACAGTCTTCCTTGGTCAAAGAAGACCGGGATTAAAACAAATCTGACAGTTGCAAAAAATCCAAACCAGGTCCCAAAGTCTGGGTTTAAAATGTGCCCTGCAAGTGACAGCAGCCACAGCCCAGCCCTGCTGGATCAGCCCTCATGGCCAGAGCTTCCAGAACCTTCCCTCAGCCACAGCCCAGCCCTGCTGGGTCAGCCCTCATGGCCAGAGCTTCCAGAACCTTCAGTCTGCCCCAGCCCAGCGCTTCCAGAACCTTCTGTGTGCCCCGAGCAGGGGTGGGAGAGCTGAGCTGGGGCTGGGTGAGGGCCATGCCCAGCTGCAGACCCTGCCCCAGCAGGGCTGTGCCCCACTCGTGCACCCTCCCTGCCCCATTTCCAGATCAAATCCTGGAAATGGAGTGCAGGGATCTCTCCCCCTCTGCAAACCAGCTCACTTCCAGTGCCTGATTTCCCACATCCAGGTGCCAGCAGGGCAGGTTCCAGTGGGAGCAGGACGCCCTGGGAACAGGGTATTGATCACATCCCTCAGATCACCTGAGCAGAGATTGCCAAAACAGACACTGTTCCCTTCTTTCCCACAGCAGTGTTTTTGAAAATCTACCACATTTTTCTCTCCAAATAAACCAGCCCAAACTGCCTCCAGAGGGTTTTGCCATCCTTATATTTACTCCAGCAGAGTAATCTTCTAGGAAGATGAAATACCAGAGCAACTCAGGGAAGTGCTGAGCAGACAGGCACAGACCTAAAGATGGATATCCAAGTTCAAGCCTTTCAAGCCCAGAAAATAAATCAAGATGACAACAGTCCCAAAACATCAGAAACCCTCAGACTTATGAAAGCCAGAATCTCATAAGTTAATACATTTCCAGCTCAGATGTCTGGAACCACGAGCTGTGTTTCATATTGCACACAGGCCAGGCTGCTGGTGCCTCCAGCCCCGTGCCAGGGCCAGAGGGGGGCACAGGCAGGTGAGAGGGCAGGAGCAGGAGCCTGGGCTGCTGCCTGCCCTGAGAGGAGCCCACATGTGCCCCAGGTTGTGCCCTGGGTGATGGAGGCCTCTCCTCAGGCAGGGCTGCCCGCCTGGGCCTGGCCTGGCCTGGCATGGCAGGAGGGCTCTGGGAGCCTCCTGTGGGTGATGTGCAGAGCCCTCATTGCCCAAACACACACCTCTGTTCCTGGAAAATTCTCCTGCAGAGGATATTAAAACTGTCTCTTCCAATTCAGTTCAGGGGCTCTCTAAGCAGTGTGTCAATAAGGCCACATAATAATAATCAGATGTTTCAGCTTGGCCCAGACCAGGGAGCTCCTGGAGAGCAGCCAGGCTGCTCTCACTCACCGAGGTCAGATGCCAGCTCGGAATGAGGAGCAGTGGTAAAAGCCAAACCTCTTCAGCTTTATCTAGAGGTTAAAATTAGGAACCAAACCAAAATACATGTTCTTGGGCAAGGTCGTATTGAGGTTTGGTTACAGAGGCTGGGATGAAACACATGAAGATATTCACTGAACATAAACTGCATTCAGTCGTGCCAGGGAAGAACCCCCTGGAGCCCATTTTCCTGACTCCTTTCCCAAGCCCTCAGCTCTGTGCCACCCCCTGTGCCAGCCCAGGCACCCTGGGCTCACCTGAGCCCTTCATTTGTCAACTCCAAATACCCCAAACTACAGCTGGTCTAAAACAGCATGGAGGCAAAAGCTCCACCTAGAGCAGTTTGGTGTTTACAGTCAAAGGGCAGCTACTGACATTTGAGTTGCAGAGCTGAGAATTTGTGATATAATTGAGGTTTTTTATTCCCTCCTGATCCCTACAGGCTCTGCACAGAGGGATGTGTGAGTTCCCTGAGGGTCCTCCTCCCCAGGCCATCATTTCTATGCAGTGCCCTTGCTGCCACTCTTGTCACCTTTATTAGCACTGCCAAAGGCTGCCAAGCCCCAGAGGCTGCAGAACTGGGAGGAAACTGAAGGAGCTCAGGGAACGATGTTCTCAAAGGAGAAGAATCCCCACTAATACAATCATGGGTTTTTCAGGGTGCCTAAGCTGGAGGCGCAGGATAATTAGAAGGTCATTCAGTGGCAATCAGTAAAAGTGCACCAAAATTTGTGTTAATCTCATCATTTGATTGCTTCTCTATTTAGACTTACACTAAATATAAACAGGCAAATAGAAGAGAGCCCTTTTGAAATTCCAGCCTCAGTACAAATTCACCATCAGTCACTGAAGCAACAGGAGCAGTGCAGGTGCCCCAGCCACTCTGAACTCTGCTTTACACCTCCTGCAGCTGGGCAGAGTGCTGGGTTATATTCAGAATAAATGCTCAATGAACAGCAATTTCCATAATTTTGCCTCTATTCCATTATCACACCACTGTTCCCCAGTGCTCAGTAGCATTTCCTTAGGCCTTTCACAGGGTACTCTGTTTAAATTACCTTTAAAAACCTATTTCTTTGCACACTTCTCACATCATTTTATATCAGCCTGGCTTGTGCAGATGGAAGAGGATGTAATTTAATATTGGCATCAAAGGATGGGCAAGAGCTGTGGGTGTTATGAGTTTGCTGATGGCAGAGGGCTGCAAACACAGCTTGTGACAGGGGTCTGCTCAAAGCTGAGGCCAATCACTCAGCCAAGTTCAGCTAATTGCATTGATTAGCTCTGCATCGACGAGCCAGTTACTGGGGAATTGTTTGTGTCTCTCTCCTGAAGCATCCTTGGGTTTGGGAGGCAGTAACAAGCACTCAGAGCCAAACAAAGCTGTTTCCATTTGACTTTTACCCAGGCTCGATCCAGTGCTGGGTGTCCAGGCAACAACTGTAAAAAGCAATTTTAATGTTGAATTTTAACTGCCACAGAGATTCTGGCATAGTGTCTCCGTTTGTTTTAGCAAACGTAATTATTTTGAGGACTCACATCAATGTTATTTATTACTCTTTATCTGAACCCTGGAGGACCTGATTCTGTTCTTCTGTCACTTTTGCAGAGGGAACCTCCAAGCTCTGCTCCTCATGCACAAACACTGACATGAAATCTGTGTGGAATCTGCCTCTACACTGAAATTACAGCTTGCAACACAAACTGTCTTGGATGTGAGGGCTGGGGAGAGCAGCAGTCTGAAACCAGCGTCCACCACACAGGAAAACATTCAGCTGCAAAGCTGGAGCAGAAACCTTCAGGCATGGAGCTGCATAAACACACTGGCTGAGGTCCACCACTGAGATTGTCAGAGTAAATATTAAAGAGAGTTTTGTAGTCAGCTAAAATAGATGTTTACAGATTTCTTCTGCTGAAGCTGCACACTGTACAATGAAATGAGAGCTCCAAAGCCATTTCTGTTCTAATAACTTTATAAACTCTGCTTTATATTTTATGGAATTTGAATGTATGAGTGGTTGGCCCAGAACTCCTTCTGCAGGAGATGACTGGGAGAAAGCATTACCATATGTCAGGAGGATGGCAGCATCCCATGGATGCTGGAGAGGGGCTCAGCCCAGCCCAGCCCTGCGTTTGCACTGGGGCAACATTTCCATCCTTCATCTATTGGTACCTCTGCTTGTATAAACAACATTATGGCCATGGTTGTCAAAGACACGTAGAGGATTCCAAGGAAAATAAAAGTCAATTTCTTCTTCCATATTTTCAAACCCCCTGCTCCTGCTAGGCCAGCTCTGCCTGGGCCACCACCCCTGTGCCAGGCTGGCCCAGAGCCCTGCCCCAGGGCTTCTGGCTGTGCCTGGGGGTGCCAGGCTGAGCCTGCAGAGCCCAGCTGAGCCTCAAGTGTGAGTCTGAACTAGAAAGGGTGAACAGAAATCCTTACTCAACAGGCAGTTAATTTTTTCCTCTAGCCTTACTCCTCAATACTTGCAGATGTAGCTGGAGGGTGGAGGGAAAGGGTCACCCCTTTCAGCAGCTCCAGGCTGCCCACAGGGAGCAGTGAGGACCTTGGCTTTGTCCCCTGAGCTCTGGCAATCACTGACAGGGTGCTCAGGGTGTGCTCATCTTCCTCCTCTGCACATCCCTGGCTTCCTCCCAGCACTGCAGCCAGGCCAGCTCTGCCCTGGCACAGAGAGGGGCATCTCTGGCCTGCTGCCCTGTCCTGGGGCTCAGGGGGCACAGGGGGCACAGGGGGCTGCTGGCAGGGAGGGGGGGGATCCATGGGCTGCTCACAGACAGCAATGTCCCATGCACAGAGCACAGCTCTGCTTTGCTCAGCCCTCGTGTGGCCCTTGCTGAACCAAACCAGGCCATGGAGCTGCTCATCCCCCCAGATCCATCTGCACATCATCCCAGATCCATCTGCACATGATCCCTGATCCATCTGCACATCCCCCCAGATCCATCTGCACATCACCCCAGATCCATCTGCACATCACCCCAGATCCATCTGCTCATCCCCCCAGATCCATCTGCACATCACCCCAGATCCATCTGCACATCCCCCCAGATCCATCTGCACATGATCCCAGATCCATCTGCTCATCCCCCCAGATCCATCTGCACATCACCCCAGATCCGTCTGCACATCCCTCCAGATCCATCTGCACATCCCTCCAGATCCATCTGCACATCATCCCAAACCCATCCCCAGTTGTCACTTCTTGCACTGTAGGATTGCAACACCCAGTGACAAATGGCTTATCCATTTAGGATAGGAGCTTTGTCTCCTAAGGGAACCTAAGGGAGGTGTTTCCAGCTGCCCCAGGACACACCTGAGCACACCTGAGAGTGGCCAGTGGTGCTTAGGACACAGACAGCTGGCTCAGGATTTGGCTCTGCTGTCACAAAAAACATTTGTCACAACTAAAGATTAACAGTCACACGAGGGAAGCTCTGTGCTGTAATTGCACAGTTTATGCTATGCCACACAAGAAGAGGTAGAGCATTTATTTGGGAATAAAACATCTGTTTAAGAACCCTCAACATTGTCTGGACAAGCAGAACAGCTTTTCCTGAAAAATAAATACTATTCAATGTTGAAAATAACAAGGAAGTAACTTGTGAAGTAAATTTTCAGCAAAGATATGAAAAATGAATTTGCTAATAAAATAGGATGGGAAAGCAAACCCCAAAAGCACCCAAAAGTGCCAGCTCAGACTCTTGAGGATAAAACCCCTAAAGGCTCCCAAAACCATCGGGGGCATTCACAGCTCTTCCTGCCAGCAAAGGCAGATGGAAATTCTGAGAGGCTGCTTTATTTTGTAAGAAAAATTAACAACTTCTCATTCTGGTAATGAAGGCCAGAACTGAGATTTTATTGGTTTCCATTGGGCTCATTTGGGATTGACAGGCCCAATTAAGAATGCTAATTAGTATCTGATTCTTTTTAATTAAGTAAAAGCAGAGGCTGGGAGATGTTGGTGCTGTTAATTTGACCTTTGTGTGTGAATTGCAGCAGTTCCAGAGGATGGAACCGTGGCCACACATTCCAGGTGCTGCCTTGGACAAACCCTTCTGTGCAGGAGCAGTGCCCTGGAGGAGCAGCCACATCCCTGTGAGCCCAGCAGGGCAATGCAGGAGCTGCTGCTCCCACTGCCCTGCAGCCCTTCTCCATGTAGTGATTACAGTTCCCAACTCCCTGCAACCCCTCTCCAGGCAGTGATTTCCCTTGCAGCTGCTGGCCAGGTAGGGATTGCCCCAGCTGCCCCTGTCCATGCAGGGATTTCCATCCCCAGCTCCCTGCAGCCCCTGTCCATGCAGTGATTCCCCTGCAGCCCCTGTCCATGCAGGGATTCCCCTGCAGCCCCTGTCTATGCCCTGCAGCCCCTGTCCATGCAGGGATTCCCCTGCAGCCCTTGTCTATGCCCTGCAGCCCCTGTCCATGCAGTGATTCCCCCGTGCTGGGCAGGGCTCTGTGCTCCTCTGCATCCCCAGAATTCACTGTCTGAGGCACGAGCCAAGCAGGGTCAGACCTTGTTTCCTGTGTAGATGATCTCTGTTCCACAGCCAGCCTTTTCTCCTACTTAGCATTCATTACTGGGCCAAAATTCTTCACTTGAGGATCAGACCGGCCGTGAAACCCTTCCATGGCCCTTCAGCAAGGCAACAATTAACGTGTCTGTGATCTGATGGATTCTCTGAGCAGGACCTGCTCCAGCCTCAACACCACCACTTTGGTACAGCTGCAGTGAGGCCACAGGAGAAGCTATGTGAGTAAAATTAGCAAAAATTTACTCAGGTCCAAATTCTGGCTGTTCTGGGTCTTTTATAAGAGTTTGTGCGTGATGCTTTTCTCCTTTTGTAAATTGTTCATATAAGCTGTAGCTTTTTAGATGAGAGGGAATTACAAATTCAGACCATTAACTTTTGTTCCTCTGAAATTTCAGAATCATCTCTTGGCAAGAAATAAATTTTTTTGTGCCTTTCAGTGACAGAAATCCCAGCGAATGGAGTCCAGCCACTGCAAACAAGGGCTGACATTTGGGCATAAACCTCACACTGTCCTAGGGCCTGGCGAGGCTCCTTGGCCAGCACTGGAAGGTTGGAAGGTGAGAGGTGAGCAACTTGAGCAGCACAGTTTGCAAAGCTGTCGTGATCAAAGCACTGAACTTCTGCCCTCAGAGCACACGGACAGTGCCAGTGAGCAGTGCCAGTGTGGCAGCCAGGAGCTGGGCTGGCACTGGGAGATGTGCCAGGGGACACTGCTTTGGGGGGCTCTGTGATCGCCTCAGCCCTGGGCAGTGCAGGCAGAGCTTTGGGGGGCTCTGTGATCCCCCCTGGGCAGTGCAGGCAGAGCTTTGGGGGGCTCTGTGATCCCTCCTGGGCAGTGCAGGCAGAGCTTTGGGGGGCTCTGTGATCCCCTCAGCCCTGGGCAGCACTGACCCTTCCCTGATTCCCTCAGCCCAGCTCCCCTGTCCCACATGAACAGAACAAGGCTGGGCACAGCCCAGAGAAGCCCCAGGATGTCCCTCAGCCCCTCTGGAGCTGCTCGGAGCCTTGGGCAGGGAGCAGCCCTCGGTGAGAGCCTCTGCTCTCTGTGTTTGCCATTAAAGCAGTCACATCTTCCACAGCTTGTTTCCGTTGGCAGCCCCGGGGCTGTCCCAGATTTCTCCCTCTCTGCTCAGAACTGGCACAGATAACAGCTCATTTTTCACTCCAGCAAAGACTCCAAACACGCTGTACATGGTGCAAAGACCACAGCTTATCCTCAGCTAGGTATAAAGGAGAAGAATGGCCAGAGCAGATGATGAACGGCCCGCAGCATTTGAAATCGGCTCCCAGGCAGACACAGAACCAGCCAGAGCCCGGCTCCTTTTGAGCACTGCCTTTCTCCAGGCTGAGGGAGGAGCTGCCTCACCTGGCTGGGGCTGCCCAGGATCCACCCCACAGCGGCACGGAAGGGAATCTTTGGTTCAGTGCCTGTGGATCACCCAAATGAAGACATTAGCCAAGATAAGGATTTCTGCTCCTTGGAGCTGTCACCAAGAGAAATGTAATGGCTCTGGAAATAAGGAACAAGAGACTTGCTCCATTTCTTGCAGGAGATTAAATAGACGCTATCCAAAAATAGCTGATGTACATACTTTTCTCTGGAAAATGGAGACAATTCCAAAATCCAAGGTGTCAGCCAGGGATAGAATTGATGCTGCAGAGGCAGCCCAGGCAGTCAATGGAGCTGGGAGCAATTTTCATAGCAACCCCCTGGCAAAACATCTCCCACTTTGGATATGATCACCAACCCAAACTCCGCTCAGGCTCGTGAAGTTTTCAGCCAACATATAAGAGAGAATTCCTGCAGGATGCTGCCTGCCTGGGCAGTTCTGAGCCCAGGAGGGGAAGGAACAGCTCAGCACTTCTGCACAGCCTCCCCTCTGTCCCCTGCAGCTCAGTGTCCCAAGGAGCTGCTGCACAGACCCTGCAGGGCAGGACTCTGGGCAAACCCTGCAGGAGCTGATCCCCCTGAGCAGGATGGAGCAGGGCCCTCCCAGCTGAGCTCAGTCCATGGTTCTGGAGGGTTTCACTGCTTTCCCTCTGCACTGGTCACTGAATGAGCACAGACACCTGTCCTTTAACGCTTCCTCTGTTCCTGTGGCCCATTTCTCACCCACAGGTCCAGGGAGCACAAGCACTGCCACAGCTGAAGGCTGAGAGGAATGATGGGTTCCAGGAGGGAAACACAGTGCTGGGACACCAGGGCTGAGAATCCATCAGCAGTGTGAGTCAGGAGAGGTTTCAATCCCCTCACTCCTGCTTCCCTCGTTTCTGTCCCCATATGTGAGAGCCTGAGCTCTGCTGGGATGCCAGAGCCCATCTCAGAGAGGCAGGGCACTGACTGGCCTTGGGCCACCCCTGCTCCTTCCCCTGGCAGTGGGAAAGGGCACTGAAATGTCCAGCCCCCCTTTCCTTTTTGTGTTCAGTCTAAAAAGAAGGAAAGGGACATAAAGCTTTCTAACATGGTGAAGTTCTGCGCAGCTGGAAGGAGAAGGAGTGCCCGAAGCCTCGTTCTGCAAATGCAGTGCCAGGGAGCAGAGCTGTGCAGTGACCCCAGCTCCTCTCCCAAGGCAGGAGCAGGGCTGCCCTGAGGGACCCTCAGACCCTCCTGCAGGGCTCCCAGTGTGCAGAACCAGCTGAGCCCCGCTGGCTGCTCAGGAGATGCTCGCAGAGAGCAGAGCCCTCGGGAGGAGGGACCAGGCAGTGCCCTGTGCCTCCAGAGCCCAGCTCCTCCAGCCAGGACACAGACACTCCCAGAGCAGCTGGGGAGGTGGAACCTGTGTGCAAATAGTCAATTAGAAACAGCAGGAGATGCCAATTCTTTGGTTTTCCCCAAAGATGGACTTTCCAAGGCTCTGAAACTGGGGGAGGAGGGGCTGGGGCACTTGAGTGCTCAAACCATGTTGATCTGGCCAGAAATACTGAATTAAACACCCAAATCAGACATGGACAGAGCTGCTTCCTCATAGCTGTTTCCCCGTGCCTAAGCTGGGCTGTGAAGTGAATACAGAAAATCCCAGAACCC
Organism: Loriotus luctuosus; assembly: GCA_035582745.1. NCBI lineage: Eukaryota > Metazoa > Chordata > Aves > Passeriformes > Thraupidae > Loriotus > Loriotus luctuosus. The sequence continues at coordinate 25,050,157 of JAWWEY010000005.1, forward strand.
CAGGGTGGTTTGGGTGGGAAGGGACCCTAAAGTCCATCTTGTTCCACTCCTGCCATGGTCCTGCAGGGACACCTTCCCCTTGCCCAGGGGGCTCCCAGCCCAGTGTCCAACCTGGATAACCACAGAGCCCCATGGACAATGGACACCTCTGCAGCTCTGATTTGTAGGTTCCAGCCTGGTCCTTCTGCTCCTGGGGCAGCCCAGGGATGGCAACAACTGGGCACAGCTGTTCACTAAAGAAGGACAAAACGGTTTTGTACAGAACATTTTACCTCGTCCAGGTGTTTCACAGCCTGTCAGGACTGAGGCAGTCTGAGGTGGGAATGAGCTCTCAGGTGCTCCTGGCTGCAGGCTCATGAGTGCCCAGGGCTGGGTTCTGCTGGACTCAGTGCAACCACAGAGGGGTGGAGCAGAACCCTTCCAGTGTTACTGGGTATAACCTTTACACACCCTTCCCTCCCTGCTTGGCCTGGCCTGGCTCAATGGGTTTCATTTTCTGAAAAGCATCCTCGCCTGGAAAAGCTGCTGGGAAATAAAACCCAGAGTGGTTTCATTTGGCTAAAGCTCACCAGGCAAGTTTTGCACGTCCTGAAGCCAAAATCACTTGTGTGGTTTGCCTAAATATTCTAATTCCAACTTGCAAAGTCACGGGGATTTGGAAAGTAACTCCAGCTTTGGCTCACCTCTGTCAGGGAATGTGAGCTGGGGTATCTGCTGTCAGGGCTGCAGATTGCTGCCACTGCAGGACTGCAGCTTGAATGAAGTGGAATGTCTGAAAGGAGTCACAGAGTGTGTGAGAGATGACACACAGCTGTATATATCTATATCTATATCTATATCTATATCTATATCTATATCTATATCTATATCTATATCTATATCTATATATCTATCTATATCTATCTATATCAAGCATCAACAATAAAATCAGCCATTAAGTCAATGAGCTATTTAAATAAGCTAATTAATTGAATGATTTTTAAAATGCTGCAATGTGACACAGAGCCTTGGAAGAGGCGTGCCCTTCCTTTCAGAATATCAGCAAAAGTCCCACAGGAGAAAGGAAGGAGGAGTTCCCTCAGCCCTAAGGAGTTGTAATTTGTAAAAATAAATGTAAAAAATATTTCCTGATGGAAGAAAGGGAATGTAAAGCACCCCTAGTCCTGCCCAACCTGACAAATCACAGCAGGGAAGTGGCAGGACTGGAACAAGGAATTTTTCACCTTCTTGGTTAAGAACTTTAAACACTTCTGTTTACAGCCCTTATCTCCAGAACCCCACAACTTGAGGCAGATTTAATACAAGCAGTTTGGTTTTGTTTCTCTGATGGCAATGTGTGGGAAATGGATTTGTAGATACTTTGTATTTGTAGGTACTTTGCAGAAATAGAATTATGAAAGATGTATTGTAGTAGAACATATGAAGGGTAATTTTAGATGATTAGTTTTAAGGCATTTACAGCATGGTATAGTTAAAGCTGATAGGTTAAGAAACTTTTATAGTGTATTGTAATTAGGAAATAGTTGGTTTTTGATTGTGATGGTGTGAATCACAACATCTGTATTGTCTCACTCTTTTCATGAGACTGAAAATGGAATAAAAGTTTTTAAAAGGCTTCTGAGTTGTTCTGCCTCTGGGTCAGAAAAGGGTAAAATCTGACAGCAATGAAGAAAGATCTGCAGAACAGCACCAAAGAAACCCTTCCTGTCTTTGATATGAGGTGTATTTCTCCACATCAGCTGCACGGGCAGCTGTGCAACAAATCCATGGAAAAATGAACAATGAGCTCCGGGAATCAGGTGCAACAAACAGGTACGTGATGCACCAGTAACAGATTGTTAACATTTAACACCACCAATCAGGAATCCACAAATTTCCAGGGAACAAATCCCTTCTCTGCAGGGGCACCTTTGAAGTCGTTAGAACGAGTTGAATTCCAGCTCCTCGTGTGCTCCAGGTGGGAATCAGCTCTGTTTGAGCTGCACATTTCCCTGCAGCTCCCTCTCAGGTGCAGATTTCCTGCCCTCCCCTGTGCCCTCACTCCATCCACACCTTGCTCAGCAGAACAGCAGAAATCTCCTGTCCATCCAGGCTGGAATCCTGATTCAAGTGAATCAGAAAATTGCCTCTACATGGCTCAATAATGAGATAATTTGAATTCTAGTCTATTATCAAGCCTTTGAAACAGTGCAAGATGGAGTTAAATGAGGATATATTCTGGATTCTTTCTTATCCTTTATGTTTTCTCTTGACATCTACCTACTTAACTTTTCTTTCCTTAAAAAATAGAAAAAGAAAAAGCCCTGAATGTGGCACAGTTTCTCCTATATCTTTGTTATGCTTTGTATGGTGCCACAGTAGGTAGAAATGTTCTTTCTTTCACATTAACAGCAGTTTCTCCTAGTTGCAAGTGGAATTTAAAAGATTCATGTTCTTTTTCTCTATTATTTTCATGATGATGATGCTGAAAAGGCTGTTGGTTTTTTTTAAACCCGTCTCACACTCCAAGTATACAATACATCCAAATTTTCATCCTAGGGTTTTATTTTGTATATACTGAGAGGTACATGTCACTGTGGGAAAGAGAAATGTGAATTGTAAGGCTAAATTGTGAATTATAACTCATTATTATGGAAACAGAGGTGTCCTGCATCTCTAGGAAAATGGGGAAGGAGGCAGTAAAGAAAAGGGGAAAAATAAAATTAAGCATTTTGATTTTTTCACCATTTTAAAAATATTATTCCTGTGTAAACTGTTGGCATTTCTTGTGGGTTTAACATTTGAGCCTTGCCTCTGAGTGCCAAGGAAACTTTCTTTTGGCTTGCTTGCCCTCTTTAAACATATCCAGATTGGGAAAAGTTGCCTTTATGACAATACTTTGCTTTATGGCAACAAGATCATTACACTTTGATGTTGCTGCAGTAAAATTAGGGGATGTGATGAAGTTAAGTGCAGAAAATGTTACCAAAGCTGCATAAAAAGGTCATAAAAAACTGTCTTAATAGACACTTTGCTTGAAATTTGAGGAGTGGGAAAAGCAATGGAAAATATGTTTTGCTTTTGGCTTATATGATCTAATTTCTCAAAACCGGATCATGTTTCTAATGGCACAATCCCCATGCTTTTTACAGCATTACTTTTCCTCCCTCTAAACAAGTTAAAATCTTAATTTTGCTCCAGTCCAGATAAACAACAATCAGCTGGAATGTTACCTGTGAAGTTATGAGTGTTCAGATCCCATTATTTGAGAGTAATGGATGAATTTCATCCATCCTTCCTATTATTTGTGATTAAAAATAATAAGGGGAACTAATTAATAAAGTTCTTTGTAAGTGGCATCTGGAAATCAGATCCCCAATTTTAAAAAAACCAAATTTCAAAATAAACTCCATTTTAGCAAACTGAGTTTATCATTGACATTTGTTATACTTATCTGAGAGCAGACCCATTCCAGTAGCTCTAATTCCAGTTCTAAATCTTCTGCTGATGCATCTGGTGCATCTTTGTAATGTTATCTCTTCAGCTGCCATATTTTGAGGAAAGACTGTAGCACAGATACCTGTTTTTTACACCTGACACAGGCAGAGAAGAAGAAATACAACAAAAACAAGAGGAGATTAAAATGGAGCTGCCTACTTGATCAGCTCAGTGGCTTTGGTCTGAAAAAGCTGCAGATTCACAAGACAAGAAATAGCTACCATGTCCCTCAGACAGGGATACTTGGATTTGTTCCTTATTTAGTTTGGAGTTTGAGGTCAATGTCATTATCAGTCTTGCAGATTTAATTAATTTGTTTCACAGCAAATTTTTTAGTAAATACTATGAATAGAAGGAGGAAAGGAATGATATTAACACTGAGCACTGGAGCTTGCTTCAGTGTATCCCTTTCATCTGATACTTAGGGAATATTTCTGTGGAAGATTTTAACCAGATTTGATAGAAAATGGGTTTGGATCCTCAATATTATTCAAGAGAACATGAAGAGAAATGTGCTGAGTTTAGAGCTGAAATTTTGGTTTCTGTCTCCACATTTATTGATCCCTCCAAGGTTTCTCCCTTACATGTCTCATATAATTCCATGAGATAATTCTGGGAACATTTCTGATTAACTTCCAGCTGGGAGCAGGCACCCTGTGGCTGCTGAGCTGACACTCCCAGCCCAATAATTAAAGTGATGTCCATCACAGAGATGCAGGCTTGGGACACCTTTCCCAGTCATGGCAGTCAATCATTCCTGAGGGCAGCTCAACCTCTCCTGCATTTACTTTTCTGTGGATTAACATCTGCCCATAAAAAAGGCATTGCTGTCAGAGCTCAGCTGAGATGCTTTCATGTGGAGCTGTAGATGACTGAGAGCTCTGCACACCAAAGTAAAACAAAGTTTCCAGGAAAAACCATTTTCCCACTTCTTTAGCCCAATTGGAAATGTTTTTAAATCCACTGGTGCTGATTCAGCGGTGATGCAAAGATGGGGCTGTGGCACCAGACTTCTTGAAGTGCTCACAAATTTCCTTCCAATTGCATCCAAACAAACACTTTAAGACTTGAGAAATTAAATACTTTTTTACTACAACAAAAATGAGATTTAGTTTGATGAAAGGAAGTTCCCAGAGCATTTTATGGGGGGAAAAACCGTTTCTGAACATGCCTTTTTTTTAATTTTATTTCTTCATTCCCTGAAATTTTGGTGAAAAACGGGAATTAGAAACACTCCCTCTCCCAGAGAAGAGAAAGTAGAGAAAAAAAAAGGGTAATTTATGCAATGGGATCCTTGAACTTTTTAAAACTTTTCTGCTGTTGCTGTAATGTTTTTGTTTGGTGGTGATATGGATTGGAATGGCCAAATCCACTCCTGCTTTTTCCCTCTCCTGGTCTCACACTCACCTGGCTTCTGGAGGAGTTCTCTCACAGGAGAGTAGGACCAGGTCAGGGTTGGGCTCTTCTCCCAGGGAACAAGGGACAATAAAAGAGGAAACAGCCTCAAGTTATGCTGGAGAGGTTTAGATTGGGTATTAGGGACACTTTTTTCATGGAAAGCCCCAGAACAAGCTTCAGTGATGGAGTCAGCACACTTGGAAGTGCTCAAAAAACATGTGGATGTGGCACTTGGGGACATGGGTTAGTAGTGAGCCCAGTGTGCTGGGGTGATGATATTAAAGGTATTTTCCAAGGTTAATAATTCTATGATTCTGTGCCTCCATACTTATTTCTCTGGGAATAAGGACACCACCACTGTCTCTTTCACAGTAATTACCTAAAGGCCTGATGGAGACTGGGATTATCTTTCCAAGCTCACTCTCTCTTCTCTGGACAGGTTCCTCTTCCTAAGAACATCTCTGCTGAATACACAACAGTACCAATCTCTTACAGATGTATCACCAAAAGATATTTCAGGAGAATGAAGAAAGCAAATTAACCTTGGCTAGGGACGAACCTCTCCCTTTTCTAACAACCATTCAGTGCTCCTCACCTTGGGGTCCTGTCACAGAATTCACAGAATTCACAGAATTCACAGAATTCATAGAATTCACAGAATTCACAGAATGTCTAGGCTGGAAGAGACCTTAAAGATCATCAAGTCCAACCCATGCCCCAACACCTCAACTAATTGTTCACTCAATTGCTCTCCAAAAAGGCCGCATGAAGTGAGGTGTCAGGGGCCTTCCTGCTGAGGTGCTCCAGCTGGGAAAGGTGGGACACAATTCCAAGCAAAATGAAATCTAAACCACCTAGAATATGTTTATTGTGTTTGTGGTAGTGCATTCCCCCTGCCCTGTCCAGGTTGCTCTGGATCTGAGAAATGCTCCTTAGGCCTCGACCTTGAAGGAGCCCCGGAGCTTTTCCAGCTCTTCCTCAGCTCATCAGGAACATGAGGAAGGGGCTCACAGCTGGTCTGAGAGGCAGAAAGGCTTAGTTGAAGAAGAGAAGCTGATAAGAGTTGCCTTTTCTCCTGAAGGAGTTCTACCAAGGCCATCAGCATGGAAACATGGCAGAAGAAGAGATAAATGAGGGGCACGCAGTTAGATTTTGGTGCAAAACAGTGGTGGAGATGCTTTGCAGCAATGAACATTATGTTGATTTATTATAGCCAATGGATAGGTATAAACTTTGTGAGAAGGTATAAAAGACAGCACGCTGCTAAAATAAACAGAAAAGAAGCCTTCTTAAATACATTGTATTCTTCTGTTTGTTAGATCTTCTCAACAGTGATGAAACACTCTCTGCTCCCAGCAACTGCTGCTGTCTAAGGAGCTCGTGTTTGCCTTAGAAACAGCCTTGGAACTGTTTTTCTTGCCTGAAGAGCTTGACATTGTTCTCACATTTTCAGAGAAAGCAGCTGCTCACAGTGTGGCTGGAAATGAAATGTTGTTATGAGCAAAGGCCCTCTCTTGGGTTCCCCATAAACAGGGCCCAAAATGGGGCCCTCGGAGCTCTCCTGGGCCACAGAGGGTTGTGAGCAGAACCTCCCTCTGAGGGACTCCTGGCAGAGCCAGAAAACTCTCACATTTCTGTGCTTGGAGCATCTCCAGCCAGAGACAACCCTCAGTCCTCAATGCCTGACCCTTCCCTTGGCGGGAGATACAAAGGCACCAAAGTGAGCATTTCGCTGAGCTCTGAGGGGGATTCTGCACAGGTGCCCTGCTTGCACTGACTCTTTGTGTGCATGGGCTATAGCAGATATTGGGAGACATGCTGCTCTCTTAGTGATGCCTTGTGCAGGCTGACCTAGAACAGAGACTAGACAGAGCTAAAGAGTAAAGTAGGGATTTATTAAGAGGCCTCAATAGAATCATAGAATCACAGAATCACAGAATAATGAGGTTGGAAGAGACCTCTATGATAATCGAGTCCAACCTATGCCCTAACACCTCAACTAGACTACAGCACCAAGTGCCATGTCCAGTCTTTTTTTGTAAACACATCCAGAGATGGTGATTCTACCAATAGATCCACCTTGGGCTGCACAACCCAAAATCGCCACAAAAACGGATGACTGGTCACAGGTCTCACATTTTTATAGGTTTTGGTCCATTTGCATATTGGAGCTAATTATCCAATTATAGCTTTAGCCCATGAAGTCCCATCCTTGTTTTCTCTCTTCAGTCCATGTTGTTTATGCTCTTGGGCTTGAGATCTGGATTGGCTGTCCTTGGTCCCCAGCTAGAGAAGAAATTGTTTTGTCTATTTATTCTATGAAGAGAGCTTACCATCCCCTTATGTGAAGCCCAGACCCATACACTAAAGCAGCACAGAATCTGAAAAATATAAAAGCTAAAACCTGAGGCACCGATAGATGTTTAAGTACCATGGATATCTAAGTAAGCTATGCCTGTAAGGAAGCATGTCACTTGTGACTTCACCTTACTTAAATGCTGCTAAGTGTTGTTCTTCACTAAGTTGCTAAGTATAACTTCAAAATCATAAGTTAGGTAAATCTTCTTAAGTGTTATTCCTCTGTTAAGTTGTTAAGGTTAAGCTCGAAATTAAGTTTCAGGTGTAAGTTAAGTGTTACTTCTTTGTTAAATTGTTAGGTTTAGGTTAAGTTAAAGTACTGTTATGTTTGAGTGCTCTTATGCTTTTGGGCTGTGTCCCTTTTTATCCTTGCCCTCATGGTCTTTTGTCTCACACATACACACACACACACACACACACATGCATATACACACAGCTCTTGGTTCATTTCTGTTTTGATTGCTTGGGGTTTTTTGCTTTTTTTGTTGCCTGTTTTCTTTTGTTGTGCCTTAACTGTCCTGTAAGTAGTAAAGTGAGTCTTGCCAACAAGTTTGTCATGCTTTCATTTAATAATAAATCTGGTTTTTGCTCACACACTTGCCAATTATTTTTTTAAAGCAATCTGAAACACCCATTTGTAACAATGCTGCATTGTAGACCCCAAATCTTTAAAGTGCTTGCTAAAGATCTCTTGTTGAAGTACTTTCAGCCTCATCTGCTAATAAAGGAGCTGTCTGTGTTTGTGGTGGGAGGAATTCCTTCCCAATATCCCATCTATCCCTGCCCTCTGGCAGTGGGAAGCCATTCCTGTGTCCTGTCCCTCCATCCCTTGGAAATTGTCTCTCTCCATGGTTCCTGTCAGCTCCTTCAGGCACTCCAAGGTCACAATGAGATGACCCTGAAGCTTCTCCTCTCCAGGTGAACAATCTCAACTCTCCCAGCCTTTCCTCCCAGCAGAACTGCTCCATCCCTCTGATCATCCTGGACTCTCCAACAGGTATTTGTGGTAACTGAACTATTTTGGAGAACACCACAATCAGTACTTTAATTAGACCCCATTAGTTTTGTTATCCTGCTGTTTCTGGATGTGGTTTGGATGTGCCAGAGGGAAATGAAGAGAGGAAAAGAAAAAATCTCAAATATATAAATGTGCATGGACAACACTATGGTCAGGACAGGATTAGGTGAGCAGGCTGGAGAGAAGAACCACAGTTTAATTTTACATGCATTTTCTCCTAGACTTGATAATAATGAATCTTGTATGAATATTGCTGTTAAACAATTTGCCTTTTGCTATTTCTTCATTGATAAAACAGAGATACTGATCCTTATGCTTTATAAAATCTCCTGCAATCTACTACTGCTAGATAAATACACATAACTGTATGGAGATATGCACATCTTTAATGATTGTAAATGAGCACGGCAGTAGATTGACATTTTATGCATAATATGTTTTCAATTTACTTCTTAAATGACTTAACTATGATGATGATCTGATGTGAAAGAGTCTAATGAACTGATGAGGGCCAGCATGACACCAAACCTATCAAAAATAATTACCAAATCCTTCTATATGTGATGAGTAACTCCAGAATAATGTGACAGGAACACTGCCATGCCAGTTCAGGAATTTCCACTCCACAAATGTATTTCAAATTGAACAACTTATACACTGAATTTTTCAATTTCTTCCCTGATAAAATGAATCCTCACACCTTTATTTCACAAATCCACCTCTGTGCCTTGAATTGCTAGTTGCAATCCAGGGCATTAATTTAAAAGAAGATGTAAAATAAGCCTTTTTGTTTTTTTCTTCTCACCATGTTTTTTTAAAAGCTGCTTTGAATTGGGGCATGGAGTGTTCTTATTTCTTCCCCTGCAAAGCCCATTCCAGCAGGTGCAAACTGCACTGCTTTATTCAGGTGTTGCTCCCATCCCTTTGAACAGATGTCAGAGCTTTCCCTGTGTGCAGGACACTGGAGGCTCCCATATGTTCTGTGTCACTGCAAACCTCTGATAAGGCAGTTTCTACTTTATTTTGATATCACTGGCTGGTATTTCAAATGCAAGCAAGCTGTAAATCTTGACATTATAAATAACAGCTGTAGCACATGAATTCTGTACTGATTTCCCAGTCTAGGAAAAAGACCCAACCTTCCTAACCTCCTTTTTGGTTCATCTGCAGCTTTGATCCCCACTAGACTCTTTTCTCAGAAAGCTGAGAACACTTTGGATATCATGGTGATAACTTCTTACTACTGTTTATTTGCCTTCAAGGCTACCTAAAGGGTTGTATTTAAATTTAATCTAAAATACGCCAATTTGGCTCACCACCCAAAATTCCTGTGACATTTTGGTGTGCTCTTTGCTATTGAGCTGTGACAGTGGCAGTTCTGCTGCCCTGTTGACAGTTTTGTGTGGTCTGTTCTGGAAAAAAAATGTTCCTTAAACAACTGAATATTCACTTTGCTAAGTTTTAGGGGTTTTACTAAACATTTTTCCTGTCCTATATCCCTTGAGGCCATGAATTCCACTGGACCCCAAGCCACCACCAGTCTTGATCTGTCCAATATTAGTGAGCAATTGGTGTCTCTCCTCTTGATAAGGATCTTATCTCAATGCCCTCCAAGATGTCCTTCACTGCCTGCAGCCTGTTGTACCCCTCTCTCAGGTTCCTGTGCTATTGAGTCCTCCAGCAGGATCAAGGATCTCTAGAAATTTCCTCTAGGTGTAGGAAAATTTTCCAGGCTGCACTGAAGTAGTCATGGAAACAAATTCCTCATCCTCAAGAATTGTATGGATCCCCTGCGCTGTTAATATGTTTTTCAGACTGTTGGTGTGAGAAATTTCAAACCAGGGGTGTTTGATATCTCAGAAGCAGCCTCAGGTTGAAATAGAGCTTTCACTTCACAGGGAACTTGAGAATAGAAACAATAAGGCAAAGATATTACAGAATTATTGTTATTGTTGTTGCTATTATTATTGTTGTTTTGATTTACTCAGCTCCTTTCTAGGAACTGCCCATTGAATATCCTCAGCTGTCAAATAACACTGGAGACATAAAATGGACATTGGCAGCTAATTAACTGAGGGAAAAAACAAACAATCCAATAATAATTATGTGAGCAACTTCTTGCAGAAAGCTTCCTTCTGCAGACGTTTCTGCTGCTTTCATTTCTTTGATTATTATAAGGCTACATATGGTGAGGGACTCCTGGCCGTGCTCCTCATCCCCACAGCTGCTGGTAAGAACTCAGAATGAATTACTCCATTTGGAAAATGGGATGAAAATATGGAGAGAAGTGCTCCAGGGGCCCTGGCCACGGTGGTGTGTGAGGAGAGGAGGCTGTTCCTGTGGTTGTGTGTAATTTCCCTGGCTCTCACTTGTGTACATTTTCCATTGATCTTTAGAAAGCCTCCTGCACTCCCTTTCAGATTTGGGTTTAGCCTGCTTGCTTCTGTAGATCTCTCATTTCTGCTGTGACTTGTGGCTGAAGGTTTCATGCACATCTGCTAAATGAGATTTTTGCAATTGCCTCTCTCATGCCTTTTTTTTCCTTCAAACTTATTTTTTCCATTTGCTCTCAAATCTCAGCCATGTTCTTCAGCTACTTATTAACGTGTGTATTCAGGTTCAAATTGACTTTTTTCCTTTACAATAAATGTCCTTAGCCAGACATTCCCTCACGTTTTGGGTTTCTGTTGTACCCACCAAGTTTTGCCAGAGCGCAGTGACACCTCCCTCACCCCTCTGCATCTCAGGTAATTGCTGCACTTATCAGAGACTGTTACATATTTAATATTTGCCTCTCTGAATATTTGTTGAGAGAAGAGAACTTTATTTTTTATGGGACTATTTTTTCCTTGGACTGGGTTGAAACTCAAGGAATTCTTTCCTCCTGAAATGGGAGTATTTTAGAGCATCTTTACTTCTCCTTGAAAGCAGGAGAGCGTCCCAGTAATGACACCATCTTCCCTGGCATACACAGCCTTATGGCAGCTTTGTTAATTAATCTCTGTGTTATTTCTGGCTCCTTTCTTAGGGGTCTGATAAATATGTGTGAAAGTCTCATCATCACAACACCCCAGCATTTCCAGCAGCACTTTTCCTCAGAGACTGCCTTCCACAAGTATTTTAAGCCTCTTCCTCGACTTTGCCCTCAGCGTGTGAGGATTCTGCATGGGATTGTGGTGGCTGCATTTCTTCCTCTGTCAGGAGCTATCTCACTGATGGGAGACTCAGGATTTAATTCTTCCCAGGTTTTGCTCATTCCTTTGCTGAAGATCCATTTTTGACCTGTCTTACATCAAAACCATTTTGACTGGAGGTTACCTGGGGGCTCTGCTTCCATTCCTGCGTCAAAGGTGTTTTGTAAAAATACTCTCTGATCTTGTTTCCAGGCTTTTAATGTTTTCACAGCTAAAACTGCCTGGGAATCATATATAATTCCCCACATCACATTGCTGCATCGTTTAAGGATTGGCTTTCAGAAATTTGGAGTGTTTTTTTCCCAATAACGGTATATGATTCCCTATATAGTGACTCAAGAAGAGAAGCACCAATGAGGAAACATTAAAGTACATTGTTAGGCTGTGAGAGGAAATAAAAATCAGATTTACTTGCCTTGGAAACAGTTTTCAGAAAAACCCCCAAAATAATTCTCTGGATTTAGACATTAAGTGAAGCCTACAGAGGTTAATGTCCATTTTTATATTAAATTACTGTTTTAAGAATGCCCACTCTGGCACATCATTGGGGCATATCCCTCCCTTTAGGGCTCAGCTGTTTAGATGAGTGCAACACAGAGGTCCAAAGGATTTTTAGGAATACACTCATCTCAGAAAATAACATCCACCAATTATTTATAAAAGAGATAAAATTCAGCTGATGCTCCTGAGAGGTCAGTATGGAGAATGAAGAAGCTCTGCAAATAACATACTTCCTAAAACAAAAGTGTTAAATCTGATTGTATTTCTTTAGAGATGTTTTTGACAGAAATTCTGTTGCTGTCCCTGTTTCAGAAGGATGGAAATGGAAGAATTGAGGCAGTGCTTGCATGGTTGAAGGTTTCTCATCGAGTTCAGGCACACAGTGGACAGAACATCTGATCAAACCCAGCTTTAACATTCCTGCAACAAAAGCATTTCTTCCCCCAAAGTTCCCACATCACGAAAATCCACTCATTTACTGCAAGATTAGAGCTCCAAAGTTCCTTTTCTTTAACCCACAGTGGCACTCAGACTTTTGTTAGGTGACACCAGCTCTGTCAGAGCCATTCTATGTCAGTTTTGGAGCATTTTTGAAAAACACAATCTGTTCAGCTAATTATTAACTATTAATAATTGCCATCAGAAGGTTTAATGCCCTGTTGAATTAATCAATATTCACTTTGAGCATCAGGATTCTTTTGTTTTTTCCTCTTGTTTTTATGAGTGCTGTCTAGTAACATTTATTAGGGGAACAGATGCAAAGATAAGTGCAAATTTTGGGGCAGCGCAGTGCTCAGAGGCCAAATGCTGCTATTTAGGACTCCCAGGCTGCAAAGAGAGAAAGTGTGATGGGGAAAGAACCTGTCACACGTTCCTGACAGAAGGGATGGACAGAGCAATAACTGCTGGAGGTGCTGGAGGAAGCACCAGTGATGAAAAGCTTTGGAGAGGACAAAAGCAAGGCACGATAAGCCCAGCTGAGGTAAGTAGGACAGGCAGAAAGCAGAGGCAGACATGCCTGCTGCTTGGCTTCTTTTCTTTATTTAGAACTTTGGTCCATGGCAAAGCCTGCAAAAAATGCCATCTAATAGTGGAGATGATAAAAGGAGGGCAGATCCCAGGCACATTCAGAGCACAAACCCACCGTAATCATGCAGGATTTATGAGGCCTGAAGTCAGAGTCTGCAACAAATCTCAGCTTTTGTTTAAATATTGAATCATTTCCCACACTTCCACACCCCATTTTTTGGATTTGTGTTTGTTTCAGAGGGAAAAGGCTTCTTTCCTTCTAGTGGGCAAAGATGCAGCTAGATATCATGTGTGTTGACTTGGGAATCTGTGTTTTAATAAATTTTTTTTCATGTTTAAAGGCCATTCCTTGGCTGACCCAATGGAAGCTACAGGACCAGATCATCATATAGTCATCCCATGGATGTGAAAGGAGCTATTGTACTATTAGCTTATGATAAACATGGGTTTTTTTGCCTAGATCTATATACATTTGAGCATATTTTTATTGATATCCATATTTCTCCATATATATATATATATATATATATATACATATACATGTACCTTTGCATTACTTAAACACATTTTTCCTGCAGTGTTATATATCATTTATTTCCAAACTATGCGGCTGCAAGTAATAAGAAAAGAGATTCTGAAGCAATTTATCAGCCTTGCTTCTGTAGGACCTGAGTTTCTCGAGCCCACATAATGACTGTTGGTTTTTTTTCTAAAATTAGAAGGTAGTTCTGCCATCCAAGGATTTCAACAACTGCTCCTGTCTGGGGTGCATTTAAATGTATTCACTGAATTTTTTTTCTGTGCACTGAATAAGTTATGGAAAATTTTAGCCTTTTTTTTCCTTAAAAACATATATTTCTAATTCAGGAGAAGGCTGTGGTGAAACAACACAGGAGCAGTGAGGGTGATAAGACATCTGGTCATGGGCAGTGAGATAACACAGCTGGATCAGCACAGAATCACATTCTCAGCCCTGATATCAGGAATCAGGAGAATGGTAAAAGCTCTAATTGTGAAATCTATTATAAAGGGTAGGTTAATGCAGGTCTTTTGCCCTCAGTGAAATATTAACTTTTAAATACTCCACACAGAGCTGTTTTAGGGCAATCCAGCAGGATGTGACCAGAATTACCTGGGCAATGGACAAAGCTGTGTGCAGAGGTGGCTTCTGCATGATTTTGGTGGTAGAATGTGCCTTTATATCAGATTTCCAGCTTTTCTGACTTGCCATGAGCAGCTGGTAGCATCCAAAGGGTGATGTGCTCAGATGCACCCACTAATCCTCTCTGGGAGACACAGGCACCACCTCACAGCTTGGCAACGCTCCTGAAGCTGCAGTGAGGTATAAAAGCTGTGATTTATCCCTTGCCAGCACTTTAATCAGTGATCTCAGGGAAAATCTCATCACTGAGAAAGTGGTGAAGCACTGGGAGGGGCTGCCTGGGGCGGTGGTGGGGTCACCATCCCTGTGAAAGAAACCTGTGGCACTTTGGGATACAGTTCAGGTAGGTTGAAGGTTGGACTGGATGATCCCAGGTGTCTTTTCCAACATGAATGATTCTGTGATTTTAGGATTAATTTTTTAGTTGGTGTTGGCTGTGAACTGAGTCATTCCCTAGAATGGAAGAAGCTGAATCTTTCAATGTCACTGTATGTTGTGTCAGAAATACCAAATTTGGGTGTGGATTCTGCAAAACAGGACCTAATGGACAAATGATAATGAGGAGCAGGATGTTTATCTGGGTGGCAATTTAGAAATACAGTTCTGAAGGCTGAAGGAGAAGCCCTGGGTTGAGAAGGGCTGGGAACCAGCAGCATTTTTGTCTATCAGGGTAGGGGAGGAGAAACTCCAGGACAGGAAGGAAGGGCTAAAAGAGAAACTCCATGGCCAGGAAGGAGGGATTTAACCCCAAAGCCCACTGGCCTTGGCAGCTTCCTTTCCACAAGCAGCAATTCATCAAAGAGAGATTGCTGAAAATGATAAAAAAAATGAATCTCTGGTTAATGTGAGACTGAGATGGATCTGCTGAAGATTTTGCTTCTCAAACATGTTGGGAATGAATAAGAAAACAGGAATTCATTAAGTCAATGAAGCGAAATGAGACAAAGTATGTGGCAATAACTGAACGAAGAACTGGGAGAGCTGAGGGAGAGGAGGGAGACAGATACAGTGTAAAATGAAGATGGTCATTGCTGTTTGCTGGTGCCCAGGAGCAGCAGTTCAAGGAATACATAACAGGGCTCTCAATAAAAACCTCTGTGTCACATCCTACAAGCTGCTGGCGAACTGAAAGACAAATTCATGAAGATACAGCCAGAAGACAAATGGATGATGGTGCTGCAGAGCCTTGTTGGGGCACTTAATACATCCACCAAACACAGCAGTGCCACAGCAACAGCCACTTGTCACATACACAACTCAGCAAAAAAGGGGATTTTTGGAAGAATAATTTCTACCCGCAGTGCATCATCACAACAGGTTTGTGAGAAAAGATCAGTCAGACAAAATATTGGTGGAGGTGTTCATAAAGTCTGGTTTTAGTCCTGCAACACCAGGTGTCCTCTTGTGTTCCAGGCAGGAGCTGGTGTCTTCTGGGAGGTGTTCCCACCCCACATGGAAGGGAATAAACCCTGCTGAGCATGGCTGCTCTACCCCACCTCCCTCAGACCACAGTGGCCATCCCCAAACTGCTGCCACCAACCAAGCCCTGCCCAGGGCCTGGCACTGTGCCCTGGGACATGGGCCAGAGTCACACCAGGAGTGACACCTGGCTGCTGTGGGCAAGGGGCAGCTGGGAGGACACCCAGGGAGATTAACTGTGGCTCCTATGAGGTGATGTGACAATCACAGCCATTTTCATGTGGGCTGTGATTGTCCCTGGGCTCTGACAGGATGCAGTGAGTGAGCCCTGTCAGCCATCCAGAGGTCAGGCTGCACATTCCACACTGCTCAAGTTTCAGTGTAAATGAGGGATGAACCAGGGCAGGAGCCTGGCTTTGCTCTCCAGGCACAGGAGGTGAGCATGGGATGGAAGGTGCATCACTTCAGCATCATCCCATTTATCAAGTGTGGGCACATCTGCTTTCTGTGAGGAAATCACAGAATCTCAGAATAGTCTGGGGTGGAAAAGACCTTGAAGATCACCTGATTACAGCCTCCCACTAGACCAAGTTGCTCCAAGTCCTGTCCGGCCTGGCCTTGGACACTTCCAGGGATCCAGGGGCATCCACAGCTTCTCTGGGCTCCCTGTGCCAGGGCCTGCCCACCCCCAAAAAGGAAAAATTCCTTCCCAATATCCCATCTAACCCTGCTCTTTAGCAGTTTGAAGCCATTCCCCTTTGTCCTGTCCCTCCATCCCTTGCAAATAATTTTTTCTCCACTGTAGATGATTAGAAAGTGAGAAAAGACTCATCCACTGCTTTTCTGAGGCAGCATTGCTGCTAATTAACTGCAGTAATTAATTTGGGCTTGTAGAAACATGGAGGGAAACCTTCCAACAAGGCTCATAAATCTGATGGGTAGAGGTCTCCAGCTGGGAAATGGTGACTTGGGAATAGTTTTACTCTCTTCAGCTGAAGAACAGACATGAACCATCTATGGAATAAAATAAGAATGGCCTAAAGAGACATGTCAGGATGTTTAATTGACCTCACTCATTTACAGTGACCTTTAGGGAGAGCTGAAGAAATGGAGCACCGTTACTGACACCAGGGTGACACTGCAAATACATGCAAAAATGTATGTGTCAAGGAAAATGTTGGTTTTGTGGCAGGCTTTTTACTTTAGAGACAAGATTTTTTAATAAAGAAAAAAAAGAAAAAGAGGATTAAAATAGCAGATTCTGGGTGAGACATGGTCTCTATCTACTAGAATCAAGCAAGGATAAGAAATCCATGGATCCAGAAGGGTTTGAACAGCTCCCCAGGTGAGCACCACAGCTAATTCTTCCAGCCAAGCTCCACACAGTCACTTTTTCCCTGGACATAAAAGCCAAGATTTTGGCTATTCTAACTCATTTTGACTCCATGAGGATGATTTTAGGGTCACCACTGCAGAAAGGCAGGTGAATGTATCTGGCTTTTTTGGTCTGTGATGAAAATAGTTGGTAAAGGTTTTTGAGCTCTGTGCAAAGTGACCCAAAGGGCAATGACAGTCACACTCTTTTCTGCATTTTCCCAGCAGGCAGAGCCCTGGCTTTGAAATGCCCAGGCTGTGCTGGACTCAGCTGGCAAATCACAGATGTGTGGGTGTTTGTGTGTGTGTGTCAGCGTGCACATGCAGCTAAAACCCCTCCCTCTGTTTGATTAATACCCACTCAGCCCTTCCAGGCATCTCTTGGGGGTCTCTGTGGTCCTGTCAGACCCCAAGATGTGTCAGAGAGTCTCTTTTCCCAGCCTGGCAATGGAAGAGGGAGTCAGGATTCTTCTGGTCTGGTTTTCAAGGTTGTTTATTTGCTGTTATCTGTAACATTCTTTCCCTGGCCTGCTGAGGTCCGTTTAGCAGGTCAGCCAGTGTCACTCTGCCTTCAGAGGTGGTGTTGTCTTTTTATACTAAAAACTACTTGTACATTATTTACAATAATTTTCCAATACCTATCACCTATGTTATACAGTGAGTTTCTACTCTAAACCAATTTAAAAATGCCAACATCACCCAGAAGATGGAGGCTAGGAAGAAGGAGAAAGAAGGGCAAGGCACGCCCAAATTCCTCCATCTTGGGACCACAAGCCCCCATTCTAAAAACGCCAAAATTCTACTTTTCACCCTGTGACAAATTAACTATCATTCTACTTAAAGTTTTGCTACTAACAGGTGCAGATGTGGAAACAGCCACCGATAAGACAGAGGTTCTGCTCTGCCCTGTGACTCCTTTTTGGGAACTTTCAGATCAGCTTGCAAGCAACCACTTTTACAAAAGATCATTATTTTCACTCGTGTTTCTCTCAGTCACACCTCTATGAAATTCAAATCAGATTTTCCGTGTTCAATTTGTGGTTTAGGGGAAATATATTCTGTGCCTGAGTATAGTCTTCTTTACTTTTGTACTTCTAGAAGGCATGTTAATATAAGTGCAATAAATTATGTAGTCTCTGGGAGTTTGGGCAGAATAATGAATTCAGGATTTTTGAATAACAGTAGTATGAGAAATATCTCATCAAATGGTCATTTTAAACCCCCCTTAAGCACAGCAGTGCTATGACCCACTTAGTAATGTGGGAATAAAAGTTATTTAATCCTAACCACTTTCATTGTGGCTCCAGTACCTTAGAACCCTTTTTATTACAGAGGTCATCTTTTAAGCAATATCGAAAAAAAAAATAATAAAAAGATTCAGAGCACTGCTTCATCCCCCAAATAAGCTGCTGTCTCCTGGGAGCAGCTGCCATCAGCTGTCTCCATGACCCTGCAAATGCAGGGAGGAGTAACCAGCAACAAACAAACTCAAAATTAAAACTTTAGGCAGCTGCTACTATTTTTTTTTCTTAAGATGACATAGATCAGCCTCAGGTACATCTAGAGCGTATTTCTATGACTTCTCACCAAATTAACTATTTTTTATCATCTAAGTCTTCCCCTGGCTGTGGCCTGAGGAAGGGCTGTAGCAGTTTATTGCATAGGCTGAGCCAAACTGCTTCCTCTTCACCATTTCTCCCAAACCTAAACCCTTCCCTAACCCAAGGCTAAGTGTGACTTTAGGGACACACATTTCCCTCTGACACCATTACTGCCCTGGGGACCAAGTGGGGTTTTTTGTTTCCTGCAGCTCCAGGAACACACAATAATAATTTTACCTCCTGAACTCTGAACTTTCCTCCAAGTCTGACTTGGAGCATCAGGGTCTTTCTGTCCAGGAGCTCTTTGTGCTTGTCCAACATCACCTCTCTTCCAAATCTTTTGACATGGAGCACTCAGGCCCTTTGTGAAGCTGCAGCTTTTTTATCCTGAGCAACAAGTGCACCCTTAAATCCAAACAGTTGCCATGGGAGATGCTTCTGCTCTTCAATCAGCTGTTTTGACTCAGGTCCAGGTAGCACTGAATCCTTTCCTCAGCCCTCAAACTATCAACACACCTGAAGAAAATCAGCACTTGAACCTTGAGTTTCCTTGACCTCCACTGAAATCTTAGCACTGAATGTGCTCAAGAAAAAAGACTCTTCCATCTAGCAACCCCTAAAATACACAATAGGAAATTCTCTTCTGAAATCTTAATTTTTCTAGTCCTGATCTAAATCTGAGCCCGCACCTCAACCCATAAAATTACTGATTTTAAAAGAAAACACTTCAAAATAGGTTAATATTTGAATTTTCTCCCAAAGTGCTTTTCCATGGCTTTCTGTTGTGTACTGAGTGAGCAGGGGAGAGCAGGTGTGTTTTAGCTTTGATAGCTACAATCAGCTCTCATCTGGAAAGGTAGATTTTGTAATAACCTGATTAGGCAGAAGCACCACTGGCTGTATTTGCTGGTATAATTCTCTTTCTCTCTCTCTCTCTACTTTGTTTTTTCTTTTTGGCAAGTTTCAGTTTTCGCTTGAGAACTCCATAAATTTCAGATAAACACAGTGCAAAGCATTTATGACTTGCCATAAACAACACTTAAGGATGTTAGAGCCATATTCTGTTTCCTGTTTGGAATCTGTTTTGTCTCTGGTGCCACAACAATCTGTCTCACTCCTGTGCACAGCAGCACTAATTGCCCTTAATTGAGAAGAGTGGAAGCTTATATGGTCCAGTGGGTTTCTGCTGGATTTGGATGATGAGGGAATGCAGCCACTGGAATTGTACCTGGATATTACTGCTTGGACAGTCACAAACCCTGCAGCAGGAGAGACCCCCTCCCTTTATAGGCTGTATTTTGAAGCTCACATAATTGTCGACAGTTATCTAAAGGTTTTAATATTCCCTTCCATCTTCCTGACTGCTGAAATGCAATCTCAGTGAATATAATGAGGGGGAAGCAAATTGGTTTCGTTATGTGGAGCTACTTTTTCCTCCACGTTTCTGCTCGCTGCTAAGAAATGGAGGGATAATAAAAATATTTCTGCCAAGGAAAGTTGATCTGAGCAGAGTTTTACACTCTCCATATTTCCCAGGTGGCCATATAAAGGAAGGAAAAGATGGAGGCGTAGATCCAGTGGTTTCCACTAACACCCATTAAAGCCTGATACAAACACAGCAATTTCAGCCAAGGATGATTTGTGTGGATACACTCAGGTTATGGTGCTGCTCAGGAGGAATTTCTGCATGGAAAGGGTGGTCAGGCATTGGCAGGGGCTGCCCAGGGAGGTGTTGGAGTCCCCATCCCTGGAGGTGTCCAAGCAGGGACTGGACGTGGCACTCAGTGACAAGGTGGGAATTCTGATCCTGGACATCTTTCCCAACCTTAACGGTTCTGGGATTCTTCAGTGGGGTCAAACTTCAGCTCTCTTCAGTAGTCTTTGAAAAACAGGTTTCAATACCAGGACCATTTCTGTTTGTAACAGATTCATCCTTTCCCTTTTCCTCTCCTATGTGTTGGCTACTCAGTGTACACTTAACTCATGGTAATTTGCCAGAGAAATTTTATTTTCTATTGCTGAGTCCACCACAGGAGCATTAGCAGCTCTGAAACAGTCTGATATTGCCACTCAGATATTCCTGTGCTTGTTTTCAATTCTGCATCCTGCTCAGCACTGTGATGGTCAGGACAAAAATTCTGTAGTGCAGCCTTTTCAGCACCTTGGTAATGACAGGGTGGGAATGTTCTCAGCAGGATCTGAGTGTGTGACATGCAATGTCTGCTGGACATCTTATCTGTGATGCCTCAGGAAGCACCAAAAAGCCAAAATAGAGTAAAACATGTGTTTATGTGAAATATGAGAATATACCAATGTACTATAATTTATAGATATAAGAAAAACCAGAAATTAAAGGAACAGTAATCCAGAATTACCCAACTTCTCCTAGGCTCCAATGAGAGACTGTTTGCTGGTGCCTGCTACAAGCAGTAATTGGAGAAGTTTCCCAGCTCCAAAGAGGATTCATAAATTAATTCTCAGAACAGAAGGTTATCATCTCACCAGAGGGATGAGCATTTGGACTGGCCTAAGCTACAGTATCAATTCCTCTGGCATTAAATAACCTTTCTCTCCCTGACACACATTAATGGCCTTTCAGGCAATGGCTCACAGTTTTCCCTGCCATTTTCTCTCCCAGAAAACTCTTATATTGTTCCCAGTTGTTACAGCTCAGTTGAAATCCTGCTCCAGATAGGATAAAGACAGATAAATCACCAAGTAAAGCCCATTAGAGGCTCAGGGGGTAAAAAACCAGTGCTAAAAGTGCAGGGCTTTGCTTAATTGCTCGTTTGTATTCCACCTCAGCAAAGGAGGGGAAATTTGCTGTGGAAGGGCTCCTATGTCTGTGCTA
Organism: Loriotus luctuosus; assembly: GCA_035582745.1. Classification (NCBI taxonomy): domain Eukaryota; kingdom Metazoa; phylum Chordata; class Aves; order Passeriformes; family Thraupidae; genus Loriotus; species Loriotus luctuosus. Next base: position 25,071,539 of record JAWWEY010000005.1, read on the forward strand.
GGTTAAAAACCCCCACAGACTGGGGAGAAAAGTCTTTGGGAATTTGGAAAGGGCAAACAATTAATTTATCTCCTAGGCATGGCTCTGGGTGCCATCTGAAATCAAACCGCTGGGCCCCTTTGGCAGATGGAAATGGCATGGAACAAGCAGGATATAGCAACAAGGATGGAATGAATAGGTTACATTAAAAACAATCCAGAAGAAGAGTCCTAAAACATCATACAGATGGATTTAATGTTTCCTAGGGGATGCTCACAGAGTATGGAAGTGTGAACTGAAATTCTTTCATTCCTGAATCTACATTGCAACGTGACACAACATTTATTTAATGATATCAGGACCAAAGTTACCAATAAACTGGAGCAGTAAAAAAGAAAATAATGAATTTCTCCAAAAAAATGCAAAGGTGAAAAGCAAAGACCAAAAAGAAGTGGGAAGAAAATCTTGAGCAGCTTAAAATTCACCTGTGTTCTTCTGTCACTTCCTATTTGTTTTGGAGGAATTTCAATCAGCAAAACTTAATTTAGAAGTAATAAAATATTATTTAGAGGGGCCTGGACTAAGAGGATGAGGGGGAATGGTTTCCCACTGCCAGAGGGCAGGGTTAGAGGGGATATTGGGAAGGAATTGTTCCCTGTGAGGGTGGGCAGGCCCTGGCACAGGGTGCCCAGAGAAGCTGTGGCTGCC
>JAWWEY010000005.1:25126931-25137557 GCA_035582745.1 Loriotus luctuosus
CTCCTCAGAGTCCGACACAGCTGGCTGTGATTGGTCATTAATTAAAAACAATTCACATGCAACCAATCAAAGATGCAACTGTTGGTAAACAACCTCCAGACCACATTCCACAGCAGCAGATAATTATTGTCTTCATTCTTTTCTGAGGCTTCTCAGCTTCCCAGGAGAAAAATCCTGGTGAAGGGATTTTTCACAAAATATCACGGTGACAAATGAGGGTGGTGGTCAGTCTATAACTTTTCATCTCTGCTGGTTCTTCATCCCTACACTTGAAGTCCTCCCCATGGGCTACACTCCTTCAGGAACAGACTTCTCCCACCAAAGGTCCTGGCAGGACTACATCAGCTCCTGTGTGGGCTCCTCTCTGTGGGACACAACCCTGCCAGGACCTGCCCCTGTCCAGGCTCAGGGATGTCAGGACACATCCCTCTGCTCCAGGGTGGGCTCCTCCAGGGGCTGCAGGGACACATCTGCCCTATGTAATCTCAGGGGAATCTCAACTTGTCCCCTGCAGCAGCTCCTGCCGCTCCTCCTTCCTTGCCCTGGATGTCTGCAGAGCTCCCTCTTTCACATTTCCTTATTGACACCTCAAGGAAGTCACCTCAGAAATGTCCCCAGTGCCACCAGCTTGGCTTTGGACATGCCTGGAATGAGCTATGTCCATCCCTGATCTGCTCTCCCAGCCCCCAGCTGCCCAAACCTTGCCACAGCATCCCCAGAAAGTGCCACAGCCTTTCACAAGTGCCATCAGCACTTGTCAATTTATTCTGAGTCTCAAGAGACTTCACATTTTTTTAATTGAAACCCGGCCTTGTTGTCTCCATAAAAGAATCCAGACATCATTTTGGTTTAAAATGCACTTCTGTCCCCCAGGGCAGCAGATGAAAGTTGGAAAATGTGAATCTTAACAGATCAAACAGCAGAAGTAAATTAAAATGGAATAAGTTGCTGCCTTCTGAGCACATGGCCGTAAAGCAAATTTCACAACTAATGGCTGTTTTCCATTAGCCCTAAAGCACCCCAATAGCCAAGATAAAACCCCACAGTATTATGTCCATGGCATCCTTCAGCAGTTTCACACTCATTAAGTGTTTCTGGACAGCACTGTGATTTTATTTCAGGAGCAGGGAAGGACTGATGGAAAAGCAACTCTGATAAACCCCCAAACCCCAAAACTCCCCCAGGGCCTATTACATGGAATTTGATCCTGAATTCATCAGCAGCAAGCAATCAGGAATGCTGGGGGGTATTATGCTGTGTTAGCTCTTACAGAATGCATTTGAATCTTTAGATCAGACTTTGCAGGGGCTAAACTAAGACAATTTTTGGAAGGACAACCCCTAAGGTCTGAAAGGAGGTGAAGGTGGAATAACAGAATTTAAATCTCCCTGCATAAGATTTCTGCCCTAGTTGTGTTCCTCACTGCTGTGTCCCCCACACATCTCCACGTGTGACACTGATTTTTATGATCCAAACCCTCTGGCTGTGGCTTTTATTAAGGTTATGTCAAATCTTGAACGTGGCTGAATATTCATTTTATATCCATATATACATATATATATATATGAATATATATATATTTATTTATTTTAAATCTATATTTAAATACATTTTATTATCCTAAATAAAGATATAATAAATAATAAATAAAAATAAAAATAATAAAAATAAAATAATTAAAAATAAATACATACTAAAATATATTTAAATATATATTAAAAATAAATTAAAATATATATTATAAATAAATATATTATATGAATTGTTATATTAATAATAAACAATAATTATAAACAATAATTATATATTATTAATAGATAATAGTATATTATAATAAATATATTATAAAATTATAAATATATAAAATTAATAGATTTATTCATATTTATGAAGAAACTATAAAACTCTTTTGGCTTGGGTAAATGAGAGAGGTTCAAGGTAATTATAAGTAGGCATTGGCTGAGGAGAATCAAAGATTACCATAGGACTGTGTTGGTTTTCTTCAGACTGAGCTGGGAATAGTCAAGAGCTCAGCTGGAAAAATGCAAAATAGATAATAATAGAAATTATTAAAAAAATTAAAACATTGAAAAAAACATCCAAAATACACTTGCTGAAAGGTTTAGTGATGCAGTTGTGAGTCTAATTGTGCCTCTCTGCCCTTTTGCACTCTGTAAATACCTTTGTTTCTTGAGGGAAACGCTCATTCTGCAGAACTTTGGGATCTGTTAAAAAGCCAGGTACAGTGGAACTGGATGAGCTTGTTTTTGCATAATTGCAACTGTGAGGGTTATGTTACAACAGCAATTCCAGTTGATGGCTCCAATTTTGTGTTTTATAAGTTTAAGCCAATTATCTTTGGATTCCACACTCAGAAAATGAGAAAATTGAGGCTGCCATAATTCTGAGGTCCTTAAGATTCCCCAAATTGTGTTTTATCCCATGCTGGTTGCATGGCATTTTTATTCCTAGGAAAAGGAGTTTGATCAGAGGTTGATTTGGCTGTGAAGCCCAGGAGGTATTTTTTGGGAGGTGAATTAATTTTGAATTAATTTTGAATAATTACCTCTTACCCCAAGGTTGTCAAATCTGGATGTGATTGAGGCCTCTCTTTGTTCCTCTTTTGTTCTATGAATTTTTTGTGCACATTTTCCTTAAAGAACAATGTGAGGGTTATTCATAGTCTCTCACCTTTCAACAAGTCCATTTAAAGTAGTTTATTTTTGTAAAAGACAGAAAGAACACCTTAAATTGAAAAAAAAAATCCATGGAAAGGAGGACTTAGGAAATTATTTCAATTCATCACATAATAATGTGCTATATCAGGAATAATAAATAATAAATACAGACCAACTGAACAGGAAATTCATGGAATTGCTGCATTCCAGCTGCTCCTCCCCAGGATCCCAGAGGTGGAACTGTTTTTTGGGTTTTTTTTGTTTTTTTTTTTTTAATCTAATAACTGAAATTAAGAAAGAATAATTTGATTTGAAGGCTGTTCTTTTGTCTTAGGCTTCAGTCAGGGTTATTGGCACTGAAAAGCAAAGACCTTCGTCCCCACCAACAGAGAGGCAGAGTCATTTCAGAGCAGCAGGACAATAAAAAAGAGGCAAATGGCCAAGGTGGAAATTGAGAAAGTCCAATCATATGGGGAAAAATCATCACCAAACTCCAGGGGCCTCTGTGGAGATACCCAAAGTCAACTGGACAAGGCCAGACAGCCCCTGGAGCTCCCTCCAAAGTTAATTTCTTGGTCTTAATGATCTTTGTGAACTCATGGAGAGCAGTCCTGTAAAGGCACCACAGACATTTCTTTTCACCAAAGCTAAAACACGAGGAGGGAAAATGGAATCAATTTTCTGGCTGAAGATTTCATCTTTGTTTTTCACATGCTGGGGGTGTCAGAGCAAGGATGGAGGAATCAGATCTTCCCTCTGCCTCTGGAATGGCTGCCTGGGGAGGGAATAGAGAACAGGACAGGGAGAATAGAGAACAAAGATTGATCCCAAAAATAAAATATTAATCTGGCAATGCAGGTTCAAACCTTATTAGCATGCCCTAACCTGGCATTTGACACTCCATAACTGAAGTTATTCCTTGGTGCTAATTTTATTTATGGTCTCACTCAGAGGCCCCTCTCATTCTGTGCAGCACCTGCTTTATAACTCAGCTCCTCACTCTCAGGGAAAAGAGAGAGGATGAGTTTAAAAGCCAAATTTTAAATGCCAAAAAAAAATTAACATACAAATGGGAGCAGATGTTGCTTTCATAAAAGTTCACAGCACACACACAAAAAATTCCATGCTGATCACTGCAGAGAGTTTAATCTCTCTGCTGTTGCTTCCACCTCTGTTTTTTCAAATTTGGAAATAATTTTAACTACATTTCAGGATAGATGGCCATCAGTTTGGTAGTCTGAGTCTGGCTTTTGTTTGTGGTTTTTTTTCCTTTCAATATTTTTACTCCCAAAGAACCCAGCCAATTCCCACCTAGGGCATGCTGTAGTCCAGGATCGTGGACTAATCAGGTTATTCCTAGGGACAGCCACGAGTTTCCAGCTTTATCCCATGTACTATGGCAACATTCTTGTCTCACAATATTTAAGTCCAAATAACAAAGTGGGAAGCTTTTAAGAGAAGTGCCAGCTGATCCAGTAGGTCTGGTCCCCAAATTTTAACCTAAACTGAAGTATTTTTCCTTTACCTATAAACAGATTGGAGAAGGCATCACTTCCCTTCCCTAAACGATGGATGATTGGATTTTCCAGCTCCTGCTGACATGGCATCCCCACAAAGCAGACTCACATCTCTGTAGGATTTCCTGTGGAAATCAGCAGATAAATAATTAAGGGTGTTTTCATAGTGGAAGTTAATGAAAGCAAATCAGGAAGCGTTCCTGAGCACGGAACTGGGGCAGGATTTTATCTTTTAATCATTGTGAACAGAAAAGAAACAGAGGGAAAGGCACCAGAGAAAGAGCTGAAAGTTAATTAAAATTCACAACCTTCTGGTGTTTCCAAATTATAGATTGACCTGGGGCAAATTTCCTGTTCCATCCACCAGGATGTTCTGTAAACACAGACTTACAGAGGGTTTGTTCCTTTTAAATCATATGGAAAGACTTCTTTATCTTTCTTTTTTCTTTTCTTTTTTTGGCCAGCTGAGTAATTTGAACAGGTAGGATTCTGTTATTTACCAAACTGATTTGTAATCTTCTTTCATCAATTAGTTTAGAAATTGTTGGGTTTTTTTTTTCCTCCAGCAAATGAATCAGTTTTTCTAAATTTCTCCCATGAAAGAAAGTGGCTTTGGAACCCATAAAAACACAGTTGCACTTGACAGGCTTCTCTGTAGCTCTAAGGTAGGTCATATTCCCCACTTTAAAAGTATTAATTTCTTTATCACTTTACACTCCAGATTTCTGAACTTTCACTGTGACATTTCCTAAAGACCACGTTACTCAAACCCTTCTACCATCAATCACCTCCAAAATCAGCTGTTAGAAATTCCCCAAGAGGAATTTTTGTCTTCTCTGGGAGATGCATCCCGGGGAAGCTGTGTTCACCAGGCTCTGGTGTTTGAAGGACTCCTCTCCTGGGTTCTGCCCGAGCCAGGTTTCTCTATTTCCAGACTGAAATCTCCTTGTTTGCTGTCCAATTGGGGATCTTCTGTAATTCCAAATATCCATAAAACTGTCCAGGAACAATAAATGTAAATTCACAGAAGTTATTTTCTTTGGGTGGAAGCAGCTCTATCAAAAGGAAGAAATATTGTTGTATGGAACTGGAACAGTGACTTGGTTTGCTTGTGGCATGAATAGAGACAGTAACAAAGAGCAAATTAATCTCAGAATCATGGAATATTCTCAGTTGGAAGGGTCCTCAATGATCACCAAGTCCAACTCCTCAGGGAACGGCCCATTCTTGCATGAACATGAAGGAAGGTAGAACTGAGAATGCTTTCACCTCATTTCTCTTCCCATTTTTTCCTTTGCCACGTGCTGGATGTGGAGCCTAAACCCTGAACTACACATGTATTAAACACAGAAAGCCTGCAGGCATCTTTTCCTTTTCTCTGCCAATTACCTGCCTTCAAAAAGGATAAATACTTAAATTTTTTAGGGCTCTCCACTGAATAAACTGGGGAAATCAATCTGTATTTCGAGGAATGTTTATTAGTCTTGTTTAATAGAGGTTAAGGTTATTTTTGTTCCAATTTGGCTGAGCTAAAGAGTAGAATAATACTGATAATATTTGCAGATGGACTATGCCTGTAGCGCTTCAAACAACGCTCCCTTATTTAGAGATTAAGCAAGTGATTGGATTCCACCCAGGCTAATTAATGGTAATCTACAAAATCATTCAAAGGCTTTAGTCTGGTTTAAAAAGTGCTGCCACTAATTCCTTTAAAACTTTTTCAAACTCAAACCACAAAGCCAAGAGAAGTTGAAAACCTGAGGAACGATGGCATTGCTAAAACCAAAACAAACAAAATTCCCAAATGCAGTTTACTTACTTTAATCTGTACTTTTTTAGGTGGAACATGATGAGTTGGTGATTAACAGGAGAACCAAGTTAGCAAGACTAGCTTCAACCCCCTAGAAATCAAAATGAAATGAAATGAAATGAAATAAAATAAAATGTAAATAAAGCACCTTGCATTTGAAATGTTAAAATACAGGAAGGGAAAAGAAGATATTAGGGGTGTATTATTTGTTCAGGTTTCTGGAATAAAGGGTTTCATATCAGTGAAAGCCCCCACAAAACTCTAAAATATCTGTGCCTGTTATATAATTATATCCTTGTAGGATTACAAACATGTGCAGAGAAATATATTCAGAGAGACACAGAGGCTTAACTGCTTTAGTTTTATCTCTCTGGAAACATGCTTTGGATGAAATTCCTAATTTTCCTCATGTAAGTAAACCAGCAAGTTTAGAGCACTCAGTTCCTGCAGTTTCTATTTTATGGGGCCAGGTTTGGTATCACAGGCAGGAGCAGAACTCTGAGGATGCTGCACCTGTGATCATGAGAAACCTAAAGTGTAGCAGATGGAAGATAATCCATGAAAAGTGGCTTTTTCAGGAAATGGGGTGATCCCAGGAGTGGCATTGGGCAGAAAAGCAGCAGGACCTGCCTGGGACAGCAGTGTCTCCTCCTGGGACTCCACATTCTGGAATTCCTGTAATTCAATATTCTGACCTGGCTTCTGACTTGGAGAAGAGGAAAAAAAAAACCAAAAAAAAAAAAAACCCTCTGGCACAGATTTGGAAGGAAGGCAGGCAATATTTTGGGGAAATTAACATTTTCCTGTAGTTGGTTCCCCTCTAATTGTGTTGTAATTGCTCTGGGCCAGCTTTAAAAAAGAGGCTGTCCCAGAGGGAGGAGGCACTGGAGAGAGAAGGAGGGATAATGGAGAAAATGTATCAGAGCTGTGTAAATGAATGTTCCTGAAAATTAATAAAGGAAGTAGGGGAGGATGGATGTCAGGGTCTCAAAAATGCTGCAATGGAAAAATACGATAAAAAGGGAATTATTACCTTGGGAGTGACTAAAAACAATACAAGATTCTTTAAATATATAAAGGGAAAGAGATAAAGGGCTGAAAAGTGAAATAATTAGCCCACTAAGGGATTAGGGAGAAACTTAATATAAAGTGAACAGGATAAAGTGGGAAAATTAAATGAGTTTTGCACTTCTTAGTATTCATGAGGGAAATCTGAGCTGAAAGAGGATAAATAAAGGAACCCTGTTTTCCAACTGCTGGATGGTGCAAGGTAAAGGATGACATTTGGACAAGTTAAAAATTTCTAAAAGCAGGTACAGGTTGAAGGAAAGGGGAGGAACAAAGAGGGAATAAGAGACTGAGGAAGTTCTTTGGAGAGAAGGAGTGTACAGAAGAAAGAGAGAAATAGGGAGGGACTTATCCAGATCCACAGCTCCAGTTGTGGTGATGCACAGTGGAGAACTGCAATGTGAAAAAGTTAAATGCATTTATTTTATCAGGATGTGATTGCCTTTAAGGGAGAGATTACTTAAAGTCCTGTTTACCAAATATACTCCTCACAACAGCATGATTATTGAAAAATTACATATATTAACTTACTAGGAAAAAACAGTAGAAGAAAATTAGAGAGAAGAAAATTAAAGGCGAGAAATAACATTTTTGTTAATGATAAATCTAAACATCAGAAGTTATAACAACCCATTCAGACTTTTGCAGCAGTTTCAGTCCTAATTACATGCAATTATTACACCGCATGCAAAAGAAATAATCTCCAAATTACCCTCTTTTGTATTGCCAGTGTTGCAGTCTAAAGCAATTTTTGTGTATTACTGATAAATAACAGAATTAAAAGAATAACAGTACATAATTCCTGGACAAAATTCCCCAGAAATGAAAGAATAAAATGAGTATTCTGTCAAAAGAAAACTCAAAAAAATGGGGTAATATTTCACCCCACAGGTTGTACTGGTACCAGGCTAGAACCTCAACCACAGAGATAATTAATCTTCAGAAAATGATCTATAATCAAATGATAGGATTTATTTCAATGCCACTTTTAATACTTATGAGGACAAATACTTGCCTTCCCCTTTAATTACTAATTTAATAATATTTATTAAGATGCACACACTTGTTCAAGCGGCCACAATTAAATAATTTACCACAAAGGTGCTGCAATTTCAGTCCCAAAATTGATTGTATAACTTGTTACCTATAAACTTCAGGAGTTGCCTGTGTAAATCCAGACCATTTTAGTGCTTTAAGGGAATATTCACTATAAAAAAGCATCAGTGCTCTTAAAAAGCAAAGGTTCTTATTCCATTTATTCAGCACTGAGTGCTGTGCTTAACTACTTTGGATTTGAAATTGGGAATAATTAACCTCTCCAAAACTGGGTTTGAGATCTGGAAGATGCACAGGGAGACTGCTGAGAAGCAAGAGGGAAATTAATTCACAATCACAGAATCCCAGACTGATTTGGGTTTAAAGGGACTGAAATTTCATCCTGTCCCCACCAGCCATGGACAGGGACATCTTCCACTATCCCAGTTTGCTCCAAGCCCTGTCCAGCCTGGCCTGGAACACTTCCAGGGATCCAGGGGCAGCCACAGCTTCTCTGGGCACCCTGATAATGTGGCAGAAATTATATCATTATCATTACTTATAAACAATCTTAGCAGACATATAACAAAAGGTATACAGATATATAACAATGTACATTCTGCTAATTACAACAAAAAAAACCCCAGCAGCAACACCCAGAAATGGTTCAGGTTTCAGCACCTAAAATTAGATCTTAGTCTCCTTAGTTCATAAAAATTGAATTTGAACTATGAAGTAGAAATTGTTTTTTTCAAAAATTATCCTTTTCCATCAGTTTGGTTGATGCCTGCCTCCATTACCCTTGAGGAATCACATGGGGACAGCATCTCCTTCCTCAAGAGGTGACATCTCCAATTGTTCCTTTGCTGTGAATTATTTAGTGACAAGAAATGTATATTCAGAAAATCCCACCTGCAAACAAAGCTTTTTTACCCCCTTTTCTTCTTTCCTTTTCTTCAGTCTGGATTTGTCTGAATGCAAGAGAAGGAAGGTCCAAGCACTTTTCCTTGGGAATGGCTTTCAAAGAGAGGGTCAAGTTACACAAGCTCCTGCTCTGCCACCCACTGCCCTCCAAAACTGGGGTCCCAACCTCCAAAACTTCAGAGCTTTTACTGTAGTCACTTATTTTTTTTTTGGAGCACCTCCTATTTATCTTATTGCTGAAGTATTTGGGTAATTCAAGCATGCAGGTGTCTGTTTCAGCGAGTACAAATTAATGACCTTTGCTCCAAATATTTTATGAATACTTTCAGTCAATTAATTTTTATTATTTCCATACCTGTGGCCATTATGGACTGGTTCTCAGGTAATTAATTTTAATGGCACCATGCATAAATGGCAAGTCCACCTTCCAAAAGGGGGAATTTGGCCCTTTATAAATTCAGATTTCACTGCATGAGATGCTCTCATGCCTCAGGAGCTGCCAGGAGATTATTAGGAATAATATATCCTATGGATTTCCTGGCTATACCTGAGGGGTCACCCATGTTTTTGGGGGAATAGCCACAAATGGGAAAGAAAAAAGTTGTGTCTATCCTGTATTTTTACTTCTCCTGCACAAATAAACACACACACACATGCAAACACACAGAATTCCAAGAGGAGTTCATGGAGAAATAAATTCGACTCTTTCTTATCATGAAAAAAGAAATTATTCCATTTATTAAAAAAATTAACCAACCAGTTTATTATGAGTTGAAGGGGCTTGATTGCTGATTTAAAAAAAGGCTAAACAGGACATTTTTAGCTGTCAGAAGGTGTTGCCAGCCTGACAGACCTCCCTCAGAGGAGGGTGTGTGAAACCTGGTACTGCAACACCAAAATTCTCTGAGGGAGTCTGAGATTAGCATTAACTTGGGGTTGGATGGAGTTTATAAATAATCCTGTGAAATGCTGTGAATTAAGGCCTTCTCACTTTTATTTTTCCTTTCTTACATCACCTTTTCACTAATCTTATCTCTGTGCCAGTTAGCTCTCAGGGTCTGAGCTTCTGTCCCTGTGCTGTGTGTGACAGGTGCCATCCCCATCAGACAGAATTACTGCAGTCAGGGAGAATCCCACTTTTACAGAGAATTAAAGTGTTTTATTTAATGTCCTGACTTCTGTCCCTGCCCAAAGTGCTGGGGCAGAATCATCCAGCTCCTCCAAGCAGGAGGGAACAAATTTTCTTGGAATGGGCCCTAGGTAGGGAGGAAACGGGGTGGAAGGGCAAGAACCAGGTTAGCAGGAAGGGCAAGAACCACAGAATCACTGAGGTTGGAAAAGACTTCTGAGGTCACAGACTCCAACCTTCAACAGAATCCCAGTTTCCAACTCAACCAGATCACTGAGAGCCTTGATCACTCTTTCCTTGAACATTTCCAGGGATGGGGACTCCAACACCTCCCTGGGCAGGCCCGGCAAGGCCTGACCACCCTTTCCATGGAGAAATATTCCCACTATCCACCCTGAGCCTGCCCTGGCCCAGCCTGAGGCCGTTCCCTCTCCTCCTGTCCCTGTTCCTGGGAGCACAGCCCGA
>JAWWEY010000005.1:25146032-25164756 GCA_035582745.1 Loriotus luctuosus
TGGGTAAACAATTCTCCAAATCACATTCCAAAGCAGCAAAACATGGAGAAGCTGAAGCTTCTCAGCTTCTCAGGAGAAAAGGTCCTGGTAAAAGGATTTTTCATAAAATATATCTGTGACAATGCAAAACAATAGTTATTTACATGAAGAGTTTGTGAGAAACTCCATCTCAAAAATGTAAACATCAGAAGGCTTAGAAGAACTTTAGAAGAACAGGGTGACACTCCTTCAAGGCCACAAATTGGTCACCCCAAAGTTCCTCCTCTCCAGGTGAACAATCCCAATTCTCCCAGCCTTCCCTCTCAGCAGAGCTGCTCCATCCCTCTGCCCATCCTGGTGCCTCCCCTGGGCTCTCTGCAGCAGCTCCAGCTGCTCCCTGTGCTGGGGCAGCTCTGCAGCTGGGCTCTCACCTGAGCTCCCACCTGGAGCAGCTGGGCAGGAGTTGCAGGACAAAAAGGGAATTCTTTACTGTCAGGTCAGATGTCCAGCAAAAGGGACTGACCTGGTCCTACAGTGCTTCTGTAGGGGTTTATTGTCTGTGGGATGGAATGGATTCATGAGGCTGCAGGATGGTGACCTGAGAGCTGAAATATCTCTGTTCTCTTGTTCTTTATAGTTCCCTAAAACTCTTTGCTTTTGTCTATTAAAGGGAAAGGCTGACTGAGGAAAGAGAATTTGTGTTATCAAACATGGATTCCCGGTTTTATAATGGATCATCCTTACACTCCAGGCACTTTTTTTCCTTGGAAGTCTCCCTAATTCTGAACCAGGCAGAAGGAGTTTTCTTCATCTTCACAGCCACTGAGAAAATACCTTCAAATTATTAAATTATTGGTGGAAGGTTCACTTTGGTTACAGGAACAATCACAAATAATTTATCAGTTGTTTGTGCAGATTAATATCAGGAGGACATTTACAGGAAGAAATTTCAGGTCTCAGAAAAGTTAATAAAGATGATGATTATTCCTAAGATATTTATACAATTTTCCAAGAGAAGCACTCTGAATCAGAGGAAAAAGTGTACTTAAAAGTTTATGATGCTAATTTGGATAGTATGTAAAGTGGTGAAAACTATATTGTAGATCTCTATATTTAAAGAAAAAAAATTATAGCATTAATCTTATTTGTACTTATAAGATCATTTCCAGTCAAATGATTTCAGAATTAGATGGCAATAACCTGGAGCTGGTAGTTGTTAGTGAGTCACTTTATTAGAGAATAAAAGAGACTTTCTTAAATAATGGCAAAGAACAAAGAAGAGAAGCTCTTCAGTCTATTCTGTTCTATTTTATGTTTTATGTATTCTCTACAGAAAGCTCAATACTAACAGAGAGTACAAAATTAAATAAAATTTTTAAATGAGCCACATTTGATGAAACTTTGTAATTTTAGAAATGGGAAGGGCTCAGCTCAGCCATTGCTACACCAATTTCACAATTACACATTACAGTAAATATTTTCTGCTTTCCCCAATCTAAACATATGTCCTTTAGATTTTTCCTTTAAATCAACTTATTTTTATCCTATGGGTTGCCCATTATCTTTCACCAAATAGATAAAACAGAAGTAAATTATTTGAAGAAAAATGTGTTTTCACTGAATTTTAATTTAATTAAGAATAGCTGAGTCAGTTTTGTTCTTGTTGCTAAGGAGATCATCAATTTTTTTGTTGTCAGTGGGTTATTTTATTTTTTTTTATATTTTAATGCTTTAAACTACCACAAACTTTGATCAACCATATTCTCCAGGGCAAGTATTGGTTTGGAAATGGAGTAAGGTACTTAGGGAATGCCTGAGAAACAATGATGTGCATCTGGGATCCCAGGATATGACATCCTGTGCCAAAGATGTTTGAGTTGCCAAGAAAGAAATCTCCTAAAAGGAGATGCAGAACAAAAATTAAAAAATAATTTTAAAAAATTAAAAATATTTATTTATATGATTCTTTCCTTGAGCAGTACTTAGCCCCCCTCCCATTCCCCTTTTAACAGTAAGGATCTTTGAAAACATAAGAATGTAAGGATGGGTTAAAATCAGCAAGCTGGGGATGCCATGAGGGAAATCAGGCACTGGATTAAAGTAAAACTGAAGTAAAAAACCTAAAATAAAAAATACAATTGATATAATTATGAGATGACATGAATTGATCCAGGCCTGAATGGAATGGAAAAAGCAGGATCAGTAGAAATTGTCAGAATATCATTTTTTAGCATTTGGAATTACTATATTTAAGTTTCAGATGCACTTTTTAAGAAGGAAAGCTTTTTCCCAGCGTCGCAATTGTCAGACTCCGGTTGTATCAAATCAGAACTGCAGTTTTGAATGCAGAATGACACCTTGCTGCTTTGGGAAAGGCACAGTGACATTTCACCGTGGACAAAAGGGTCTGGGGGGTGCTGCTTGTCCCCAAGAAGGTTGCAGTGAAGTGAAACGTGGCCGTGTCTGCAAAGCCCTGGTGACAAATCCTCGCCCCTGGCTACGTGTACACTCCATTATTCATCCCCCCCTCCAGCAACTGCTACAGGCTGTCACTACCCAGCCTCTTGGAGGCTTGTGCTGGAGTTATTTACTTCAGGACATTTTAATTAAGGGAATAAATCCAGGTAAATCTCTTTCTGAGCAATGGATTTTGCATAACTGTGGCACAGTTTATCTTTTAACCTGGAGAGTCTTCCCTGTGCAGCTTAGGCTGGAGTCTGAACTGAGCATCTGTTGACATCCACAGACTTGGTTCATCAGTGATGAAGAATCACAGACATGGCAGATCAGAGAGGACCCCTTGGCTTTCAGAGTTCCTGCTCAGAATTTCAGAATTCCTGGGTGTGGCTGGATCCAACCCATCTCAGGCAGTAGCTTATGTTCAAAGGGCTCTACATGTCCTTTAAATTGTCCCACAGGATTAAAGGTGGCAAATAAAATACATTAATAGAAATAAAGATGAAGATAATAACTATTAGACTAAGAGAACTTATTAGAATTATTTACTATATATTACAGGCAGCTCTATCTAATAGTACAGTTTGCTATTTATTGAAGAAATGGTATTAAAGCCAGAAAAACTGTTATTAAGTAGAGATTGATGTCACTCACCCATCCCAGTGACTGAATCTCTTTCCTCACCCTCAAAGAGTGACCTTGAGGGGGTCCCCACTCCATGGAGGAATCTCCACACACTCTCATCAGGGGGGTTTTAGAAGATCCTCCCATTAAAAAGTGGGGCTGGGCTTTTATTGGCACAAAATGACTGATGCCAGATGTCCCCAGGCTGGGTTGGATCAGGAGTCAGCACTGTCACCTGTTGGTTCCTCTGTCAGGATCTCAGGAGATGTTGCTCTTCCCCAAAATGTTGAATTTTGGGATGGGTGAGTCAGGCTGCTCTCAGCATCCTTCAGCCCCAGTCATCCCCATCTCCATCCCACTGATCCCTTGGCAAACAGGGAATTGTCTGAGCTGTGTTTCCCCCATTTAGGCAGAGCTCACAAGAGGAAATCTCTGTAGGATAAGCTCAGGATTTTAAGGAGAGATTCCTCCTGGAAATGCAATCACAGGCAGGCATTCACCAACACTCTCCTGCCATGGTAAAGATCTATAAAAGCTGAAGAAAATGTTGATTTAGAGACTTAAAAATCTCCCACTTAAAAGCTTTTTGTCTTTCCATTTCAAAAAATAAGGGAATTTTGGATGCTCTTACACTGATTTTTTAACTTCAGAGTCACTCCTGACTTTTTTGATTGTTTCCTTTCCCGGGATTTTTTGCACACTTAGCAGTTTTTCAAATAGAAGGTGGAGGGGAAACCTTGATCAGATGCTTCCCTGAAAGACTTTTCACAGCAATTCATCTGTCATGTGTGGAAGACAGGTGAGAGGGAAAATTGCTTATATTTTATGAAAGGTTTCTTATTTTAAAGGAGAAAAAGGCAGTTATGAGTCACCTCCAGTGCAGACAATTATCTTTCATGGAGGCTGGGCAGCAGTTTTTCAACCTTTCCCATCATGTGTGTCCCTAAAATGTTCCCAGAGACTCCAGCTGGGTCAAATTAAGCACACTGAGCTTCACAAAAGTTTGAAGCTCACATGTCAACAACCTTTTGTGTCCTTTGACTCCAAACTTTTTTCCATTGGTGGGCTGTGACCCGAAGCTTGCTTGGCTTCACAGTAATTGTGTTATCTGGTTGAATTTCCTGGCCACACTGGAATGAGGTAATTGGCACCTGAGTGGGGACATCCCCACAGGTAATTCCATCCACAGCCTCAGCAGAATGGCTGAAGAGACAAAAAGGCTCTGCAAGGAGCAGTTTGCCATGTCTGGAGAGGACCACAGTGGTGCTGCAGGTAGGAGTTATCCATATCACCAGTGTCTGGTCCTTACTTTTTCTGTACCATAGCTGGAAATTCATTTTTCATTTCCTTTCATACACCTCCCACCCAGTATCAGAAAAATGCACTTGGATGGTGCCTCCCCATTTAATGCTTTGATGTTTGTTTAGCAGCTTGAAAGAGCGAGGAAAAACAGAAAAACAAAAGACCTCATAAATCTTTAGAAATCCCTAAGTTTGGGTTTTTTCTTTTGCTACAAAGAACATTTATAATGTAACAGTTTAAAATGCCTTTAAAGCTTTGTGCTTTTGCCTAAGTTGAATAAAACAAAGCCACTGAATAACTTTAAAAGGCTGTAAAGAAGGATGCTGTCTTGTGTCACTCCATGATAAACTATTTATTTAAATGCTTAAAAGGAAATAGCCTGAAACCCATGGAAGCGCTTCAGTGTGAAACAAAGGGAGCTGAATGTTCAGAATTAAACTCACTTTGTGAGCAAATTCCCCAGGAGCTCCCTTTGGTCCACACTTCATGTGAAACCAAGGGTCTTCTGCAGGGACAGGTGTGGGTATTTTTTACTTCGGGTGAACAATTTATTATGGGCTGGTAAAAAAGGTTTGCCCTTAAGCCATCTATGCACAAGTAGGACTGCAGGAAATACAGCCCCAAAATGGATAATTGGAAGAAAATGCAGATGTTTTGTTCAGCTGCAAATGCTGGCTCTGCTGCCTGGAGGAGCTGCTGACAAGATTTAATTCTTTTTGCGACTGCAAAGCAGTGGTGGAGTGAGCAGGCACTGACAGAGGTCTGGAAATAAAAGAGAGACTGTGCACAAAATGTATTCCAGTGTCAATTCCAACATTTCACCTCCTCGAGCTGGAATTTGCATGACAATGGAGAGCAAGAAACCTTTCAGCAGCAGAGAAATAAGTGCTCCCTCCAAAACCCCTGCCTGCCCACACACAGGTTTTGCTGTGCTTGCTGAGACACATTGCTCCAGTCTGAACCCACTTGATGGCTCACCATGGCCCTCTGTAACCTGCTCATTTCTCCTTTGGAGGCTGGAAAACAAAGCAGGGCTGCTTTAATATCACAGGATGGGTTGGGTTGGAAGAAATCTTAGGGGTCCCCTTGTCCTACCCCCTTCCACAGCTTCCACTATCCAAAATTGCTCCAAGCCCCATCCAAACTGGCCTTGAATAATTCCAGGGGTGATCTTGGAGGGCTTTTCCAATATCAATGATTCCATGACTCTGATTTGTTGAAAACTGATGGATAAACTTTTAGCCAGCAGATTCCCTGACAGATCGAATCCCACCAGCCCTGTGCCACAGAGCCACTTCAGAGCATAAACCCAACACAAACCCTCTCTTGGATGATATGGCTCATTTAACACAAAGGCACTTCGATCCCAGTCCACATTTGTACCCAGAGTGACTTGGAAATGCAACAGATTCCATATTAATCATGGAAGTCGAGCTTGTCTTCCTGCATTAAAAACAAAACAAAACAAAACAAAACAAAGAACACCAAAACACCCAACAAAGAAACTAAATAAAATCCTCTCATGTCCTACAAGACAAATGACAAAGAGCTGTCTCTACTTGGCTGGCTGGGAACCTTGGGAGCCTTGGGATCCCTTTCCCAAACAGCAGCAGCTGGATCAGGTTTGTTGGGATCCCTTTCCCAAACAGCAACAGCTGGATCAGGTTTGTTGGGATCCCACTCCCAAACAACAGCAGCCATGCAGGGCTGCCCAGGGCTGGGTTATCCCAGTTGCAGGATGTGATTGATGCCCACTCAACTTGGTGGGACCAACTTATTCACTAATTAGTTCCTCCTTTCAGCACATTTTACTCAGATTGGTGGGTTGAGCTTCTTGGGCATAAGTTTCAATGGATTTTCTACAATTATTCATCACTTGGTATGGACGGAAGGAGCTTTCCTTTCTGGCAGTGCCCTCCCACCTAAGACTGGATGCTGACTCTTTAATTTCTCTTTGCTGAGACACTCACAATTAATATATTGTTATTTGTGGTTTCCATGCATTATTTATTAGATCAGAGATAAACCAGAGGCTCCACAAGTATGGCAGGGGAGCTTATTTTGCCAAGGGTTGGATAGAATCCTAGAATGGTTTGGGTTGGAAGGGACCTTAAAATTAATTTTATTCCATCCCATGCCATGGGCAGGGACATCTTCCACTATCCCAGCCTGTGCCAAGCCCTGTCCAACCTGGCCTTGGACACTTCCAGGGATGGGGCAGCCACAATCTTGCTAGGTAAAGCAAAAGTAAGCACAGCCAGTGCCCACTAGACAGTGGAAATGGAAGAGTCATTTGTCTCTGCCACATCCCAGTCTCCAGACTGGAAGGATCAGATCAGACTGACACACTCATCTGTCATGTGAATGCACCCGTGCTGAAAGAAATAACCTCAGCTGATGATAATGAGACAGAAAATCAGGAGGATTAGCGCATGTGGGCTGCTCCAGGAGTGCAAGGTGAGCAGAGCTGGTTCGAAGCCAAAAAATTTACAGGAGTGCTTTTGATAAAAGCCCAGTTGTGGCACAAAGCTGGAACGAGGCAAGAGAACAGCTGAGGAGACAGAAGCTTCCTGCACAAACCAGGAGGTTGTGAGCACACCCTGATGGGACAGGAACAGGGGACTCCCTTGAGAAAGGTGCATGGAAAGAGGAGCACAGACTGACAAAACTGTCCATTATAAACAATAAAAAAATCCTAGAATGTTTTAATTCTGTCACTTCAAAAGATATGCCTAGTTCTTCATTATTAACTTCTGTCTAATTGTTTAATTGCCTCCTAATTGTCAGAAGTAATGCCTTGGTGGGCAATCAGAATCAAACAGTTTTGGCACTTTTAGAGTGCAAGGTTGTATATGAGGTATCAATAAACCCCTGAAAGAAAGCTAAATAATAATAATTGTGCTTTTCTTAAAAGAGAACAGCTGAATACATTTTTTTCTTGTTTTGATGGTTTTATTATCTGAGTATTTTGACTCTTATTTTCAAAGCAACGTGAATACAAAATTAACATCTGCTTTCAGAGCTGCCTTAAGTTTATTGAAAATGCTCATTTATCCAAATCTGGTGACGAGTGGTGATGACTAAATTAATAGGCAACTTGGCAAGTGGAATGTTTGATAAACTGCTTGGAGAAGTGTGAAATGCCTTTCTCCAGCTGTGGAGAAAACTTTGCCTGAATGCATATCTGAATAAAAAAATGTGATTAAATAGAGGAATATCTAAAGCTTCTGGGGGTAATGATTGAACACAGAAATTTTCTGAGGTAACAATGGCCTCATATATGCTGTCATTAGTAAAAAATGGTATATAAAATAAAAATACTGGTCCAATAATAACAACCTGCTAGAAAAAATTTATGAAACATGAATGGTTTTAACAATAAAGTAACTGTTTAGCCTAAAAATTTAGAAGGAAATACTTGTAAAGCATTACAGTTTCCTACCTTTGCTGTCAAACATGATAACCCTGTGGGATACTAATTATTCTTAAATAGTTATTAATAAAACCATTAGAATCTTATTTAATAGAACAAGATTTTCTTTGCATACGTCAGTTTATTCCCCTAGGTAAAGTGTCCTGATGTTTTTAAGTGGGAGATCATTCCTTCACCTTCAAGATAATTAAAGGTTAGAAGTCAAAAGAAAAACCAGGCAGGAATGAAGCATAAAAATCTGTGTTAAATGTTCATGTGGGGAAATTAGTTTGTTTCGTATTAGGATGGTATATTACTAAGGGACAGGATTTGAAGGATGATCATGCCCTGACACAGGCAGTAGTGGAGTCGCCATCCCTGGAAATGTCCAAGAAACTGGATGTGAAATTCCATTATTTGGTTTAATGACATTGTAGGGTTCAGTGGAAGGTTGGACTTGATGGTCTTGGAAGTCTTTTCCAACCTTAATGATTCCATGATTCTGTGGAAAGATCATATTAGACTTTATACAGAATTTTCCAAAGAAAACAAAGAAACAAACAAAAACAGCAACAACAACAAAACACCAAAAAACCCAAAACCAACCCCACAAAAACCCAGACACTACCGTCCCCATCCCAAAAAGAAAAAACAAAACAAAGCAAACAAACAAAACCCCACAAACATTTTGCATTTGAATTCTGAGGCGGAATTTGTTGGATTTCAGAGGGGACTTTCCCCAGGTCATGGCAGAGGCTGATTTCTGCCCTGGATCTCAGCTTGAAGGCAGAGACCTGAGGAATCTGCCCAGGGAAGGTGGAAAATCCTCCACCTCCTGAATGTCACAAACCATGGCTTCCAAAGGATTCCTTTCAGCAAATACTGAAAGCTTCCAAACAAACTAGGGGGGGGGGGAAATTATTGCTTTCAGTTTTGACAAGACAAATTTTCAAAATGAAGTTTTCAGCTATTCAGTTCCAATCTGTCTACTCTGCCCAAGACATCCCAGCTCTCCTTTCCTCCCCACACTTCTGATGAGGAACCATCCCAGCTGGATCTCTGGTAGGTGGAAAAGGGAAGAGAAGCAAGCTGAGCAGAATTTATGTGCCAAAGTTCTCCACCAGAATAGGTTTGGAATTGTGAGCACTCAAATGTTTTTGAAGGTGGTCATGAGACTGGCACAGAGAAGCTGTGGCTGCCCCTGGATCCCTGGCAGTGTCCAAGGCCAGGTTGGATGGGGCTTGGAGCAAGCTGGGACAGTGGGAGGTGTCCCTGCCCATGGCAGGAGGGGCACTGGATGGGCTTTGAGGTCCCTTCCAACCCAAATTATTCCATGATTCTGTGATTCCAATGATCACTTCCCTACCAGTACTTTTACAGCTGTAAACCCTGCATTTTCCAAGGCTCACAACAGCTCCTGGGGTTTCTTATACTAATTCCTTAAATCTGCAGCAGAAAATGAACCTTTTATGTGGTGAAGGAAAAGATTAGAGCCTGTCCCAGTTTTGGGCAGACGTGCATATCATTTACCCTGTTTTGCTGCCTTACTCTATAAAAGTTTATGACCCTCCAAGTTTTATTTTTTTTCAGAGCCCCAATTAAAGGGTTGGGATATTCTGCTGGTTTGATCCAGAGAATAGACAGTTTCTGCTGCTGACAGCTAGCAAATGACCCACCAGACATTGGATCTGCAGCTCCAGACCCCAGCCATGGGCTTAACGTGAAGAATTAAAATATCTTCCCTTCAGCAGTGCTGAAATGCCTCATTAGTGCTCTAAGGGAAGAATTGAGGGTGCAGCACTGCTATAAATAGGATTCTCTCACTAGCTGAAGTCATTAATAGCCTTGAGAAGGAGGAAATTTCCAGGCTGATGGATATGGGGTTTATGTCCACACATGCGGGTTGTTTGCCAGTGTTCTCCCCACTCTTCATCTGGCCTCATGTACTTCTAAACTCCCTACAAAAGCCAAAAAAGGCCACCTTTAAAAAGTTCATCGATTCCTGGTTTAAAAAAAAATAACAAGACTCTTGAAGAGAACAAAATCAGCAGTTCCCATGGTTATATTTTGCTTCACTTACCTACGCAACTCTTCTATTCTGGTGGTATTTGTCCCCAAATGGCACAACTTCCCAGATTTCCTCTCCCAAACCTTAAGCTAAAATTGCCTTGACAAGCACTAAGCCTAAATTTCAGGAAGACTAATATCTTTTGAAAATAAAGTCTTAATTCTCAGTGAAATTGCCTTATTTGGGTCCCTAACAGAGCCATTTCTCCCTTTCAGAGAGAACTGTGGTGGATCACAGAATATCCTGAGCTGGAAGGGACCCCCAGGGATCATCAGCTCCATGGAATGCTTGATTTTAATGCCAGTACTTCTACACTTTTTAATATCCTTCACCAGGACACTCCTTTTCAAGGACAATTACAGCAATAAATTCTACTTGCTTATTTAATTGAGGGTAATAATTTTTAATATATCCTAGCTGAAAAGTAGCATTCTGAGTTTATTTGCCAGAGTGCTGTTCAAGTCCTCCCCAAGTGTGTATTTTTATGCATGACATGTACTTCTCATCTACAAAAAGGTGTAGCTACAATTTGAATCATTATATAAGATGATGTTGCCTGTGCTCCAGAAAGACCTTGTTTTCCCAAGTTTTCTTCTTCAAAGCTGTCTGAAAGGAATTAAAAATCTCAAAGACATTTTTAAAATCTTCCCACATCAGATTTTTCACTTCACTGTGAATTTGAATGCAATGTGAAATTAAAAAGCAAACAATACGTTTATCTCCAAACATCCAGCTCCAATTAAACATCATAAACTGAGCCTGCTGCACCCAAAGCTGACTAAATCAGGAAGGAGATGGATACAGTTGTGGAAGTCTTGATTAAGAAGTTTATTTTATGCCACCAAGGTCCTTTTCTGTGGGAGGAATTGTCTCAGCCTTGTGAATCCAAAGTGTGATGTGGACTTTTGTTGTTAATTATTATAATCCACAGATTTTTGGGATGTCACTTTGTTTATGAAGTCTCTTATTAGGCAAAAGGTTAATGAAGATATGACTTACTGCAAACTCCTTGGGAAAAGCTCAGTTTAAGCACTTCACAGGTGAGAATCTAAATTCTTATATTTAAGGAATGTGTCCATCAGCTGTTCTAGGGACTGTGTGCCAATAAAAAATCAAATCCCAGGAGAAAAGGCTTCAATCAGCAGATGCACATGTCCTGTGCTGAATGATGATATTCCAATGGCTTTTCAGTTTCGCTAATTTCCATTCCAATTTGAAATATTAATATTAATTCCAGTCTTACCTAGAGTCAGGGTGAGTTTGGCCAGGCTAACAGTGGATCTGAGATAATGAAGGACCTTGGGATTTGACCTGTGATTCCATGGATCAAGCCCCTGAAAGGACAAATCCCCCACTCAGCTCTTTCTGAGTCTGGATTATGAGGTTTGACCCACGGTAACGTCAAAGCCCAGGTCTGAGTCTGGAGAAATCCACAAAGATGAAAGAAGAGGCTGAAGTGTTTTCCACTGGACTTCAGTGAACCTGGGACAGCGAGATGTTACAAGATCTTATTTTATTTGTATTCACAGATTGCTGCCTTCCCAGAGTTAATAGAACACCTGACTATAGGGAAACTAAAGGCTCTCTATTCCCAAAGGAATCTTTTTTTTCTATTCTATCAACCTCATTACCATAGAAAGTCCGTGAATGTAAAGAAATTTTTAATATGAAAGACAAAAATGCTAAATTTCTTATGTTCATCAGCAAATATTGAAACCTGCATATCAGGTTATTATTACCAATTATTATTACAAATTTGTCACTGTAAATTTGTTGACTGAGCAGCACCTCCACCAGCTTTCAACAGGGTAATGAGCAGAGAATAGAACATGGACATTTTCTGATTTATTTTGCTTTCTTACTCAATTATTCCATACATGATTTTCATCACAATTTCCAAGGCTATCAGAAGATAAAACAAATAAGAAAATTCAGCTGCAAAAGCTGATAATCCCTATGCAGCACAATAAAACCCCCTTTGCATCAAGGCCTTTCCAGAAAGCCTGAATTCCAAGAAGATTGCTTGAAAAGCAGGGAAGTAAAACTCCAACTGCTGTGCAAGGCAGCTGAAGAGGAGCCTGCTGGAACAGTGACTGAGGGAAGCAAAACAGCCCCACAGACCAGATCAAGGCAGTGTTAAATAAACCCCTCATGCAGCCTCACACTGCAGGACTCTGCCTGGAAAGTGCAGCTGAACTAAACCCACAGATAGATCTGGCTTAAGTCTGCCAATAACCACTGGTGGATAGGTTGGAATGTCAGAACAAATTAAGTGGGTAGTGATTTTCCCTCTGATAGGTTAATTATTATCAGTAATCTACTATTACTTCATTACTCCACAGTAATGTTTCACCCATTGTAGGTTTAGGGCTTCCCGCGTCAGCTCTGCTTTTCTGTGTTTTAATTCTGTCACTTTGTTTCTCTTTCAGAGTCTGTAAATTCATTAAATCCTGTGTGAAGAGCCACTTCTTTTGCCTAATTTCAAAGCTGCTGTTTTCCATCTTCCTTTGAAGTCCCCTAGATCTGGTGAGGGGTGACCTGGAGGGCTGCTCCCAATGGATCCTGGGCCCTGGGAGTGATGGATCTGCCAGGACAGCCCTGGGAGGGACCCAGGCAAGGTGATTGTTCCCTGGGATCCCTGGTTTTGGAGCCCCAACTCCACTGAGCATGCTGAGCTGTGTTGGATGGATGGCCCTGTGATGTCCTGGTGGCCCCTGGGCCAGGCCTTAGGTGGGATTTGGGCTCCTCCTCGTGTTGTCCCCTCCTGGAGCTCCATGGGGACCCCATTCCAGGTTCCTTCCAGCCCAAACCATCCTGTGGCTCTGTGAACACCTCTCTGTGTTCAGAGAACTCCTTGGGATGTCTTGGAGAAGAGATCAGAAATCCAGGCACAGCATTCCCAAGGAATTGGGTTCCTCTTGGATTTTTTTTTAAGCAGCCTTATGATGTTTTGATCTTCACTCCTCTACAAGTTATTAATATTTCAACTATTTTGTTCTGACAGTGACTGAGCACTGAGCCTTTTCTTGGAAGTATCCACTGATACTTTCTTGGAATTACCCAGTATAACCTAAGAGCTCATTCCAGAGTACTGACAGTAAGATTTCAGTCCCTCATTTGGACTAGTCAAGTTAAACTCTTTCTCTCAATGTGTTTTATTTTCTTTTTTCTTACAATGGATCTCACCTACAGCAGAATGATCCTGTCATTCCCTCTCAGCAATCCCTGTTGCAATCCTTACCCATGGTTTTTACCTCTCATTTATTTCATGTGATCTGTAAATTCTGTTGTGCTCAAACGTCCCAATTCCGTAAACAGGAATCAGAAATTTAACAGGTGAAATATGAAGGGCCAAGTCTGACTCAGGTTTCAGAGACCAATTCTACATCCAGAATGTTTTCTGCTTTCCTATTTTTCTCCAAGAAAAGAGAAATTTTATTAAAAAATTGGACATAATGCAATTATCAGATGTTTAGTAATAATTTGTTCTTTCAACAAGAAGAACAGCAATCTTTCATAGCAGTTTTATGAATTAACAAGCATTTCAGAGAGTGTAAAAAAATTAAATTTGAAAACAAGTTGTATTGACAGCTCCTAAAATAACAATTACTCATGGAGAACCATTTCAAATCAGTTTCTAACGGCACAATTCAGCTCAAGGTTTGGTGTAGGCTGAAAGTTGCACTTCTCTGAGACAAATATATTTTATCCACTGATGGGGAACAGTTTTGATAGAAAAGTAATTCCAGTTTGCAGGTTGCAATGTCTATAGAATTAGAGAAATGTGCTTGCTTAGAAAAAGACAAAGAAAACAAGTGCATGGCCATATCAGCATAAATATAGGTTTAAGGCAGCAATGAGGATTATCTCAATTTTTGTTGGAATTGTATTTATTTGTTTTATTCAATGGCAGTGGCTTGGATCTGACAGTATCTGGAGATGCAATCTAGTAATGGAAAATTAAAGTGTGCAGTTTCAGCTACAGGGGTTTATCTTTGATAATGGAACTATCCAAGCAAAACTTGCCTTTATTGAGAGCTTCACCAGCAGATGGTCTCTGTCCAAAATGGAAACCCACTGAAGGAAGAACATTTTTTGCTGTTAATCAGCACAAAAAGTTTTCTGTTTTTTGTGTCCCACCTTCAAGTCTCATTAAATTTCTGGAAGTCCTTTTTCCTATCCATTCACCCCGAAAGACAAGGAATATCCAGCAGACATTTGCAGTAGTGCTTGGCAATATTTTATACCAATTTTTTCATGCTCTTTGCCTGACTATTAAGCAACAGCACAGATTATACATAGATTAAAACAATCAGGTTTAATTAGACTGCTGATTAAAGCAAATATTTTCCTATGCTTAAACAAACAGGGCCATTAACACACAACTTTCTGCTTGAAGGTGATGACTTGGTTTCAGTCACAGTGTGTTTGGAATAAAGTGTGATTGAGGCTTTTGGAAAGGACAATGATTTCCTGAGAAGGTGATAGGAAAATTTCCTCTGTTACATGTATAAAATGCCAAGATATGAAGCCAATGGACCAAGGTTTGAAAGGCTGGAGCAACAAGCAGAAGAATACTGAGAAATGCTCATGACATTGGCATTTTTCCCCCTGAATTTTTTTTTTTAATGTTATAATAAACAACATTCATGCTGTAAACTGATAAATGAGTGCAGGGCTGTCTTCAGTTGTTCATAGTGAGCATTGGAATAAACCCTGCTCCTGCTTCCATCCCTTCCATATTAAATGGGAGTAGAGGAGCACAGACAGCCAGCAATCACACCCACACACCCATGTTAAATATCAGGTTATGCTCATTCCCAAAGGAGTAGCACCAGGTCAAATGAAAATCTTTCATATGCCATTTACTGGTGTTTTTCTCCAAGAAACAGCATTTATTTACATGAAGGTAATTTACTGTAGATGGAAATTCAGTAGCAGCACTTGAGGCTAAGCAGAGACGTGAAGCTGGTAATAAAACTTGGAGTAAAACTCTGTAATTAAAGCTCCACTGAGAACATGAAACAAATCCATGCATCTATCTCCATGTATATGATTACATATGTCCAGTGTTACCTCGTAGACAGATGAGCCACCAAAATGAAATATCAGCGCTGCCTCGCTGAGTGAGGCAGAGAATTAAACCTTCATAGCTGGATTTGCCAGAGAAGCATTGAAATAAATCTCTTTAAAAGACATTTTAAGGACATAAACAAGTGTTGTATATACCCACAGCAAAATTAAATGTAAAAATGTATTGCCTCTGAGGCAGAACAAAATAGTTGCTTGCAGTGAACAATATTGCACAGTCGCAGCATGGGCTTGGAATTCTATTTCAGGGAAGAAGCTCTGAAAAAGAAAAACACATTAATAATAAGCTTCTGCCTGTGATAATGGAAGTTTTGAAATCCTTGATTTTAGTGTGCCATGTAAGTGAGGGAAATATTTATGGGTCTTTTTTCCCTCCTTTTCCTTTTCTTCTTTTATTTCACTTAGTGCACAGCCCCCCTACAAAAAAAAATAAAAAAAAAAGATAGGAGCTTGTTTCTTGGAAGATGTTTCCCTCTCCCTCTCTTCTCCTTTTCCTCCATGAGCTGATTCCTTACATGCACAGGCAATGCATAACTCCTCTGAACCAAATGGAGGAGCAGCAATTCTTTCTAATGATTCCCATATGGACAATAGGGGATCTGTGTCAGATGAAAGCATCATAAACAATATGACAGCACAGAACCACAGCAGATTTCCATAAAACCTGGTAATCATTTGCCTTTTATTTTATATTTGCTAAGCATGCCTGGTATAACTCCTCCCTCATGCACTGCCAGTGCATGATTCCAGCATTGGAAAAAGAATTTCCTCCCTCAGACTCAGATGAACTCATAGGTAGCTGAATTGTTGGGGAACAAAAACAAATATTAAACCCCTCAAATATTCAGTCATCTTGTAACAGGCCATGGGAAAGAGTCAAATGAGAATTCTTCCCATTTCTCTCAACAGGACAAGAGGAAATGGTCTCAAGTTACACCAGGGGAGGTTCAGGTTGGACACCAAGAGGAATTTCTTGATGGAAAGGTCTCGGGTTCTGAGTTGTTGGAATGGCTCCTGAGGTATTAAAAGTCTTTTTTCCCAGGCCCACGCTGGAGGAAGAAGTTGAGATTCCTCAGCTCTGTTTTTCAAGGTTGTTTATTTTCTCTTATCTGTCACATTCTTTCTCTGACCTGCTGAGATCTGTACAGCAGGTTGGGTTGTGGCACAGTGACCACCCTTGGGGTGGTGTTAGCTTTTTATGCTATGAACTACATGTGCTTTATTTACAATAATTTTCCAATACCTCTCACCTATGTTAGACAGTCTGTCTCTACTCTAAACCAATCCACAAGTGCCACCATCACAGCAGAAGATGGAGGACAAGAAGAAGAAGAAGAAGGAGAAGAAGGACAGGACACCCCCAGATTCCTCCATCTTGCCTCCTGAACCCCCATTCTAAATCCCCAAAATTCTCCATTTTCACCCTGTGATAAATTCACTGTCATTCTACTCAAACCCTTGTGGCTTGTAACTCCTCACACAAAGTTGGGAATTGTTTCCATGGGCTAAAATCCAAGGCACAGGTGTCTGTGACTCTGTGCCAAGATCTCTGAGCCCCTGCCAGGGTCTGGGGTCACCCAGGGCTGCCAGAGGGATGTCCTGGTCCCGACACTCGGGGATCCTCCAGGGCTGTGGAAAGGTTTCCTGGGCTGCTCCAGGGCTCCTGCACTGCTGCATGCAGGGGATTTCATTTGGGATCAGTCCCTGTTTCAGCACCTGAGCCTGGGTGAATTCCAAATCCCCAAATCCTGGCAGAAGTCTCTCCTTGCTGGGAGGGCCAGGGCTGACATTGCCAGGTGTGCCTGGAAAAAGCTCCAGGTGAGGTGCAACCTTCAGGCACAGCTTGGGAGGCTTTGGGAGCAGCTTTGCAGCTTTTTCCCTAAATCCTAAATATGATCCAAGTCTCAGAACTAAACCTAATCTGGTGTTAAGCTTATCCCAACCTGGAGAAGGTTGGCTGCAGGGAGGCAGGTCCTTCCATGTGTTAGAGGATTCCTAGGGATGGATATTTAATTTTCTAGGATTAGTTTTAGTAATTGCTATCAAATATGTGTTATAACTTTAAACCCGATTTTAATTGCTTTAAAAAAAATCCTTGTCATGAAAACAAGCCTTAATTAATCCTCTTAAGTGAATTGCAAATGCATTCAGGTAGTTGTCAGTAGGAAGAAAATAATTTATTGCAGGAAAACGTAGCACCCCTGTGGTGAAATAAGGAGTTAGAAGCTTTAATTAAATACTAAATACCAAATGCTATTTAGTTTTCCTTCAGAATTCAGCGTAGTGGAATTTATTTGGGGTTTATGGAGTCCTGTTAATGGATTTATAGATGTGCAACAGAGCAGCAGGGAATAGCAGCTGACTCCTGACAATTTGTATTTTTATTTATTCCAGTATGGGATATTGGGAAGGAATTGTTCGCTGGCACAGAGTGCCCATGGAAGCTGTGGGTGCTTTGTCTGTATTTCCCTCCTTATTTTGCAATATTTCCCTTGTTTGTCCCAACATTTCAGCTGGATTGTTTTTCCCCTGCAATTTAATGTTGGGATATTAGGGAAACAAACCCCAAATATTCCGAAGGAAGATGAAGAGAGGAACAGCCAGTGATTAAAACCCTCTGTGCTACCAAATATATGGAACAACTTCACCTGGCAGGTAATTGTCACCTCTGTCACCTCCTCAGTGCTGGGATAAGAAATTCCTTCCAACCTCCATGAAATATTCCAGGTTTGAAAGGGGAGTGACACCTGGCTGAGATCAGGCATGCAATCAATACTTGGGATTTAAATCAAAAATTAACCTGGCTGCATGTGAACATTGGCTGAGGGCTTCTGCCTGGCCGAGGAGAAATTTGGGTTAGTTCATGATTTTAATTAGGGGTATTTCATGGGGAAAACCAATCCTGGGGATTTTCCTGGCGGCGGCAGCACCGGGCATGGCCACGGGGCGGTGCTGGGCACCCGGAGCGCGGGCAGCGGGTCAGGGAAAGCGGGATAACGGGAGAGAGGGATACCGGGAGAGAGGGAGAGAAGGATACCGGGAGAGAGGGAGAGAAGGACAGAGGGATAATGGGATACCGGGATAGAGGGATGATGGGGTAGCGGGATAACGGGACAGAGGGATAACAGGAGTGCAGGATAATGGGATAGCGGGAGAGTGAGATAGAGAGGGGGACAGAGGGATAGCGGAGCTGGGGATGCTGCCCCGGGATAATGGGGATTATGAGGCTGGGGATGTTGCTGTGGGATAATGGGACTGGGGATGCTGCCTTGGGATAACAGGGCTGGGAATGCTGCCCCGGTATAGAGTGGGATAATGGGAGAATCGGGCTGGGGATGCTGCTCTGGGATAATGGGGCTGGGATAGAGGGATAATGGGATAACTGGATAATGGGAGCTGTCAGGAAGATTTAAATTCTCAAGGATTTCAGGCTCCTGGCAGAACCAGCCTGGCATTTCTGCCCCCGTGTCTGGGCTGAGCCCTCCCTGAGTGCCTGAGCCTGGCACATCTGGCTGCCAGCTCTGCCCCCCGAGGGCTGCTCAGATTCCTCCTGGATGTGGGGCCAGTGCTGGGCACACTGCAGATCCTGGGGTGATGAAGTGATGGCAACAGAATTCATGGATCACGTGTGAGCCATCAGAGAATCCCAGAATGGTTTGGGCTGGAAGGGACCCCAAATCTCCCAAATCCCACCCAGGGCCACCCCTGCCATGGCAGGGACACCTCCCACTGTCCCAGGTGCTCCCAGCCCCAGTGTCCAGCCCGGCCTTGGGCACTGCCAGGGATCCAGG
>JAWWEY010000005.1:25184701-25198350 GCA_035582745.1 Loriotus luctuosus
GCTGCCAGAGCTCCAGGAGGGTTTGGACAATTCTCCCAGGGATGCACAGGGTGGGATTGTTGGGGTGTCTGGGCAGGAACAGAGGTTGGACTCCATGATCCTGGTGTGTCCCTTCCAGCTCAGGATATTCCATGATTCTGTACCTGTGCTCCGTGCCTGAATTCAAGCAAGATGTAAAAAATAAATATGGAATTTCTGCTAAAAGAAAAAAAAAGCCCCATGACCTTTCCCCGAGCTCAGTCTAGAAATAACAAAATCCATATAAAGATAAAGTTGTGGCAGCAGGTCTGTCTGCAGAGCCATCCATCACTGTCCCACAGAGTGAACAGGACCCTTAGGAGGGACAATCCCAGATAAATAAACATTGGTGTCTGTGCCTGGCACCAGTTCATTATTTTGTCAAGGAGATGTGATGGACTGCCCAGGAAGTCTGCAGCAAGTGCCCAGGATGGACAATTTTTGGCAGTAAATGTCTGTAGGATGAGGTGGGTAACTCGGGGATGTGTCCATCAGCAGAAGTGCCAGGGGGTCACTCATGGAAGGATTGGAAATCAGGCTGTGACCTCCCTGTCATTCTGCTCCACTCTGCCTGATGGCACACCAAGGGGAAATATCCAGCTGTGAAGGGCCTCCAGGAGAGAAATCTCATTTATCCTGTGAGCAGCTGGATGTGAAATTCAAGCACCATAAGATCATCGTGATGGACAACAAAAGACCTTTTCAGAAAACAGGAATTCCCTTTGGAAAGGCTGGTTTAAACTGTCCTGCCAACACAAACTGCTTCTCGCTGTTCATGTCCTGTAACTCTGCCTGGGGAAGTCAAGTGAGGTGAGGAAACATCAGCAGCTGGAGCTTAAAATTCCTGAATAATCAGTGCTGTCCCTAGGGAACATTTTTTTTCCTCTGGAATATGCTCCAAGCCAATATCTTACCATGGCATTAAAGGGGCTTCTCAGTTTTATAATCGAGTATTAAATCGAACCCATGCCTATGTTTCTCTCACTGTTTTATTTCCATATTGTTGCAGGCCTCTCTACCTGAAAAATATATCTCTTTACTTGCAATTCTGGGTTGGAATCACAAAATAGAGGAACACTAAAAAGCTTTTCTTTTCAGCTACAGGTGATGAAAAGCAAGGTAAAACTGTTGATACTCCTCTCTCTCTCCCATTCAGAGCCTGTTTGCAGTGCACTTTGAAGCTTCATAAACTGGTAGAATAAGCAGCACTGGATGACTGCTGGAAATGGGAGGAGTATTAATGGCAGAAACAGGAAGTTTGTGATGTTTTATGGAGCACTGACTCATATTTTCAATAAGATCAACAAATAGAAAATCTCAAAATATTGCAGTTCATACTTTACACTGAAAAAAATGGATTATAAAAAGAGATATAAAAGCTATTTTAATGAAACAGCCTCATAGCCTGGCAGCAAACTGTACCTAGTGAACTGGAGGGAAGCCAGGAGAAAAAGAGCAAAACCTGAGGAGACATAAATCTCCTGTCACCGTTTTTGCAATAACTTCTGGAATTGTTTCTGTCATTGAATAGTTACACTTAAAAACCTCTCATACATCTTGAGCGTCAGTAATTAACTTTTTCTTTCCTTTTTTTATGATTCCAGGAAAAGATGATTTAAGAGGTTTTGTCTCTTCCAGACTCTGTCTGACAATGTTCACTTCTGAGGAACAGGGTGATGCATTAGGATTATAAACTGGTTTATATTCCACAGGGAAAATTTGGGCTTGGAGG
Organism: Loriotus luctuosus; assembly: GCA_035582745.1. NCBI lineage: Eukaryota > Metazoa > Chordata > Aves > Passeriformes > Thraupidae > Loriotus > Loriotus luctuosus. The sequence goes on from JAWWEY010000005.1 coordinate 25,186,452, forward strand.
TGCTGCAGACCTTGCTTGGGGTGGTTTGTCCCCCAGAAGAAGCTGATCAGGATTACACCAATGCTGAAAACTGAGTTCTCTGGTGTTTATAGTATTTCAGCCAGAGCAGTTAGTTAATATACTAACAGCAAAATTTAATTACATCAGGCCAAAATATTACACAATTATCATGCACAGTGTATTGGACATTTTGCAGCTCAGATAATTACATTTCTTTTTTTTGTTGTTGTTGGTTTGTGTTTGCTTTTGTCAAACAAAAGAGATTTTCAGAGTGAGATTCACACAAACATTACAGCTGGAAAAGGCCTCCAAGATCTTCAAGTCCAAACTTAGAGGAAATCCCACCATTCCACAAAATGTGACTAATGATCCCCATCTAGAAGTAAATTTGGGAAGGAAATGCAGAAAACTACACAGAGGTGAGGTGTTCAGGCAGGGATTTTGGTTGGGGTTGGTCACAGGACCCAGGAGAGGCATTCCAAGATGGGAGGACATGGAACCACAGACAGGTGAGCACCTGGAGCCAGAGCAAACCTCAGGCACTGTCACAAAGCTCTTTTGCTTCCTAAATGCTTCAAATGGACTCTTTTAGTTAAATGCAGCAGGATCCCACTGCGTTTCTGAAGCAATGACTAAAGGCAAGCCCTGCTCTGCCACAGACAGGAGGAACCATGAGGATCTTCAGGAATATTTTGTGGGATATTTCCCACCAGGCTGTGCAATTCACAGAATCCCAACCGATTTGGGTGGAAGGGATCTTAAAAGCTCATTTCCTTCCAACCCTGCCATGGGCAGGGACACCTTCCACCAGCTCAGGATGATAATAGTGGAATTAATGGGAAATCTTTGAAAGACCAGTGGACTTAGATTTAATTAAGAAACCCATGAACCACAGCAGTGCAGTGCACAGTGTGAAATATAATCATTAATGTAAAGGTTAATAAGTTAATTAGCCACATTTAAGTGTTTAATTCTAATAAATGTTCACCTATTATCTGTGTTGGGAGCCATTTTGTTTCCTCTGTTTACACAGCCTAGGGTTTTCTATCCCAAATATTCTTTATAGGTATGAAATTCAACATGTGACAAACTGGCTTTGGTTAAAAAATAATAATAAAAAAAGGAATTATGGCCTTGATCCTACATCCCACTTTTTATTTCCAACTATAATGTAATGGACTTGAGTGAGGTTTAAGACACATCCTGGAGCAAGCTGTAATAATTAATCTACATGACTGGATCTAGCACAAATCCATCTTGGAATTGCAATTCTTCTCCTTGCTCCTGGGCTGCAGCAAAATTCCACCGAGCAGACCAGCACAAGAGTCCCAGTGGTTATACACAGGCCCAGTCTGCCTGGAGAGCCAGCAAATATGGTCCTTCCAGGCAAAAAATAAAGCAAAAATAAAGCTCTTTAGATTCCTCCAATGAGAACACAAATATACCAGTGAACATTTGAGTCTGCAAATCGCACCAAATGTTTTCTTATTTTAGCCAATGTGCAAGGAGTGCTGGGAGGAAGTAAAGGCAAATTTTTTCCCATGGAACGATCCAAGATTGTTATTTCCTTTTGTAAGAAGTGGCAGCTTGAGTTCAGCCCAGGCCTAAATATGAGCACATCCCTTCAACTAAAGAACACATTGATGACCTTATTAATGTGATATTTAAAATAAATAGATAGATCTGACTGAAGTGGTGTGATTTCCTCAGAACAAAATGGGAGCAATGTGATATTACAGGGGCTGTAATAAAAGGGAAGTTGTTCTGCTTTGTTCAGAATCATCATTTTTGCTTCTCAATTGAAAACCAAGACAACTGCTTTGTAATTCAACTTATTTACTGTAGAAGTTGGACATTTGGGGACATTGAGTAGATTAAAATATTCTCTTGCACATGTAACTAACTCAGTAATGTGTTATAAACTGTCCTTATTAGCATTTCTATTATAAAAATACAAAGGTTTGTGTTGGGAATGGTTTTAGCTATTGCTTTAATCCAATATTTTGGCCACTTTCTGTAATGAGATGTATCTACAGTTTAGCTGCCAATTCACATTTCTGTGCTCTCTTCAGAGTACCATAGCACATCATGCCTCATGACAGTAAATCCAGTTTCTGGGCGCCAGATGTTGACTTAAACCTACAACAGTGGAACAGCAAACAAAATATTCCACTGTGAAAATGCTCTGAGCTGCTCAAGGCTGTGCTGGAGAGGGCTTGGAACAACCTGGGATAGTGGAAGGTGCCCCTACCCATGGCAGGGGGCAGAATGAGATGGACTTTACCATCCATTCCAAACCATTCTGTATTTCTATAAGTCTATGAAACTTTTTCAAAGGCCCCAAACCCAGTGATGTCCCAACATGGATTTGAAGTTGCAGTGTTGTGGCAGAATTTGTGCCAGACTGGACACAGCGGACACACCTTGCCCACCTCATGTACCCTTTAACAAGTCCAGTGAGCTGGAGTTCTGCCCTTTCTGGTCTCATTCTTACTCTCTGCAAGTGCAAATCTCAATTTTCTTTCAACCTTCCTTTCCAGCTTTCCTTTCCTCTCCTTCTGTGCAGTGAGCACAAAGGCAGGAGCACTAACACACTCCTAAGGACAAAACCACAAACATCTGCAGGGTGCAATGGGGACACCAACAACCACTAAGTCCTCAGGATTTCTTTATATCACAGGGGTTCACAGAATCCCAGAATGGTTTGGGTTGGATGGGACCTTAAAGCCCACCCCCTGCCACGGGCAGGGGCACCTTCCACTGTCCCAGGTTGCTCCAAGCCCTGTCCAGCCTGACTCTGGACTCTTCCAGGGATCCAGGGGCAGCCACAGCTTCTCTGGGCACCCTGTGCCAGGGCCTGCCCACCCTCACAGGGAACAATTCCTTCCTTACATCCCACAAAAATCTCTCTTCTCTTTTAAAACCATTCCCCCTTGCCCTATCACTGCACACATAAAAATCCCCTTCAGTGCTCTTTATAAAGCCCCTTCAGGCACTGGAAGGGGCTCTGTGTTCTCCCCACAACTTTCCCTTCTCCAGGTGAACTCCCCCAGCTCTCCCAGCCTGGCTGCAGAGCAGAGGGGCTCCAGCCCTCAGAGGATCTGTGTGGTCCCCTCTGGACCTGGTCCAAAAGATCTACAGACTTGTGCAAAACCAAAGTCTGCCTCCCAGCTCTAAATAATGAAGTTCTACTGCCCTGTGACATAAACAAAACCAGGAGCCACTTCATTCTACCTCTTTAGCCACCCCCTTTTGCAGAGCTTTTCCACGCTTTTCTCACCGCCAGTCCCTGTGTGAATCCCCCTTTGATCTGTGCTTTCCCTATCATCCCACCATCCCGGAATGAGCTGGCACCACTTCCCAGCTCACTCAGACAACGTGGCTGAGGTCAGTGCCTGAACACCAGAAGGGCCCTGCTGTGCTGGGGACAGCCACACTCGAGATCCCTTCAGAACTGAACTCCTGCTTCCCTCCCTTCAAAGCAAGCATCACCCCAGGCCTCTCCCAGAGCTGCTTCAGCTGGGAAACAGGACTTTACACAGACAACAGGCCTTTGGCTGCCCCTCTGATGCTTTTGATTTGACTTTAAAGTGTACCAGCATCAAAGCCACCAAGGAAAGATGACAGGAAATGTAACTTGAATCTTTCATAACGCTGGAGCATAAAAATGCTACAGCTCTGCTAAGGAACAGCCTGCTAGTCAATCTTTTGGACAATAATAAATGTGGATGTTTTGGAAGGATGCTTTCCAAGTTGAAAGTTCTCTTTTTTTTTTTTTTTTTTTTTTTTAAATGTATTCCTCCCCTCTCTCCCTCCTTCAGGCAGCTCAATTTCCCAGTGGTTCATATCTTGTTAGAGACCCAGGTCTCATTTTGGAAAATATCTCTCTTTTTACCAATCTTTTCAGCAAGAATTGACTTGACCAAAACAAAAAGCAAAACTTGGAACTTCCGCTAGCCCGCTTTCTAGAGCGAATCCAGAATTTTTCTAGACCATTATCTTCTTCAAATTTGGCTAAATTCAGTTAAACCTAAACTAGGTTAAGAATGAGAGGAGTCAGACTTGGTATCATACAGCTTCCATTGCTTGCAGAGATGGAAAATGATCTATGATACACCCTGGGCTTGCTTTAAGCAATTCATCCCCATTAATTGCTGATATCAGATATCTGCAATGAATTGTGAATGTCATGCTCTGGATGAATGATGTCTAATCCAAACAAGGCTATTAACGTGCCATTCCCAAAGGATTAACATTCCACCATCAAATCACTCAGATATTGCTCAATATATTGCTTTCAGAGCACTGCATTAACTGAGAAGGGTGTGTATTAATGAAACTCCCTTGGAACAGATTTCCTTTTAAATTGCAGGGCATGTTTTATCTGAGTGGATAGCTAAGATAGTGAAAAGTGGACTGGAAAGTTGCTGAATATTAAGGATTCATTTCCTTGGTATTATTAAAAAAGTATTTCTTTCTTTTTCCTGGTAAGTTACCACCAGACGTGCTGTATGCAGACTTCCAGTTCACAGGGTTTAGATGTAGAAGGACATGTTGTAGACAACAAGGGTGGAAGAATGAGAATGTCTCAGAACTGAGAACACACTAAAAATCAGTAATATTTGTGGTGGCTGATTCTGTACAAAACAGGGGAACAAACTTGTCATTTTCAACCTGATTTTCCAAGAAAATTGAATGTTTGCCATTTCCCGAAAACTCTTAACCTTACTGGTCATTTTTACTCGAATTTAGCAAAAAAACAAACACGACAAAGACATTTAAATTAATAAAAAGTGTATAAAAATATATAGATGGATAGAAAAAAAACCCTCTGCTAATATAGCTCAGTAAAGCACTGTTTCACCATCTCATTCCATGAGGGGCAGGATATGAACTGCTCAATGCCCAGGGAAGTTTTGGGTGACTCTGTGGCTCAGGAATCACCTGCTTTTACATTTTGGTCCCAGTACATCCAAAATTAAAGATGCCCTAAGTCTAAAGAGCTCTTAGACTTTGTACCTCCACTTTTGCACAGCTCTGTTCCTACCCAGACACCTGAGATGAGGAATAATTTGCAGGAAGCAGTGCTTTGTTTGCAAAACATCACAAGTCAAGTCGTGCTTTGCCAGAAACACTTTCCTACCACCCACCATCTATTCCTGCCAATTTTTGTTGCTCCCCGTGACAGTTAAATTTGCAATTTGATTAATGACTTCATTCCAGTGCTTGGAGTGTGTTTTATAGTACTAGTTCCAGAAAAGAAAGGCAGGTAATTAGACAAATAGAATGAAGTAGCTCAAAAGACTTTTTAAGTTGTTAATGTAGTAATAAAGTATCATGAAAAATATGACAGAATGAGGCATCTCTAAAAATATCCCCTTTAAATTGGAAGTTTCTCACTTTTTCTTCATTTTTTCCTGGAACAAGGCAGGCAGGTCTTTGCTCAATGCACAGAAGTGCATGTTAGATGGTCCTCTGGCTAAAATTATGGAGCAGGTCTTAAAAGTGAAGCTTGGTGTTCACCTGCAGGTTCCTGGTCATAAAGCACAGCAAGGCCAGTTCAGAGAACTGGCTTTAATTGTGGCTCACAAACATCACTCTTGGTGCCAAGTTGATAATTGAGATAGTTATTTTCCAGGATGTGCACCAGCAGCTGGGGGCTATAATCCAGAGAAGTCCTCTTTGAATTGCTCATTATTTTTCAGTAATTGACTAATTTTATCACTCACACCTGTCTTATATAAAGCCTGGTGGTAACCCAATGACCCAAAAGAGTTGAGATATATCTCCTCTGTCAGTCCTAAAACTCTCCCCTTAAAGACTTCAGAAAGCTGGATTTTAAACTTTTGTCAAGACACAAGTTGGCATAAGCCAGTGATCACCCTTACATGACTTAAGCATATCAAAACTTGCCCATGGACTTGAAGGCGCCAGGAATTCTGGTTTTAATATGACCAGAATATTTTTATAAAGATTATCAAGTAAGTGGTACAATTTGAAATGCAGAGAAGTTTTTGGAAGGCACCAGTATTGCTCATGATGATGCCTTGGTGGCACTCCTGTACCCACCAAAGACCCAGTTCTACAGCCTTTACAGGAAAGGATTTCCAGAGGTGGAAATGTAAAGAGAGGAGATTGGGAATAGGAGATCAAAAAGTCACTCTCTTGTGTGACTGCTCTAGGCATTCTTTAAAAAGCAACAGATCTTCCAAAATTTTCCAAAATTGTTACATAGTGTTGCTGATTTTGATGTACCTGCCCTTGCTTTGAAGTGCTAAGGGAGATTTCAGATGTCTTCTGCAAGTGCTTCTGTCTGCGTTGTCAGAACTTTAGAAGCATTCAGGTTTTCAACTGAATTGCCTGAAGTTATGGGGGATGAATGTGGACCTTGGGATTTCATGGAAGAAACACCCAGAACTGACATACTTTGAGATTTGACATCTCTAACAAAGTACCTGAGTAACTGAGGTTGGAAGACACCTCTGAAGGTCACCCTGTGAGATTGTCCTGCTCAGAGCCAGAGACAGCAAGCTGGCCAGTTGGGTATTTCTAAGGATGGAGACTCCATAATACCTCTGGCCAACAAGGATTTGATCATGGTCAGAGTGGGGAACTTCTCTGTTCATGTGGAATTTCCTGAGTTTCAGATTGTGTGTTTTACAGAATCAGAACCCCAGAATATCCTGAGCTGGAAGGGACCCGCCAGGATCATGGAGTCCAACCTCTGTCCCTGCCCAGACACCCCATCAATCCCACCCTGTGCATCCCTGGGAGCTTTGTCCAAACCCTCCTGGAGCTCTGGCAGACTTGGGGCTGTGCCCATTCCCTGTTCAGTGCCCAGCACCCTCTGGGGAAGAATCTTTCCCTGACCTGCCTGACCCTGCCCTGGCACAGCTCAAGGTGAGGCAATCAGGAGCTTGGACAAAGTTATAAATAAACTTCACAGCCTCAGGCTTCCCATGGGCACCCAGGAGGCCATGTGAGCCACAAGAGGCTCCTCAAATTGTAGGATTTCCAAGAATTTCCAAACTTCCTAATACCCACATCACAGCTAGCGCTTCCAACATAATTATGAACTGACAAACATCATAAAGTCCAATTGCTGGGATCTGAATGGAATAATCAATCTCTAATTCCAGAAAATTGCCACACTTACTCACAATAATTAAATATTATGTGCATGTATAATTAATAGATGTCTAAACCATCCAGAACAACAAATCCATCTTCATTTCAATTTAACAACAGAGGGCGTTTAAATGGAAGCTGATTGATGCAATGGAAACTGATGGATGCACTCACAGTGTTTACCTCTTTCCCCCCTCATTTCTTGAAAGCAGCTCTTTACAAGCTCATGGCACTGAGGAACTCCACTTCCATGGAATTTAATGGCAAAATTCCACATGGGATTAGCATGACAATGCATACTGACAGCACATACCCAGGGCTTTGAAAACTCCATCCTGATGTTTCTCCCAGGATGTGTACAGGCTCTCACAGTGGGAATTTCCATATCCAGTGCCTCAGTTATCTGAAATTTTATACTCAAGCTTTACAATGGCTGCAAGCATTGGGCAGAGGTTCCTGGGAATCACACCTGATCCAAGCTCAAATTAATGCAGGAAGCAGGCTGGCTTCCATTCACACTGACTGCATTTCAAATGGGCCTTCAGTGCATAATGATTAATATTTCACTATAATTATTTGTTCCAATTAAATGTAGCATGATTAAGTGACATTTTCCCCTGTGAAGCTAAACTGCATTTTTTTCTTAAAAAAGAAGCAAAGATAAAATTAATTAAGGGAGGTTTGACTTGCTTATTTTGCCATTTAAATTGCTCTTCTTTTTCCATCGCTAATTGAGAAATTTAATTTCTCCAGGACAGTTCTATTGTACACAAAAGAGGCTGCAATCTGGTAATTAAAAGAAAAAGGAATATTGCTCCCCAGAAACATTAAAAATAGAGAAAAAACATTCAGAATAATAAGACCAATAATAGCTCCTGTTGATTTGGTCACCAGCTTTAAATTTGACAATAAGTTCTGAATACTTGGTTTATGAAAGATATCAGATACAACAGCAGGAAGAAATAGACTCTTTGTACCATTATTTAAAATTTCCCAGAAATAAAAGTTGAATAACATGAAAAGTCCTTAAAAACCCTGACATTTTCTTAGTATTTTTCTCAGTCAGGAATGTTGACTTCTGAAGAAGTACCAGAGTTTTTTTCTGGAAGAACCTGTGACTCCTGACCAGACAAAGTTCTCTTCAGCAGAACTTTCACAGCACAGAAGTTCCAACTTGCTCTGGAATCCCATTCCCTTGGATATTCATTATTCTTCTGGCTGATATTTTTAAACCTGCCTATGGGATTTGGATGCCCAATTCCCATTAAAATTAAAACGGGAAATGAGTAACCAAATTAAGTAATTGAATTAAAATTAATGAGAGCTGGGCATCCATATCCTTAAGGCAAGTTTGAAAATTCCAGCCAGTCGAGTTTTAGGATGATGGATTCATTTCAGGACAAATATGTGTGCTCTGGATGGGCACTGACCTGCAGGAAACAGGGAGAGGTGTTTCTGCCACACAGTGGGAAACATTTCTGTCAGGGTAGGAAAATATCTCCAAACACTGACCAGTGCTAAAAAATGACAGATTTAAACCCCATATATATCTGCATTCAAATCCTAGGCAATGGCTGCTCATAATTCAGATAATAAGGGCTATCAGAGCATGATTTAGAGCTGCAGTTTGATTTTTAAAGAGGGATTGTCATAATATATTTAAACATTAGTATATACTATTATTCAGAGCTTCCCACAGATTTTCCTGTCACTTCAAACATTATTATTTTATATTACTAGAAGAGATCAATCACTTGCATTTAATATATTTAAAATTTCTGATTTTCTCCCCCATACCCTGCATAGTTCACCTGTCATAAAAACCAGTCCACAAAGTTTATGGGTCAGCAAGAAGCTGGCTAATAACACAAATCATAGATTCATATTAGCACTGGAAGTAGGATTTGTGACTCCCAAAAGTATTTATACTTTTGCTGACAACTAAAATCATACAGCAATAGAAATCTGTGGCAGCCTAATGGACTTGGGCTTACTTTGTTTTGCAGCTTTTAGAGTGAACTCTCATTTAGCAGAGGACTTTAAACTGAGTTTTTAACTACCCCACTCTCATTTTTGCTACATGGATGTTCAGGGATCTCCCTACCAGTCAGCCAGTTCTTAAAACAAACTCCCTTCATGTCACAGCGAAGATGTCAAATTTCACTGACACTAACAGAATTCTTCTGAGAGTTGAAGGTATGGCAAAAGTGAAACCTGTGTTTTATCAAAGCAAAGAACTTTCTATTAAGTAATCCAAGTATTGATGGAAATTGAATAGCTGGCCAAGCAATATATAGTTAATGTCTTAACACTGACAGTTCTCTCTGTAAGTAGAATTTCAGATTTCCTTCATGCCTCTCAAAGAGTCTCTTAATCTTCTATAACTCAAAGTACACGTTGGCAAAGCAGCTTCAGGTGAATCACTGCAGGCATATCCCAAAATCCTGGATGTGCCCACATCTTGTGCTACTCCTGGAAGGGGTGGCTGAGGCCAGCTTGGAGGGGGCTCGGAGCAATCTGGTCTGGGGCATAAAAATCATCCCATTCCACTCCCTGCCCTGCAGGGTCACCTTCCACTACTCCAGGTTGCTCCAAGCCCCATCCAGCCTGGTTTTGAAAAGTTTTAGGGCATACCTTATAGGTATTCTCCTGCCTAATCAATTTAGATGCAAATCCAAGAACTGCTGGTGGAAAAAAAAATTAATAAATTTTAGAGAGTTTAGGAAAAAACCTGTAAAAACACAAAGGTTATTCACTGTCCTGTGATAATCTGTGATATACATCATCATTAGCCACATCTCTCTGTTCACTGCCCTGAAATTTCTCCAGCTTTCTCTCCTTCTGCTCCATGTTTTATTAGTTTCTTTCTAATTTATCACCACACACATCCAAACAAGAAGCTGTGTCCTATTAAGCACTTTACAGGATTTACATTATACAGCCATTACTGGAAATGTTGAGTGTCATTAATAAAACTGCTGCTAATTTTAAATAAACTCCACCATTTCACAGAGGAACATGAGCAGATATAAAACTTGGGAAAAAAAATCAGATTTATAATGTCATAAAGGATAATTACAAAGAACATTATCAAGGCAAAATTTCTTCTTCTCTCCCTGTAATTAGTGTCCAAGGATCTATTTAGAACTTCTGCTTCCTCTAGGTAACATAACAGTGGTTTGGAGGATACACAGCACAACTCACTGATGTAGATCTGGAGGGGAATTTCTATGAGGAACAGCTGAGGGCACTTGGCTAGTTCAACCTGGAGAGGAGGGGACTGAGGGGAGCATACATGAGGGATGCAGGACACAAAGGAATGGCTGGGGCTGTGCCAGGGCAGGGTCAGGCTGGAGCTCAGGGAAAGGTTCTTCCCCAGAGGGTGCTGGGCACTGCCCAGGCTCCCCAGGGAATGGGCGCAGCCCCAAGGCTGCCAGAGCTCCAGGAGAGTTTGGACAACACTCTCAAGGTGGGATTGATGGGGTGTCTGGGCAGGGACAGGGGTCAGACTCCATGATAAAACATAAATAGTAAATAAAACAAGAAATAAAAATAAATAGAAAATAAACAGTTTCCCAAATAACTTCCACTTCAGCTTTCAGCAGGTCCAAAGGTTATTTGGTTTTTTGTTTTATTTAAGAAACCCTGCACAGGAAATGTTGACACCCACCAACAGCAAACCCCAAACAAAGCCTGGCAGTTGTCAGGTACGATAATCACAGAAGAAAGCTGTGAAAAATTCTCCTTTAGAATGTCTGCATGGCACTCCCAAGTGACTCTAAGTTGTTGCAGGTGTTCTTTGCAGTGCCTGTGTTAATTCTTCACACTGCCTGGTCCAGGCACTGCCATGTACTTTATGTGTGATGAGGAGGGGAAAATTACATTCTCAGCCAATTCCCATCTCCACTTCCCTAAATTCCTGGGAGACACTGGCAGGGTAGGATCTGCAACAGCAGCCTCTCCTGGGAGAGCAGCAGTTAAATGTCCATAGATGTTGTAGTGTTCCAATGCAGGCTGATCCTTAGGGATGACACTGGCACTCACTAAGCTGTTACAAGCCTGTGACAAACCTCCGGAGACCTTTATTTACTGCACTGTTATTCTTCCCAGAGCCCAGATAATTGGAGCAATCCAATTTACAGTCTGTCTGACAGCAGTCAGACGTGTTGGGGTGTTAGAGGGGACCTTTGACGTGACCTGTCAGTGAACTGCATCTGTATTTCAGGAGAGGTTAAAGCAAAGTCCAATCTGCATTTTCCCTAGGGAACTTTATGGTACTTTCCAAACCACACACTTGTCCCATATTTCACCCTTGCTCCAAACACCAGCTGATTTATTCACTATACATGCTGCTTAACTATTTCTTTCCAGCTGTTTCACGTGTGCCTGTTGCTTTTCAACAAGCAAATCCTGAGGCACTGTCCTTAGGAAACCAGCAAAAAATCATTGCAGTAGCTGTGGTGGAAAGCATTTCCTTCTTGCTTGCACACTGGCTCTCTCTAGTCCTGTGCACTGAGGGCACTTTCAAATTAATTTGGGAATATTGGGCAGAATGGAAGCTTTGGACAAGGTTTATTAGGGTGAGCCTCCTGCTGGGTCACACCTAAATCCTTCCCAGAGGGGACTCTGGATGTGGCTGGATCCAATCCTGTAGCCATGATATTTTCTGAAAAACCCTTTTGCTAGGATTTTTTCTCCTGAGAAGCTGAGAGGCCTCAGGAGCAAAATGTAAACAATGATTATCTGCTGCTGTGGAATGCAACAGGTGCAT
>JAWWEY010000005.1:25209438-25220884 GCA_035582745.1 Loriotus luctuosus
TGGCTGGGCTCTTGTGCTGCCCAAGGTGCATCCATTGAGGCCTTTTAATAAATCCCTGCTTTATTCTTTAACTCTGTTCTAGGCCAGCCTTCTCAAGGCATCAACCTTCTGCCATTTCCTCCTGGCACAGACTTTTTCCAGAGACACTTCTACATCAGCAGTTTACCTTTTACAGCATGTTTAATAACACTCCAATATCATATCATATCAATCATATCATATCATATCTTTCAAAAGACCTTTTAAATACATGAAATACAAATTTTAAGCAAAATACTTCAGCCACAAATAAAATAATATTTCAAAAAACATTCTTTCAAGTTGCAGATTCTTCTGTAGCATGAGAAATGTTTGCTCACATGCTCCCATTAATCTCCCTCAGTTTCTATTTGCATGTCCCTGCCTGATGTCATCTCCCTCTCTTTGTTAAGGACTGACCTTAAAACTTCAGATTGATGGATGAATTTTTATCTCTTCTTCTAAGGATAGATTTTGACAATCCAGCTCCAAACTGCTGGGTGTTCACCATCATTATCCCATTTACCAAAGCAAGGCATTCAGGATTTTAGGGAAATGTGGTGTAAGAGCCACTATAGTCTCTTGCAGGTTGGGTGATTTTCATGGAATCCCAGAACTGTTTGTGTTGGAAGATACCCTAAAGCCCAGCCAGTGCCACCCCCTGCCATGGGCAGGGACAGCTTCCACTAGCCCAGGTTGCTCCAAGCCCCTCCAACCTGGCCTTGGACACTTCCAGGGTTGGGGCAGCCACAGCTAAAGGTGTTTCCTCATCTCAAGCACAAGCAACTGGATTTTCCCCTCTCTGTAAGCTCATGTTTCCATTTCTCTCTGAGCCCATTGTTCCCACCATCTCAGCTCGTGTTGTAGGGGCTCTTCTCTGGTGTGGTTTGCTCAGCTGTGGAAAGCCAAGCTGTCCCAAACTTATTCTCAGTATTTTTTGCCTAATCCTTTTCCAGTGTCAGTTCTTGGCTCTAGGTCTGCCCTGTCCCTGCAGGGACCTGAGCCATGCCCAGTTCCCACCACCGCTCCCCTCTCTGACACACCTACAGTGGCTCTCCTGTCCCTCCTCACCCCCTGTACCCCATCTCCTCTTATGGGACCCTGAATTTGTCCTTCCAGGGTATCGAGTCCTTCCAGGGTGTTGTGTCCTTGGCACAATCTCAAGCAGCACTGAAAAACTTCCCAATGTATCCAATAAAGATCAAAAATCCCATCATTCCACTCAGACATTTCAGAGGGTCTGTTCTGCCCTGGCAGGTCAGCTCATTTTATGAGTCACCTGCCACAATTTTATTTTATCTCAGTGAAGCCAGAAGGAACAGAAATGGCAGGAACCTGCTTCAAATGTCAACCTCATTAGGCTTTTAAACAAATTACTTTAAATCAAAGTTACATATTTTTAGCAGAAAGCACAATAATTTTGTATTTGTTGCAAGTCATCCACTGGTATCTGCTCACAACTGTGAAATAAAGATGAGCAGATAAATGAGGATAATTTTTATTTCCTGCTATGTTAACACTGCAGTTATTCTCTGTTCTCCTTTATGACTGGTGTGGGTATGATTTTAGAGGAAAAAGAAAAGAAAAAAGTAACCTAGTCAACTCCCTGCACCCTTTAACCTGTGTTTGAACTGCAGAACCAGCACCACAGCTCATCATTTTACCTACACGAAGGCAACAATTACAGGATTTTTCATTCCACCCTGTTTTCTACCTCCTGATTGTCTCATTGCAATATTGCAGTATTGATAGGACAATTTCTGAGCTGCTCTGTAATATTTTATTCCACACAATGTAATCTGCTGTTATTGCCTAATCCTTCTGGTAGCACTGTGCTGATCTGTCTCTGTGCTGGCGAGATGGTGCCCAGAGGAGCAGCCCCAACAGGGTTCATTTCCTCTTCTACCCAGTTCATAAAACACACACCTCGTAATGTCAACTGAAACAAAGAGACAGAGGTCCAGCAGAGTTGCAAATATTAGCTCCAGGTTGAGTCTCTCTGGGATCCATGAATCCATAAGAGAGGAGGGAGCAAATTACTATAAATTCCATAACGGAATATAAGAGGCAGCTAAAAAAGAGGCTTTTGTGAATGGGAATTGAAGCTCCTGGAGCTCAGTGGTGCTGTCAGATGTTTAACTTCCTAGCGTGAGAGGAAGTCATTTAGCCAGGAGGGAATTAACAAAGAAATGCTTTCATAATTGCAGTTTTAAATTGTTTCTCTTATCATCAAATTATAATCATGCATGGAAGCGACAGAGGGAAAGAAGTTCAGAACATGAGGAAGCATAAGCAGCATGATTAGCATGTTTTCCCTGAGGTATGGATCCAGCAAGAGAAACACAGTGCAGTTTAAAGATCAGGGATAGAATTGCTGGGCATGAAAAGGAAAAAAAGATTTGCAGTGTGAAACTTGTTTAAACCAAATCCATTAGGCATACTTATATTGGCATAAATAGTTTCACATTTTCTAAGTATACTTCTGTAAGTGATCAGAGTTCTGGAGGTGCTTCCATTCTCAGCCGTTGATTAGAAACCTTTAGAGAGGAGTGCTAGAGCAACTTGAGGATAATGTTGTCAAATGTTAAAAGCATTTGAAATCACTGCTGCTTCTTTCAATGATCAGCTTAAGCAGTGGTTAAACTTGGGGTTTTTATAGAAGAAAATTAACCTCGTTTGGATGACATAGGAATATCTTCAGTGTTCAGTTCTTGCATATATTTTTTTCCTTCACCAAAGGAAATGAATAAAGGACTTAGGATAAATATAACAAAAGTCACAATTTATCATAAAACACGTGGATGTACATTTATTAAAAAAACAAGACAAAAATGAAGGATGAGTAAGGTTGGAAGGGACCAGGGGAATTGCTGGGTTCAGGCCCTGGCCGGGGCTCTGGGGCCATGGCTGGGCCTGGGGCAGGGCCTGGGCCTGCTCTGACCTCTGCACACAGGGACAGAGGGACAGACAGGGGACACAAGGACAGACAGGGACATAGGGACAGACTGGGGCAGCCAGGGACACCCAGGGACACCCAGGGTTGAGGCCCCTCTCCCTGGGGCTCCTCTCCAGGCTGAGCAGCACCAGCTCCCTCAGCCTTTCCTGGGTACAGAGCTGCTGAAGGCCCTTGCTCAGCTCCAGGAGCTCCTGTCCCTGCTGTGCTGAGGAGTAAAACAAAGTTTAACAAAAAAACTAAAAAAATGCGACTTGGCGCATCCATGTCACCATGTCATGGCCAAATGGAGTAAAGGATTTGAGGCATCTTCACACCTTGCTGCCACAGTCTGGACCTCCAGAGTGTGAGGTGTTCCCTTGTGCCCTGATGGCTTCTCCAGCCACCACAGGCTGTGTGCTCACTTTTGCCCCAGTGAAGAATGTTTTCATTGAATTTTACAGCCTAGAATCATCTGAGCTGGGAGGAACCCACAAGGATCAAATCTGACTTTACTCTCAGGAGTTGTACTCTCTTTTAAAGATGCTCCCTTTCTTTCCCTTTTGCCATGCCAATGGTTTCTTGTTTCATTTTTTGCCCTTTTAGATGCCAAAGCTTGTATCTGTTGGCCCCAAATTCTGTCAGGGTTTGGTTTAAATCACCATTTTAAATGAATTAGAGGCATTTCTGTGTTATGTGTTAGGGAAAGAGTGGGTTGCACACTTTTTATTGTCACCAAGGCAGGGACAGAAAGCAGAGCTACCACTCCTGCTACCACACAGCACTTCCACAGAAACATTCCACCAGCTGTCACTTTTCACACTGAATTCCAGAGAGAAGCTCTATCCCTTCTGTAAAATCCTTTCTTGCCTTACACCCAGCTTCCCAATTTCCCTTCTCCAGGTCTGCAGCTGAAGAGATCATCAGGCCTGTGGTCATTTGTCCATCTGCCTGCAAAAGGAGGGTTATGAATCCATGCTGGAAATTCCAGTTAAATTTACCTAAGTGGGAGATTTTTGTCACTTCACACTAGAAAAGCTCTTCAGAAATGTGCAGGCAAATAAAAAATAAACCTGTTCCAATCTGTTTACAAAATCTCAGCACTGTCATTGCAACATAAACACTTTATGTTTTTATGTACTTTGGTGCGAGACATTCCCTGTCACTGGTGCAGTTTGCAATTACAAGGAAGTGAGGCAGAAAATAGCAGCTCCAGAATGGATTAGAGTAATGAAGTTTGAACTATTATTTGAAAGGTTGTTGTTATTTTAATAAATATTTAATCTCCTCAGCCTCATGGATCCCTAATTGATCTTTAACTATTATTGTTCCTGGACGTTTCTCATCAACTTCTAATTGCTGGTTTAAGGCAATGGGGAATCAAGAGGATAATGACAGTGGCTGTGGGAGATTGTTACAACATTCAAACATGCCTAATAAAATATTTTTAACAGCTCTTTGCTGGAAAGGAAGGCCTGAAGTTCATATCAGCTACTGGAATGTGTTTCTCACAGTTCCATGATCATATCCCAAGAAACCATTTCTAATAATTCAGAGTTTATATCCAGTTTAGATGAATCTATAGGAAAATTAGATTGTCAGAAGCTCTCCATATTAAAGGAAGGAAAGCATTTCATAGCACTGAGATAAAGTTTTTTGGCTGGTAATTGGGAAATCTCTTCCAGGATTCATGGAGAACATTAGGAAAACACCCTTTATAATCAATTTATATTGTTTTAATAAATAATATTGTTCAACCCCTTGCCATGGGCAGGGACACCTTCCACTAGACCAGCAGCAGTAATTAATAACAACAATAATAGTATGAATGTTATTAATAATACTGTTAATAATAATAATATTTTTAAAATAATTTAAAAATAAATTATAATAGTGATATTTTGATAAGCTATCGTAGTGTTTTTAAATCACAAATGTTGCTATCAGTGTTGATATTATTATTTTTATTGATATCATTAATATTTAAACTGGACAGACCTAAGAATTGATGGTACCTTCCATCCTATTGAAAAGGTAGCAGCTTATTATTATATTTATGTTTCAGTTTTGAGACCCTTATCATGACCAGGAAGCAACAGAGAAATTTAGGCAGCAGGAAGGAATTTTGCATTGCACATGAGAAAATGATGATTTTATTCTTTGTTTGGAATTTATTTGCAGTAAAGATGAGTTTGTGGATTAATATTATATACATGCCTATAATGGGATTAGAACATGGTATTGGATTTGTTTTCAGTAGTGGTGCAGAAATAGAACTAAGGTTTGGAAGTAGAGATGTTTAAAACCTAAAATCTTTCTATGATTCTCTGTCTTTATTTAGTTAGTGTTACATTTACAAAATCCTCTTCCAATTAGCAGATTTATTATTATGTTTTGTTCTTCTATTTAATCTACAACATGACTTATATATATATATTTTACATCTTTCTTTAAGAAATCGTAGAGGTCTTACACATTTGCTGCTGCACAGTGGTTTTTGCTAGAGGATAACTCTTGCCACCACTTTGGTGACAGCTAAGTATTGAAATGTGTTTGAGGATTTCAACCATAATTAATACTTTGCTAATATATTCCAGGCTTCACGCTTTGCTAGGCACAGACACTGCCTAGGAAATCAGAAGTGATTGAAGTGCTCTGAGAAGCATATGCTCATTCTGATTTCTATCCTGATGCCACAAAAATTTCAAATGGACTCCCTGTGAACAGGCAATGAAATGAAATATTGTTTTGTGAACACAGGTCAGGCAATTGGCCATCATGTTCCCAGGTCAGGAGCAAGCAATTTGCATCAGTTTGCATATTTATATTTGGGAGAAGATGAGATCTGCTGTTTAATTTCTTTTTAAATGCTTCTCAGTGGCTGAGAAGAAATGTGCATTTGCATTTGATCCTTTGTGACATTGTGCAATATTTGTGAGTATTGTTGGTGAATCTAAATTACCCCTGGCTGATTAGAACAGCTCAGGGCTGGCTGTACAATGGCTCGTACAAATATGAATGTTTGTGGGGCTTGAGAAAAGATCGCTGCTCCAAATTAATGCAGGTCTTCGGGAATGAGAGGAGCTACAACTTTGTAGAGAGAGAAAGAGAAAGAGAAAGAAGAGACAAAGAGAAATAAGTCTTTGGAAGGACATGATCAAAGGTGTAGGATCTTCAAGGTGCTGAAGATGTGAGCTGGAACCAGAACTCCCATGCCCTGGGCAGCAGGGGAGGGGGATTCTGCCCCTGTGCCCCTGTGCTCAGGTGAGACCTCACCTGCAGAGCTGCCCCAGCTCAGAAAGGAGCTGGAGCTGCTGGAGAGAGCCCAGGTGAGATCAAAGAGATGGTCCCAGGGCTGGAGCCCCTCTGGAGCCAGGCTGGGAGAGCTTAGGGTGCTCACCTGGAGTAGAGAAGGTTCCAAGCACATCTTAGAGCCCCTTGCAGTGCCTAAAGGGGCTCCAGGAGAGCTGGAGAGGGACAATTAATCAAAAACTGTAGTGACAGGACAAGGAGAAATGGCTTCACACTTTAGGTTAGATATTAGCAAGAAATTCTCCCCTTTTGTAGGGCTGTGTCCCCTGTTGACGGAGTGACAAAACTATCCTTTGTCCCCTTAAAAAGGAAATAAGCCCAGAAGTTTCTCTCCTTGATTAGGTGAAAAAGGCATTTCATAGGCCCGGGAGACTTCACCTCAAACTTAAGGATAGCTAATTGGACAGGAACCAAAAAGTCCCAGCTGGGCAATTTACCAGAAAAAGAAGAGAACAAAGAAACTAATTGCTTTTTGTGAGGTGTTTTACCAGGGGCAGGAGGGCCTCTTGCACCTGGATCGGTTTTTCTCTGTAAAGAGTTTGTTATTTTGCCTTTTGTTTGTTTCCAAAGCTGCAACAGAAGCCATCCTACTGGTTTTATGCCTTTGAAGGTAGCTGAGGTATTTTGGGTGTGAAATAGGGCTCCAAGAGCTGATGAGACCTGGCTCCAGGAGGCTCCTATAACACCCCGTGAGGGTGGTGAAGCCCTGGCACAGGGTGCCCAGAGAAGATGTGGCTGCCCCTGGATCCCTGGAAAAGTCAAATACTTCTATTCCATAGAGGGAATTCTTTTCAATCTTCCTTCCAATTCACAGTCGATTTAAGAAATCCTTTCACTAAATCTAGAAACATTTAATAATAGGATTTCTTAATCAACTGTGATTTTTTTAAACTGCCTCCCTGAGAGTTCATTGCAGCACTCCAATCCACAGAGGCAGACACGAGTTCCTATCTGTGGTCTCAGAGCAGGTGGGCTCAGAGTTCTGTGAGGCTGTTGGGATCTGCAGTCACACCCACTGACCCGCTGTGAAATCCAAATGCCTTTGGAACTGCTAATTCCATAGGGTCACCATGGACAGCTCCATTTAGCCCATCATTATGGCTCTGATGAGGGTGGTGCTTACAGGGCAGGCTAATGATAACATCACGCTGCATAAACTGCTAATTAAAGTCACTCCACTTTTTTGATGTTTTTCTTAATTAGTCCCAGGGGAAACGGGCAGGATGTTGAATTTCCATGCTGATTAGAAATACAGGAGCTGC
This sequence comes from Loriotus luctuosus, assembly GCA_035582745.1. NCBI lineage: Eukaryota > Metazoa > Chordata > Aves > Passeriformes > Thraupidae > Loriotus > Loriotus luctuosus. Next base: position 25,216,963 of record JAWWEY010000005.1, read on the forward strand.
TGTGGTTCAGATTTTATTTTGGAAAATAAGAGAGTGGCAGCTGCAAAGTATTCAGAGGGTAGGGGCTATGAACCCATCATATAACCACTTTTAATAAACAATTTCTCTGAGGCACATTAATTTCTTCCCCCCATTCAGCAAGTTTATAATGGACATCAACCTAACAATTCATAAGTTTACATCTCTCTGAAAAAAAGTAGGTTTAGATGGGATATTGGGAAGGAATTTTTCCCTGTGAGGGTGGGCAGGCCCTGGCACAGGGTGCCCAGAGAAGCTGTGGCTGCCCTTGGATCCCTGGTAGTGCCCAAGGTCAGGCTGGATGGGGCTTGGAGCCACCTGGGACAGTGGAAGGTGTCTGACCATGGCAGGGGTGAAATGAAATGACCTTTGATATGGGGTTGTTCAGAACCCATTCAAATTGTACCCCTTTAAATTCCATCCCCATTACACTCATGTACTTTTCATTTAGTCCCATCGAAAGAGAGAACCAAAACACAGCAATATAGTTTTATCCCCATATTTGGAGGAAAAAATTTGTATCTAGTTCAGGGTAGAATCAAGATTTGTCCATATGCTGGGCATTGTTAATTCATTTTTGTCAGAGAAACTATCCTGGAAAGGCTGGAGGCCACTAAGGCTCAGCCATAAGCCACATTCCTCTTTCTATGCATGTATGCATTTGTGGTGTATAATTTAAAAAAATGATTATGTTTTATTCAAGCAGAAGCTAATCCATGTAGCAGCGTAACAAGGAGCCATCAGAAAAAAAATTATAAGGAAAAAAAAATGCTGTGTTCTGAGGCTGAAAGGGAATAAGTGGTTGGTGTGTTTGAAACAAAGACTCATTTTCTCACTGCACGCTCTTGCACAAGCGCCAGTGACCACAATTGAAAACTCCTTGCCTGGGTGATGTAACAATGCTGGTCTGAGCCCACTGCTCTGATGTTTTCTCCTTATAGAGGTCAATCACAGTTGCTCTTTCTGTGGCTTTTCTCCAGGGCAGTCTGACTCCTTGCTGAGCTCCGTGACCCAGTGTCACCATCATTGTCATGATGATCTCCTAAAATATTTATGGGCTGGCTCCAGTGCCCTTTGAGACACCCTAAACAGGACCAGGGTCTGGCTGCTGGACCCTGGAGCAGAACTGAATCCTGTTGTTTTTATTACAGTTTCTGATATTTTTCTTCATTTGCTTAACCAGAAAACCTAACTCATGCTCAGAGCTAATAGAGTAATATATGTATTTATATATAAAAACCCCTCTGTGTATATATGTCTGTGTCTGCAGTTACCATTCAAGTTTCAACATTGTACTGAGTTTGGCTGGGGCAGAGTAAATTATTTTTGAATGGGAAATGGGAAGAACCAAGTGCAGCGTGGTGATGCAAGAGGAGGAGACAGGGAAGCACCTGGCTTGTACAGGGGACATCTGTTTTTACTGGGTTTTACACAGTAGGGAGGGAGGAATAATTTCACACAAAAAGACAAAGAATTGACAGGATTTTATCTGGATATGGAGGAAGGAAGAAAAAAAGAGAGAGAAACTTAAAGCATGAACAATTTCTAAATATGAAGACCTGAATTTTTGAGTGACTAAATAACTGCTATTTTATTGAAACCGGATTTTGTGCCCTGTGTCCCACCTCCCTGGCACCCTGGTGGCCATTTCACTTGCCAGACTGACATGTGTGACCATGTATTTTATTCCCTTTCTAAAGGGTTTTTGATTCCTTTCCAGATGGTCCAAGCCCCAGTGGACCAAAGTGCATTCAGCCATCGTGGCACAGAGTTTTGGTACCAGTATCACTGGGACATTTTTATGTTAAAAAACAGAAGATGAGGAGGGGTCAGAAGACCATTTCACTGTATTTTAATTTGGGATCATTTTGCCTGGGACAAATTCAGTGAGTGCCTCTCTGAGGGCATTGCACATGCATATAATGGGTCTGAATTTAGCCTAATTGGCACCAGGCACTTGGCACCATCAGGAGACAGAACTTCTGGGAATCTAATTACAGCAGCAGAATGTCAGAGCTCCCAAAACTGGAACAGCATCTTCCAGGGCAATAACATTAACAGCCTCACAGCTCCTGTTTATCCATATTATTTATCTGTGAGGGAGGAACAGCAGTAGGTACAAGGATGTGTTTATCACTCATGACAAATATCTGCCCCTTAGGACAGGCCCAAAATGGAACTGGACATTTACAAAAACATCTGGGACTAAGAAATTTCAGGATAATTTCTGCTAGAAGAAGTGACAGAATTTCCATGGGGTTTGGTGCATCTGGAATGCTCTCAGGTGGTGTCAGGCTGTTTGTGATGGCCCTGGAAGCTGTCCCTGAAGAGATGCTGCGTGGGACAGACAAGGCTGTAATGTTCTGAGTGGAGAACCTTGGGACAGGAGAAGCTTTGGGATGAAAAACAGCAACCTTATTAAGCCAGGAAGCTGGCATGGAACTTGTCTGAAATATCCTAGAAATGGGCAAGTGCTGGTTTCCTGTCCCAGCCCCACAGAATGTCCCTCTTTCTCTGCTTTTTGCATAACATAAACAATAAAGTGATAGATAATAATTTTTATCCTTTCTCCTCTTGTCTCATTTTTTCATTTGGGCAGTCACAAAGTCCCTCTGTTTTGACATGAACAGATTGTTTCTTTCTCTGTTCCTGTCTCTTTTGGTCTGCATTAAAAATGTGTCTTCCTGAAAATAGAAGCCTTTGCTTGCACATTGGCTGTGCTCTCTGTATTTTGAATTGCTCATCCTTTACCCCTGACTTGGCCTATTGGAGATGCAATCAACAAATCACAGTATTTCCAGTCATTTTTCTTGCAGAGCTAATCTGGGAATAGTTCTTTCCAAACAGAATGTCTGGGACCTGCTGCTGGATTATTTCCTCTCCCTTTTATCACCTCCATAAGCAAATAATAGCAATGGTAGGAACAGAAGTGTCCTGCAGCAAAATTAACTTAAAAATTAGCTGTAGTATTCTCTGATGAGAGGACCAACTGTAAGACAGATGTTGTATTTCTCTTCTCTGAAGGATAATTAAAACTGGTTAACAAGTGGTTGTTTTTCCTGTTTTCCATACAGAACCACATTCAAAATTTGAAATAGATGCTGCTACTCCTCAGCAGTACCTGTTAATTTAGCACAAATTTTCTCATTGAATCCATTTTAGTCACCAGTTCTAAAATTGCAAAAAGTAATAATTTATGAGAGCACTGACAAGAATCTGTGTTAGATGGAGTCAAGGAGGATAATAAAGACTGTATCTATGGAAAAAAAAGGGCCATTCTGGGAAAAATTGCCAGACTTGACTCATTCTAAGCACAAAAGGTTGGAAAAGATATGAAAATTCAAGTCGGGAAAACAAAGAGAGGAAATTACTTTGCAGGACAGTAGCCAGTGAATTATTTAGTTCTTTGTAGGACTGAAATACAAAGCAGCTTTAGTTACGGGACTTGGAGAAGACTGAGGCTTAATTTTCAGACATAGCTACCTAAATCCATCAGATGTACTTCAGGCTTTAAACTCCTTTATTTTTAAGCTTTCTGCTTTTTTACCCAGATATAAATCTTGGGGTATTTAATCAAGACATATTATACTGTCTTGTATAATGTGAAAAGTTATATCTTGAATAATGTTTTGATGTTTGCTTTCAAGTTCAGTTTGGTATGTGTTAATGGGCTGGAAAAAAAGGCATTTTTGCATATGAGAAGCAAGCAGATACATAGAAAAGCGTGGTTGAGTTTTTGGAGTTTTCCCCCCAGTATTTCAAAGCCTGTGACAATATCCTGACTATTAATGGGATGAAAAAAAGGGGAAGGGGAAGGGGAAGGGGAAGGGGAAGGGGAAGGGAAAGGGAAAGGGAAAGGGGAAAGGGAACGGGAAAGGGACAGGGACAGGGAAAGGGAAAGGGA
>JAWWEY010000005.1:25237267-25248647 GCA_035582745.1 Loriotus luctuosus
GCAGCCTTGGGGCTGTGCCCATTCCCTGGGGAGCCTGGGCAGTGCCCAGCACCCTCTGGGGAAGAACCTTTCCCTGAGCTCCAGCCTCACCCTGCCCTGGCACAGCTCCAGCCACTCCCTGGGTCCTGTCCCTGGGCACAGAAAACAGAGATTGGAGCTGTCCCTCAGGAGGGGCTGTAAGAGAACCATTCATCAGGACAAGGTCTGTCTGGGTTAGAGGCTAAATATTGCTGAACTATTTCTGTTCCTGGCAAAGATGCATAGGTTGGATCAAGAATATGTGGACTGAATGCCCACAATTGAGACCTTTCTCCCCATCTACTTGTTTTAGGTGCATTCCCAGTGAAAATGAGAACTTTTTCCTCCAAACAGAACCATGTTGAGAACACAATAATTAGTTTATCCCAATGGAGAAACCAGGAGGTGTTTTTTTTCTCAGTCTTTAACAGGACTAGGTTCTTGAGGTAATCCTACAAATTTTTCACCAAATAGTTCCTGAATACAATTGCCAGGTAGAAGTAAGTTCTGAGCAGGTCCTGCCCTCAGCTGAGCTGACCAGGCAGGAGGTAGGAAACTTTTGGGAAGGGCATGGGAAGCTGCTGAATGTGGAAAAGAATTCACAAAAGAAGACACAAAAATGTCCAGCAGAACTGTGGAAGGTGTTTGGATTTTCACAGCCACCTAAGGGACAGTGGCAATCCTCAGAGGTAACTGAAAGGATATTTTGGGCACTGAGGTTTTACAGGGCCAAAAGCACCTGGATGGCCACACCAGTAACAGTCCTTGAGGTCATGATTATCTTGGCATTGGAACTGGAAATGCCAAATTTTGTACAGACATAACAAATTGGGAAGCAAAGAGAAAATGTGAAATTAGGGGATTTCCATTGAATTCTCCCAAAAGATTTTCATAATATGCTGGGAAATATTTTGACTGCTTATAGAGAGTGAAAAAAAGAAGAGGGGAGATAAATTGCTTTTTTCCATTCTTTTTGTCTTTTCTATTCTGTTTTTGTTGTTGCTGCTGTTGCTGCTGTTTGGGGTTTTTTTTGACGGTGATTATTTCATTTGTTTTGGGTTTTTTCTTTTCCTCTACAGCACTGGTTTGGTGCTGAACATTTGCAATTATTTTTTAAATCTTTACTTGAAAACTTAAAGAAGTTAAGACTTGTTTTTTTAAACAAATCTGTTCTTACTGCTCTATTCCTTGTCCATGAATCCATTGCACTCTCACTCCGAGAGAACTCCTCATGTTTTCTGTTGGTGTCTTGTGTCTTCACTGGGCTTGATGCTATAATCAAGCAGAAGAAACCTTTAGGTGTGTCTGGATTCACAAAAACCACTCCAACTTCTTATTCTTTCAGAGAGAATAATCTCTTTGTTCCAAACCACCAGGTTTTATTTTCCCAGGAGGAAAGGTCATTCATCAGGTACCAAAGTACACTTTCAGGCTAAGCTCTGCTTCCTCCTGGGGAAAGGTCCTCAGGTTGCACCAGGGGAGGTTCTGGTTGGATATTAGGGAAGATTTCTTCACTGAAGGAGTGGTTGAGCACTGGAACAGGAGTGGTTGAGCACTGGAACAGGCTGCCCAGGACAGTGGTGGAGTCACCATCCCTGGAGGTGTCCAAAAATCGAGTGGATGTGACGCTTTATGAAACAATTTATTGCGCTTGGTGGGATTTGTCAAGGGTTGAACGTGGTATTTTTGGATATTTTTTTCCTTTATCTTAAGGATTCTATGATTCTACATTTTCCCAGTTTGAGCCCCTGAAAGATTGCTGATGGTTTGGCTGTGCTGACTGAGAACTCAACAGTGCACATCTCACCTCACTGCCAACCCACTCCAAACCCCTGGAATCTCTGGGAAGGAGAGGATGAAGGGAAAAATTGGTGTGATTTATCTGGGCTTCCAAAAACTCTGCAGCAAAGTCCTTCTTAGAAGGAGATTGTGGGAACAAAGCAGTGCTGAGGTGGGAGGTGAAGGTCTGCCTGGATCAGACACCAGCTGAAAGAAGTGGGAAACAAAGAGCAGAAATAAACGGTCGATTTCCAGGCTGGTGAAAGGTTAACGCTGAGGTTCAGCAAGACTTGGAGACTCTTCAAGGACAACACTTACTGCACATGTAATTTCCCAACAAGCTGAAATAAGCAGCAGAGATCCTAATATAGATGGCATTTGGTGAGTAGCCTTTTCCATACAGACATGGACGTCCAGGTCGAGACCTCAATTTCCCTCCTCTCAGCTCCAAGGCTGGTAGGCAACAGACGTATCATTTCAGGCTCCCAAGTGATCTATTGAGATTGGAGCTTTTGGGAATACTTGAGGAAGGAGCAAAACCACAGCGAGTTTCCAGCCTCTTGAGCTGCAAACTTTAAATGAAGTCCAGAGGAGCTCTCATCTTTTATTACTCAGAATTCATTCAGTTGTACTCGCAGTGTATGACCCTTGAGTAAGCAAGCCCTGTACAGTTAATACAATAGGAGTTCTGAAAGAAGGACAAATGAGGAGAAAGCACCTGGAAAAATCAATTTTATCTCAGCTACACACTTTAGAGAACGAGCAAAGAACAGACTTTTACGTGCATTTTCTTTTTTGCTAAGTTAAAAGCATCAATATCTCTCTTCCCCACTGAAAAAAAAAATCTTCATTCTTTGCAATATGTGATACAAGAGCTAATTTTTGATGATTGCTTAGTGCACTGCAACCACACTGGGATTGGTGCAAATGAAAGCATAATTAATGAATAAAGTTATTTTTCTTTGATGCACTCAGTGACAAGAGCAGGGATAAGAGAACAGGGTGTACAACTGCTGGAAGTGCTGAACAAAGGAGGCAGCCTCTTCTAGCTGCATATTTTTCAGCATGAAAACAGTGCACTCTGTTCTGCATCCTTTTCAAGCAGTTTCAGGGTGAAATATTGTCTATGAATACATTCATAGATGCTCTTGGAAAGAGGAGTCGCCAGAGAATAAATGAGCTGCCAAGATTGTATCATGACACTTCTCTGGAGAAATATTTTAGCCTGAAAACTGATTCCTGTAACAGGAGTCAAAGCACACTCCATCTCATGGAAAACTCTGCTTGTCAGAGGCTACGTGTGGAATAATGGAGCACCTGAGGCAGAGAAGGTCAAATACCTGGGTACTTTTTGGGGGAGTGCAAGTGTGAGAGAAAAATGGGTCAAACTTCAAGGTTAACGTGTTTCACACCTCCTTATTATGGAGAGAAGGAGAAAACACAGTCCAGATGCAGATGGTGTGGCTGATACCCCTCTGTCTGTACGAGTTTTATTGAGCAAGGGTCAGTTTTAGAATCTAATTTTTCTGCCCCTGAGAAAGAGAGTTTTATATTTCATTTTAGGGCAAGGTGGGAATGTAACTCATTTTTGTACAACTGCCAGGCTCAACAGGATCAGAGAAGTCAAAGCAAGTCAAAGCATGCCTGAACATCACTGTGCACTAACCTTACTCTGGAAAAATGGATGGGAAAAAGTGAAAGAGTTCTCTGAAAAATCATTAGTTATCAGTCTGGGAAAAGGGAAATATATTACTCAATTGCATTTGTATGGCAACTTGCTTATTCCTAAACATTTTGAACATCTGACCTCAATGTTACTAATCATTGTAAAAAGTCTTATTTGTTGTTAAAAGATGAAATTGGAAAACTGAAATATTTGGGGTTAAAACTTCCCCTGATGAGGAGTATTATGCTGACATACAGCAAGTCAGGATTTGGACACTGGCAAAGTCAGGGCACTGCCAGCACCAGAAAAAAAAAAAGCTTTTTTCTCTTGCAATACTTAAACATCTAGATTACCTCTAGATTCCTTCTTCCCAGGGGTTGAGAATTAGCCCCATTTCTTTGTTTGTTTGTTTGTTTATTTGTTTGGTTTTTTGGGTAAGAAAAAGGAATTTTAGCAATTTTCAAATTGCAGGGAGTACAAAATCCTTGGCTCTGGCAGATCTCCCCCATGTCCCTGGCTTGCAGGATGGAGCTGTGAGAGCAGGGTATTTTCCAATTCCATGGAAAAAGCAAACTAAAAAGAGTGGTACCTTCTAAAAACCTGGTTTTGAACAGGATACTACAGCAGTGCTCTGATGAAGAGAAATGAGTGTAGAGATGCATTGATTTTTAGTGTAAAAATGCTGCTGAATCCTGGCCAGGCTGTGTTGTGCAGAGGGACCTGCCCTGCGTGGTTATACCACATCTCACTAATTATATTACATCTCATTAATCTCTTGCTTTCATTCAGAATACAAACAACACAAAATTTTAATCGACAGTGTTTGTCTCATTTGTTTAACAAGTTTTTTTTATCATTTTCTCAAGAATAAACATGCCATGGCTTTTGTTTCTGAGCTAGATAAATTAGCCGAAGTTGTTTGCTTTTTTCCTATAGTTTTCCTTTTATTTTTCTAATTAACATTGGAGGAGAAATACACCTGAGGTAAATACAATTCTGCTAGATTCCTAATACAAGTAAAGAATTTCATTGCTTCCAAACTCATTAAGTTAGTGGTTATTAAAGTATGCAGGCTGCTCATTGTGTCATAGAAAATAACATTCCTATTTTCATTTCCATGGTTAGCACATTGCAGCCCTAATTACATTGGATACAGGGATCCATAGTTCTGTCCTAGCCTGCATTTTCATCTGACTCTGCTTGATACTTATTATTTTCAGCTTATTATAAACTATGTCACCAATAAGAGAAGTCACAGCAGCTTGAAGTGATAGATGATTCTAGAATCAGACTCCACGAATGGGGTTTGTTCTTCCCTGGATTTTTTTTTGTCACAGATGAATTTCTTTTGCTTTGAATTAGAAGGTCCCATATTGTGAAGGTATTTTTGGAGCATCTGAGCATTACGTGAAAAACATGCAAAACCCAACTAAGCAAAGACTTACACAGATTTTGTGTTTTGCCTGAAAAGCTTTGGAATTGTTGGCAATTCAAACAGCTCCATCTTACTGAAGTGTTCAGTGTGTTTGATTTTCTTGTATTTTTATATTCTGATAAATGTGAGTTTATCTGCTCATGCCAAGGCAAACATCAGAAAAAGGAAGGATCCTGCTTAAAATCAAGCATATTTATGTAACTGCAGCCCTGACCTAGGTGCTTAGCAGTCATTAAGTATTTCCTCTGAACAACAGGTCTGGTTCCACTCCCAGCACAGCATCAAAAAGGAGATTGGACAAAAGTGAACAAAGGAGTGATGAAAGATAAATAAGGCACTTGATGGTGTTTATGGAATTATGGAATGGTTTGGGTTGGAAGGGACCTCAAAGCCCATCCAGTGCCACCCCTGCCATGGGCAGGGACACCTCCCACTGTTACTCCAAGCCCCATCCAGCCTGGTCTGGGACACTGCCAGGGATCCAGGGGCAGCCACAGCTTCTCTGGGCACCCTGTGCCAGGGCCTGCCCAGCCTCACAGGGAACAATTTTCTCCTGCTGTCTCATTGAAATATCCCCTCTTTTAGTTTAAAACTGTTCCCTTCTGTCCTATCCTGTCAAAAGCTTCCTCCCTCTCCTTTACATGAGCTCCCTTTAAGCACTGAATGGCCACAATGAGGTCAGTGAGCTCACAGTCACTCAGGGCTTTCAGTTTTCAGCGTAATTTTTACACCAGAACTGTTTTCCCCAGATTTCTGTGGGACTTGGCCACCCCTACACTTTCTATGGGAGCTATGAAAGTGACATCTCACAGCCACATGGGCAGCAATCAGGAAGGTCCATCTGGACTCCTTCCCAAATTCAGAATTCCTAAAGTGGCCCAGTGTGTGTGTCCATGGCAGGTGCACACATGAGACAAACCCAGTGAGTCTGATCTAATCCTTCTGGAAACTGAAGGAAACTCTCAAATTATAGTTGAGGAATGATCCATCTAAGACACAGTTCAATTGACTCAAGCAAAACTAATAAAAACCGATATTGCTACCAGTGACAAAAGGTTTTCCCTATTGAAATGGTCACAAAGGGTGGGTTACAGCTTTGTGTGAGTTTGACATTGACTTCAGATGACTCTTTAAGTGTGGAATGGAAGGGAGCCTACCAGAGAGGTGGAGAGGGAATTTTTACAGGGGTTTGGAGGGACAGGACAATGGGCAATGGCTTCAGACTGAAACAAAGCAGGGTTGGATGGGATATTGGGAAGGAATTGTTCCCTTTGAGGGTGGGCAGGCCCTGGCACAGGGTGCCCAGAGAAGCTGTGGCTGCCCCTGGATCTCTGGCAGTGTCCAAGGCCAGGCTGGATGGGGCTTGGAGTAGCCTGGGACAGTGGAAGTTGTCCCTGCCATGGCAGGGGTGGCACTGGATGGGCTTTGAGGTCCCTTCCAACCAAAACCATTATGTGGTTTTATAGTTTATGATTTTCTTCAACTAATGAATAGAAATGATCAGTGCAGGTTAAATTTACACATTTTAACACAGCCTCACACACACACAGGCAGTGCAAGTGAATATTCATCAGCAGCACTTCAGCCAACTGCAATCACAACTCGTTTCAGACTCCAAGGAACAGGTGATTTTTGCCTTTGTTACGAAGAAAGAGCAATCACATTAGAGAGCTTTCTCATTCTCCCAGTAATGAGCTTGAGATGACATTTCAGGAAGAGATTTTGTGTCTCACATAACAAGGCTGTTTGTACATTTTCTAATGGAAGCTGTACAAAGGTATACAGCACAAGGAGCTACTGCTTGATTTTTTTTCCTATAAGCTGAGAGTGAGTTAAATGTAAAATTACAGTAATTGTGAGCTGTTTTAGTATTGCCTATTATGTACTAGGCTTCATTTCAGTTATGGCTTTCCCTTAACTGCAGGGGAATTCTGAGGCTGTTACACTGTACTGTTCTAAAAAGGCAGAGTGTTTAGGGATTGCTGAATTTCACAGCCAAAATTTCAGTAGAAATAGTCTCCAGGAGCAAATATGTATATGGACATTATTTGCTGTTTATATTTGGGGAAAGTAAGGCACAGGAGAACAAGAAGGGCAAAGCAGAGCAGGAGACAGGGCCAATGTGGTGCTTCATCCTTCCTTCCCAGAGAAAGGAAGCAGTATCCACACTGTTCATTAAAGCTGAAGGAAAATCTTTAAAAGGAAAAAAAAAGTAAGAATAATCTTTAAAAAATGCTTTAAATACTCGTGGGCTGAACTGAAATAAAAACCCAAGGGAAAGAGAAACCAAAATCCCATTTATATCTTCAAGATGATAAGAGTTTTGAGTAGCCACTGTGAGTCTGCTGGGGAATTCAGACATGGTGACACTGCCTAAGACAAGATCTAACTACTATTATTTTGTGTATTTATTTCTGAACTGTATAAAAATGTGTATATTTATGAAAAAGACATACATGGTCACCCAGCAATATGGAAATTACCTGTACAGATCTCTGGTAAAGTTGTGTAATGCATTTACCTCATTTAAATCCTGCCTTAAGGGAACATGAGCTGCTGATTGTATTGATTATATCTTAGAAGGGCAATGATTTACAATTCCATCAAGGACACTGCCATAAACAGTAGGAGGACACTGATGACATGTATGGATGACAAAGAAGAGCCCCCTTGGGCAGAGGGGGCAGCAGAATCAGGAGTGATGGTGAGCCTGGAAGAAGGGAGGGTGGGAGGAAGAAGATTTTAGTTTTGTTGTGTTTCATACTCTCCTCCTCTGTTACAAGTAATTGGCAATAAATTAAATTACTTTCCCCGAGTCAAGACTTCTGCTTGTGACTTTAACAGGTGAGAGATCTCCCTGTCCTCATCTTGCCCCAGGAGAGATTTTCACCAGATTCCCTGCCCTGTCCTGCTGATGGAGGAGTGATGAAGAGGCACCAGGGGCAGCCCACCACAGTGCCATCAGCAGGAGCTGTGACAGTATTTGCAAGTGAGGGAAAGCAACTCAGAACCCCCACCTTAGACACTTAAATGCACTCTTTATCTCATTATAGCTCATTTATATCAAAGTCTGATCAGTGCAGTGCAGTTCCCCAGGAAAAGCTCTAACGGCCTCTCACTGGGTTGTTGCTTTTGCAATACAATCAATGCATAAAAATTCAACAGATAAATACATCTTGTGAGTTTTTGAGCATTTCTCTGACTGGAAAACAGGAAAGAGTTCATTAACTGTGTTCATCCAACTGTTCTTAGGCCTTTATTGATTCACTTATTGCTATAGCACCCAAATTAGTATGATTGATGTTGACATCTGCTCCAATTAAGTGATTTTGATTTATTAGCACTGTGGAAAAATGGGATTTTACATGATTCTAAATGTACAAGGTTTTTTTTTTATTTTGTTTTTTTTTTTTGGTTCGTTTTTTGTTTGTTTGTTTGTTTGTTTGGGGTTTTTCTTCTGTTTTTTTGTTTTGCTTTTTTCAAGAGAAGGGACCCTTTTAAGGACCTTAAAGGTTTACTCCAGGGCTGGAAGAATGCTTTGGGATTACAAATTCAGGAAAAGTTCCATCAGAAGTACACAGGAATGTTTACTGACTTGCTGAGGATGGTTACAAAGAGCTGAAGAAGAGGAGGAGGGAGTGTCCAGATCAGGGAGCCACGAGTCCTTGTGTCCCCTCTCCTCTGAAGGCCACAATGATTTCTTTGTTGCACCATCAGAGTGTTTTTATCTCAGCAGAACCATAGACTTGGTTCATTTAATGAAGTTAAATACCACAAAAAGAGATGGAAACTCTGATGTGAGGAGGAGACAGGACATTCCTCCCCCTTCTACCCCAAAAACCCAAACAAAGCCACACCCCACAGGTTTAACTTCTGAACCCTGATGTGAAGAACATCGTGATGCAGGAATAATCTCCTTCCACTTGGGCAGAGTAAATATAGGAAGTAAAAATGATCCTGGTTTAAAACACAATATCTGAGCATAACAAGAGAATGAAGCCTTTGGGGAGCTGGATGGTGTGAAGGATGGAGGTGTATACTGACCACAGAGAATCACAAGTTGTAATTGGAAGGAGGCTTGTGAAGATGATAGAAAATGTCACAAATATCAGCCAGGGATTTAACTGTAAACCCAAAGCCTTGTTTTAGTTCTGCCAGAAAGCAGCTCAGGATGTTCTCAGGTGGATAAACCATATAATAAATACTCAGTCTTTGTTTCTTTATTGTATCATCCCACCAGTCCCACCTGGCTGTGACACCTTTTGCAGTGTGTAACTAAATGTTTCAACCTTTTGTGGTGGTTGTTGTTTTAATCATATTTTTTTCATCCTGCTCCATTCCTTTGCCATATCACCTCCACTATTTATTCCATAGAAATTCTGACTGCATCTTTAGAAAGAGAAGATGCAGTCCTTGATTGCTCGAGTCAGGGGAGAATAAACCCCATGTTATTGGACAAGTAGCCTGACATAATTCCTTTACTGACTGCCATGGACAAATTCAGTTGTCTGAAATGAGTGTGAGGAATCCCCCAGGAGGGGAACAGGAATGGGATTTCTGTAATAGTTGGCAACAAAAGATCTTCCTAGAGAAACCATAACAGAAAATGTAAAAACACCAAAAGAGAGGTGTCTTGGAGTGCAGCAAGCAGGGAAAGAAGGATCTACACAGTCTGAAGGCAAAAATTGCACAGGTGGACAGAGAGGCACCTCAAGCTGTAAAAAATCTCTTGAGATTTCAAGAGTAGCTGTCAGCTGGAGCCAACCAACCTGTCAGTTGGTGCAAAGCAAGATATTTCAGGAGCTGTTGAAGGAAAGCAGAAACTGAGAATCTGGACCCACTCAGGAGCTGATGGGGCTATCACAGTGCCCTGGACTGTTTAATGTGGTGTTTGAGACAGAGCAGAGGGGAGGACACCTGGTGACCTGTGACATGACCTGTGACATGACCAGGCCACCATGTCCCATTGCACCCCAAACTGGCTCTGGACTCTCGTATTTTTCACTTTTGCTTTGTTTTTCTATTTAATCACCTTTAGTATGATTATGCCTTTACTTTAGTTTCTTTCTTATGAACCTGGCAAAGAAAATTTCTATTGGGAAGATTTGCCCTTTTTATTACCCTTCTCGTGGTCTTTCTGTTGTATCACTGCTGTCTTGAAGTAGCAAAATATCTTTTTTTATATATGCAGTATATGTGTACCCACTAAAAACTTGAATAAATTTAGATATCTAGATATATAACATTGTCAGTGAGTGGGTTCTTTTGGTTACCTGAAGTTATAAAAATGAGCTCCACTAAGGCAGCAGGCTCATTACTGGAACAGAGCTCCATCATTATGAAGCCACACTCCAGGTGCTCATTCCCACTCCAGTCCTGTGACAAATTAGTGATTCTAAAGAGTGCTCCTATGGCAACTGCTGTGCTGGCACATCCTGGCTCCTGTGGCTGTGGCAATGCCATATCCAGTGGCAATTCCCTTGATTTCCCATAAGTAATAAGGAGAAGAGAATGCTGCAATTCCAGTAGAAGTTTATTGAGCAAGGAGGACATTAGGAGATAGTTCTATTTAAATTAGGAGAGTTAAAAAGGTGCTTTCTACTTGGATACAAATTTCTCCCCAAGGACCCTGAAATGGGCTTACCTAAATTACAGGCTACTCCCTGGCTGCTCTTGACCTTAAAATTGATGCAAAGAAAAGAGAATAAATGTTCCTCTATGTCTGTTGTAAAAAATCCTAATTTGAGTCTATAGAACACACACCTATTTTATTATTATTATTATTATTATTGTATTATAATTTGAATACTTTCACTATTGGTGTGAACTGGATAAGACAAGGTTTATCTGCTCCAGCCCTTTCAGGGTCTGCCACCAAACCCTTGAGCTGATTGTGACTCTGATGACACAAATCAAGACAAAACCATGAGTGTTTCATGCATTCTTTAACATAGAGGTGAAAACTCACAAAGGAAAGTAAAAAGCAAGTGTCACCAGAAATGAGAGCACTAATAGGGATGTGTCTGGGGAAAAGACTGAAGGGAAAAAAAAAAGAAAAAGAAGACTAAAAAACCTAAATTGATTGTTTATGCCTTGAATTAATCAGTTCTGACTTCTAATATCCTGCCTGCTTAATAAACCTTAAGTAGGAAGGTAGCAATGCACTCTCCTTATTACATATGGGAAATCAATGGGATTGCCAGCCCCACTAAATGTTATTAGCAGAACACCCGAGTCAGGAGCTGCCACTTTAGCAGTTGCCATATGAGCACTGCTCAGAAATTAGTGCTTATCTGTCTCAGATCCCAGGCTCTGCAAATGAGCTCTGGGGACACCACGGGATAAGGACAGAATTTCATCCTATTAATGTGTTTGCATGACTGCAGAAATAACAGACTTGGGAGGGATTCTTTTTCTTTCTTTCTTTCTTTCTTTCTTTCTTTCTTTCTTTCTTTCTTTCTTTCTTTCTTTCTTTCTTTCTT
>JAWWEY010000005.1:25248747-25260914 GCA_035582745.1 Loriotus luctuosus
TCCTTTCCCTTTCCCTTTCCCTTTCCCTTTCCCGTTCCCCTTCCCTGTCCCTTTCCCTTTCCCTTTCCCTTTCCCTTTCCCTTTCCCTTTCCCTTTCCCTTTCCCTTTCCCTTCCCGTTTTTCCTTTTTTCATTAAACTCAGAACTGTGGTCTCAGCTTGGATATTTTGCTGCCCACTGTGGGGTTTCTGATATTTGGGAAGATGATCTCACTCTCAAACCCTTCCAGTTCTAGTGGATCTCCCTGCTCCTACCCCTCAGGTACCCAGTAATGAGCCTTTGGAAAAGCTGCTTTAAGACCCTCAGGATCAGAGAACTGATGGATATTAAGAACTCCTTTAAATTTCTTTAATAGTCACTTTAACAAATGTAAAAGAGGGTACAAGCCCAAGGTTATTTCATCATTTTAGAAGATCCTTGAAGATCTGATGATGTCTAATCTTCACCTAGGGGAACCTGGTGGTCTCCATTCAACATTGTCTGTGCTCTAAACACCCAGCACAGACAGCTTGGTTTAACTTCACCATTATCCTGAATTATGTTACCATGTCAGGCTTGTAGGATTATTAATATTTAATAAATTCACAGATCAATCTGCCTTTTTCCTATCCAATTTATAAATTATTCACAGGTTCATCTATTTTTTCCTCTGTTGTTGGCATAATCATTGGTGAAAAATAGATCTTGTTCACCAGATCTATTTTATTGTTGCTTTAAAATATATATATTTAAGAAAGGAAGTTGGAGTGCATCCAATATGTACATAAATAATTGTTTAATGCAGTGTTCTGGAGCACTTTGATGTCTTAAAAACTCTAAAAATAAATACATTTTTAAAAAACTAAAAGAAAAAATTATAAAGAGAGCACAGCAAAAGTAAATATCCATGAACTGATGGCAGAACTTTGTAGGCAGTTGCACCCACAAAGGAGAAGGAGATTAAGGAAGGCGTAATTAATATTAATTTGCTTTGGCTCCAAGACTTCTGATAAGCCCAATTAGGTGAAGTGTGCTGAGACAGGCAGGTTCTCCCATTTTGTTTTGGGCATGAGGTGAAGCCACAGGCTCAGAGCATCCCAGCTCAGGAAGAGGAGGGACTGTGGAAGCATTTCTTCTGGAATCTTCCCCATATTCTGAAACTTCTCTGCCCCTGAGCATCTTCCAGGACAGGACAAGGACAATTTGTTTTTCCAGGCCATGTAGTATTAAAGGTAAAATCAACTTTTTCATCCCAATTAGGGTTCAAATTCAGCTGAGATTTTTATTTTCCATTTAACACTAAGCCCTTGTTATACACTTTTAGAATTACATGTTAAAAACTTGTGTCTACTTAATTTCCTTGCTTGAAATTAGAAGATATCTATGTTTATATACTAATATAGTTATACAGATATAAATATATATATTTTCTGCTTTCTGCAACTGAATATAAATTCTTCAGAACAAGTCCTGCTGTTTTAGCAGGTTAATCTATTAGTTCCTGAGATTTAGCTCTTGGCCCCATTGCTCCCCATTTCTGGTCCAATCTCCCTGGAACTGACCCATAATTGAGTGCAGTGCACAGCCTGAATTAAGGACATGCAGATGAGGGCAGCACACCTAAATTAACTCCCTAACTTTGCATTTAGCCCCCTCTGCACTACCAATTCTGAAAATGAAGGGTAGGGCACGTGGAAAGAGAACTTTGCCAAGGTCGCAAGGCTGTGGATTGAAGGAGACCTTGCCAGTGTTGGAGGGCACACAGCCCCAGAGTCAAGGTCGGGAGGAATCCTGGCACTACAGGAAATGTGGTTAAAACAGAGAGAAATTTGGGCTTTAACCAGGGAGGAATCCTGGCACTACAGGAAATGTGGTTAAAACAGAGAGAAATTTGGGCTTTAACCATGTAGCTTTCCATCTCTTGGTGGCCTCAGCAGAACAGAGCACTTCTCCTGGGAAAAGGGAAAGGACAAGGCCATCCAACAGGTTCAGGAGTTGTCAGAGAGGGTCCAGAGGAGGCTATGGAGCTGCTGAGGGGGCTGGAACACCTCCCCCATGGAGCCAGGCTGGGAGAGCTGGGAATGTTCAGTCTGGAGAAGAGAAGGTTGTGGGGAGACCTCAGAGCATCTTCCAGGGGCTCCAGGAAGGGTGGAAAGGGAGAATTCATCTGGAGGGAGCTTGAAGTCCATCCAGTGCCACCCCCTGCCATGGCAGGGACATTTTCACCATCCCAGGCTGCTCCATGCCCTGTCCAACCTGGCCTTGGACATTTCCAGGGATCCAGGAGCAGCCACACATTTCCTGGGAAGTCTCTCAAATCTGTAGAAAAAGATGGAGCCACTGCAGCAGATAACCAGAATTTGGGACATTCTGTGCAAGCAACCACTAAAAACTGCAGCTGCCACGAGAACACTGAATTACTGGGCTGTGTTTTCTGCTGGTTGTCAGAAATTCTGGGTTAATGTTCAATTGATAAGTGATGATTCTGCATAATTTGTATAGATTTGCCTGACTTCAACAGTATTCCTTCCCTTAATTGTCTTCTCTGCACCCTCCAGATCTTGTCAGGAATAAATATCCTTTATTTCTTGAGATATAGTTTTGTTTGCAGCTGTTTTTATCAGCAGCTTGTTCATCCCACACCAAGGCACAGCCATAACTCAGAACCTGTGAATTTATGGCATTTTTTCCCCCACTCAGGTGCTGGTGTGACTGATGGCTCTGTGGAACTTGGGGTTTGATCAATTATTTTCCTGCATGTAACAAATCATGTTGCAATCATATCTTGCAGCTGGAAGCTTCAGAGAACAACACAAGCCACTCTTTTAATGGAGAATTTAAATTACATGAGTCATTTTTAAATCACTCGATAAAAGACTAGACAGGAAGGGGGATTGTAAGTGTTTGATATGGCTCCAGTGATCATTCTTATTGCTACAAATACAAACAATTTGGGATTTTTTCCTCGCTTCTGTGCTCTGCTAAAAAGCACTCTGCCTGTTCAGAAAACCTGAAAAATACAAATAGCTTGTGCAGATTTATATCAGCCTGGATTGTCCTCTAACATAACCTCCAGAGGAGGGGATTTTTTGGTAGCGTGGCCAAATTTTGAACAAGAGAAGGAAATTATTAAAATATTTATGCTCCTAACACATGATTTTTAAAAATCCCCACCCCAAACTGAGTATTTTGTGATGTTTTCCAGTTTCACTACTTGCAACACCAGTACAGATATTCAGTTTCAATATAAACTTAACTCAACTAATGGTGTTCACCTGAATTTCTTATTTTTACTGGAAGGGTCATTTTAAATTTCAAATCCATCCTTTGGTTGGTGCTTATGGACAAAGGGAAGGTGTCTGAATTTTAAGGACGTTTTTTAGTGCCTCCATAAAATTCTGTCCAGCAACCATTTTCCCTAGGCAAGTTTGGTTTCTTAAAGTTCTCTCTATTTTCTTATTTTCTTTTTCCCTCTTTCTCTTTGTTTTCTTTGTTTACTCACAGAACTGGTAGCACCACTTCGGCTGAAAAAAATCTGAAATGTAGATAAAAGAGTAAACTTAGCTCTTTGTAAAAGAGAAGCAGAATGCTCTTCCTTGCCCATCAAAAGTAATCCTATTTTGCATTTTTTTGTTATTCCTGAGTATTATTCAGATTCTCCCAGCAGTTTTCCCCATTTTTTTGGGTTTGCTCTGACCTGCAGAACCCCAATTCTGAAGATTTGCTCAGACCTGGTTCTGGACATTCTCAACTCATTTTGCCATGTTCTACAGAACCTCCAGGATTATTAACCTTTATACTTCTCTCACCTTTAATTTAATACATATTGTATTATTCACTTGAAAATGAATAAAAAAAGAAACAGAATGGATTTGAAGAGCCAAGTCAAAAGGATTGCTAGGACTTTTCCTATCTCCTGTTTTGATAATTATGTGACAATCCACACTGTGGTGAAGCCATGGAAAATGCAGATGTTAGGATGTATCAGTAAGAGGATTTCTCTAATTAATGGGAATTATTAGTGTTATGCCAGGCACTATTTAAACCTTGTATTGAGCATTTCTTACAGTTCTTGCTTTCAGGACTAATTCTATCTGGAGTGGATGCAGAGAGAAGTCACAGGAATGTCAGGAATTGGAGTCCCTTCCCTTGTGAAATGTAGGTGACAGATGGTTTGGGCTTTTATTTTTTTTTCATCCAAGCAAACCAAAGTCTGAGAGGAGATGCAGTTGTTTTCCATAGATGCCATAATTAAAGGATGGTCACTGGAGAAGGAGCACAATCTCCTGTGGAATGACAACAATGGCACAAGGGCAAGAAATTCAAATTAACCATGGTTATTTATTAGTTCTGTGAAAACCCAGAAGGATTATAATAATAAGTTTAGTTAGCAAATTGTATTTAAAAAAAGAGGGGGGAAGCAGGCTTGTTCCAAGAGCAAACTTAGCCAGTCTGTGAGGGGATTGAGTGATGTGACTGGATTGTATTTCATTAATTACTCTACAGATATTTAAAGATTTTTTTATAATTTTTTACAAATAGTTTCCTTTGTACTAAACATTCTTTGTACCACATTTGGAAAACTCTTCAATGAGACAGGCCTCGTTCACAGCAGAAAAAACAACATTGCAATTTCTGCAAGAAATCCTGTCATTTCATTGCCATTTCATTTGTCAGGATTCTATGCACATTCAGGTACCCCTCTTAAAAACTTCCCTTGTTACATGAAATATTAGATTTATTTATGGCAGAGGTTTTGCATCAAACAGAACTACCCAAGAAGTCTTGTATTGCTCCCCCAGCCTGTCTGGATTTCTTCTTTCCTAGAACTAAAACGACATTATCAGAAGAAGGCATCATTTTTCCCTGGCTCTAAGATGATATAAATATCCAGGGATGATCCAGTGTAGGATACAGATTCCATAAAGAAATGTGTCAGAGGTTTACAGTGAAGGTATAATCCTGTATGCTGTTGACTGAGTGATTTATGAGATGTGCCAAATCTCCTCAGCTGCTCTTGTGCTCTGGATTTTTGGGACACAGATCCATGGATCCCTTTGATTTTAGTGTATATATCAACCTCAATATTCACAGAAACATCCTAATTTTTTTGGATAAAAGATTTTAATCTGAATGAAGAGGAGGAATCTGCACAGGTGAAGCTTCAGGTTAGAGATTCACTTTCGGCTTTGACATCTAAAAGAATGTTTTTAGTGACTTATTCTTTTAGTGACGTTCTCAGAAATGAAAGATTTTATAAAGAGTAGAAAATAAATGGTAAAGATCTAAAGAAATATTTTATCATAAAGCAGCAGGAAGAATACTTATCTAGATTTTCAGGTATCTGTTTAGTGTTTAGAGATTTTGAAATATGTAATTTAAAATTACATTAATTCTTAGCTTCTCCACAAGTTGATAGCAAGCACTTGAATTCTGAATATGTTTTATGTAGAAAGTAAATTCTTTTAAGACAGAATTAAAATATAATAAAAAGAACATTTTTACTCTAAAACGTTTTTGTCAATTATCTTAGAAATCCATAGCAGTTAAGTTGTATAATACTGATTATTTCAGTGGTGCAAAACTTTGAAAATCATCAAAATTGATGCTTTGAAAACTGAGTTTGTTACCTAAAAGAGGCCTATATGTTTATTTTTATATGTAGATCACTGTGATTTTACAAAAATTTAAATTGCTGAAAATTTTTTGACTTTTGAAAATGGTTTCAAAAAACTCTTCCATCATTTTTGCTGAAAGACTGTTTGCTACTACATAGATTTTGCAGAACGACTTCAATATTTCACAGATATGTTTCTTAAAAAAATAAATTATTCATAGCCAAACCCCATTTTGTGTTTCAATTTTTTTAATATAATTTGATGACTGAATGGAAAATTCAGCCTTTCTCTTTTTTCACTTTTCAATTTTTTCTTGTTGGCTCTTTTTTCTTCCCTTGGAATACCAGTATTTCCCCTCTCCAGTTCAATGCCCTGAACAATGTCAAATGCAATCACCTACTGGGGAGAAAAGAAGCAAAATTCCTAAGGAAGGACATTCTTTTGAAGCCAATTTTCATCAGGCACTCTGGAATAAATAACATTTCTTTGCCTCGTTTAGTTCACCAGTGAGTTTGCAGAGTGTTTGTTATTAAAGCCTTCCCAGTGTAAAGTAGAGTCAGAAAAGACCAAAAAAAGGGAGAGGATCTTATTTTCACTGTGGAAGCACCTTCAGTTTCTCCTGGAATTAGTGACCCCAAGTGTTGAGACAGAATACCCACAATGATTGAACAACAACCACAAAAAAAAGATACTTCACCATACTATAAAACATTACAGAAATTTTCTCCTTATCTCTTTACCTTGACTTAGAGCAGTCCAGGGAACATTAAAAGTAATTAAGGATTTTCTGGTTTATTCTACAAAGCATTCTTCTGTCATTAAAACTCTTGAATATTAGGAGTAATCAATATCCAGGAGCGGTTTTTGCTTTGGTGAGTAATGCAGGGAGTTCAGTGAGAAGCTGTCTTGTGTTGTGAAGGATACTCCCACAGGGACATTAAATCCAGTACAATTAGCAGCCTAAATATGGTTAAATGTGTAGAGCATCACTCAGAGCTAAATAATGTATGTGTTACTCCAAAGAACATCAGGAACTTATGAATTTCTATTAAGCCTTTTTCACTCATTTTTCATTAAACATGAGAGCTGTGACCTATCTGGAGATTTCTGGTTAAATTAAGGTAATTGAAGACTGCAACCAGCAAAGGTGAGAAAGGAGCACTTGGAAATTAGTTAATATAAATGGAAGGTAATGAAGAAAATTAATGTGGAAATGTGGGATTTATTTTTTCCACAAAAAAATTAATTTTTATATCACTTTGCTTGCTATAAGCAATATTGCCCCAGATGATAAATAATTGAGGTCCCAGTCCCTCTGAAATGCAGGAAATCCACCATTCCAATGGCAGTTTGTTTATCAAGGGTGGGTTCAGTCTTCTAAACACATGGGGGGTTTTCCATAGGAAGGGCTGCAAAGGGGGATTCATCCTTGCCCAGGATGACTTGGGCACCAGAGGTGTTTCTTCATGAGTGGAATCCACGTGGGACACCAAGATCATGGAACCATCAGGATTGGAAAGGAGCTCCAGGATCATCTAGTCTAGCCTTCCATCCTGGGCAGCCTGTGCCACTGCTTCCCTCCTCCTAGGAAGAAATTTTCCCTAAAATCCAGCCTGAGCCTGCCCTGGCCCAGCCTGAGGCCGTTCCCTCTCCTCCTGTCCCTGTTCCTGGGAGCAGAGCTGACCCCCCGGCTGTCCCCGCCTGTCAGGGAGTGTGGTGTTCACATTCTCTGAACAGAGAGACACATCATTCTCTCCCAGGATTTCTCCTAGGGAAGGCAGTGAGAAGCTCAGAGAAGAAGAGAAAACAAATATCTCTAATTGCTGCTTCTGTTGTTTGGCACGTGTGGAATGTGTTATGGAGATTGTTTACCCAAAGTGATTTGTTATGGGACTCTGGTGAGGATTGTTTGGATTGATTGGCCAATTGGCTCAAAGCTGTGTCCTGACTGTCTGAAGACAGTCACAGGTTTTTCTTTAGTATCTCAGTATAGTCTCTCTTTCATACAGTATAGTATTGGTGTAATATAACATAGCTTAATAAAGCATTTGTTCAGCCTTCTGAAATCATGGAGTCAGATCACGTTATCCCCCAGCATCAATAAGAGAGTTGTGCAGAGCCACAAGGTCCCCCCTGAGCCTCCTTTTCTCCAGGCTGAGCCCCTTTCCAGCTCCCTCAGCCCCTCCTGGTGCTCCACACCCTTCCCGGCCCCGTTCCCTTCCCAGGATTAACTCCAGCACTAAACCTCATGACTTGTTTGTTTGGTGCTCAGTCAGACATCCTAAAATTAACAATATTAAATAAAATAAATTCAGGCTACATTGAGATTAAACTCGAGATCAGTGCTAATATGGTTTGAATTTGCATATATTTTGTTTGCTTTATTTATTCAGCACTACAATGAAAGCCTAATGGAATTTGCCCTTCAGAAGGGCAAATGCAGAAAACACTTAATGATAGTGCAGAATTGGGATTCAAAGAAGATGTTTCATTTTTTTTCTTGTTTATTACTACTTAGCTTTTAATGAAATATAATTGTATGATTATTAATACAGAAACTATTCACTGTCACTTATAGCAACAATTTTCATTCTAACTGGCAGCACACTGTGCTGAAAGAAAATAACCTATTGATAGTGTTTAACTTCTGATTAATATTGTGTCATTAATGAGATTTCTTTCTTAAAAAATAAAACTCATTAAAAGACAAGAATTCAGAGATATTCTGGAAAAGAAATATGCATTTTTATTTAAATTAAATTAAATTTCATTACATATTTGAAAAGACAATATATACCTAAAATACCTATAAATCACAAGCCTATAATGTATTAACAAATACTCTTCTATTCAACCAAGAGGTGTAAATGTATTTTATATATAAAGTACAGGAATCATCATAAATTTTCTGTAATTTGAATTAATTCCATTTGCTCTGTAATGAGCTTAGTTTAATCATGTTAATGAAATATTGGAACCAAAACACCTTCTGTAAACCCCGAAATGCTGAGTAAACAACCAACAGGAGTTGTTACTTTCAGTAATAGCTTCCAGAAGAGCTTTGTCTTATGCAAAAAAATATTATTTTTGGCCAAAACTGGTCTGCAGGTCCTCAAGAACTTTCATGTGAGATGGAGAATAAGGAATGTCTGACCAAAAGTGGGTGACAGGATCAGTCTGCAGGCACAACTTGGTCACTGTGTGTGAGGGTGTAGGAAAAAGTAGCATTAATAACAATAAAAAAACCCCAAAAATATTAGCAAGTTTTAATAAAATTGATAAAGCTGTGTAACATTAACACCTCTATAGAAATTTTTAGTTCATAGTCTGAGCACTGCAGATAATTTGTGTTGGAACAATCTACCATGGATTTTCCCTCTACGACTGAAAAGTTATGTTGTTTTTTTTCCCTATTACTCTTCTCTACCTTAAGCAAAAAAAAATCAAAGAAATTGTATTTTTGGGAGGTCAAGAGTAAGAGAATAGCAAGAGGAATCCTAATTTTTATTTCTTATTTAATTGAGGTATATCACTGATTTTATATACTTGAAAATAGTTCCACAATTTCCCCTCTCTTTACAGAATCCCAAGAAGGTTTGAGTTGTGAGGGACCTTAAAGATCATCAGTTCCAGCCTCCCTATTTGGAAATGTGGTTTTAGCTTCTGCTAAACTTGGTCAAATAATGACCTATATGATTTTTTTCATGCAACTTTGTCTTTTATATTTGCCTTTCTTGTGCTATTTTGGGGGGGTGTGAGAGACATGCCCAGATTTTTTTTAAGAATATTAATGGATTGTGAATATTTAAGAAATTATGGTGAGACAACATTTTCTCTGTGCAAACACCCTGGCCAAGAAAAATAAAAGTCCTTATTAATATAGTGCAGAAACTTGTGTCCTTCAGAATATGGTTTTGTGGGAGTGGTGAGCTTTGGTCAAATGTTGGACTTGATAATTTTGGGGTTCCTTCCCAGCCTTAATGATTCTGTGATTTAATTATTCACATTCCAGGGGGTGATGGGGTACAGCAAGATGTGTGAACTGTTAATGACTCTAAACCTTCTTTTTGATAGAAAAAAGCAAATTAAAACATGGAACCATCACCTTGTGCAGGATATTTTAAAAGAGCAATGAGAAATACAAACAGCAAAGACATGGAAACGTTGTGTAAGGTAAATGATTTATTTCTTTATTTATTTCTTTCACTGGGTGCATTTGAGACATGAAACTCAGCTCTAAATGTCCCAATAGCCTACAGGTTGCTGCAGTCAGTTATACAGCCAAACTTCCTTTTGCTTTGTATAGAGATCATTATTCTTTATATTTTCTTTTCTCCCCAGTGGATAAAACTTCAGAGAAAAGCATTTAAAACCCTTATAAAAACTTCCATCCCTGAAAATAAGATTGCCTTCACCTCTGGAGTGGCATCTGCAATCCTGGGCTATAGTTTGAGTTGTTTTGTTGGGAGGTTATCCCTGATAAAGAGTGAGGGCTGGAAGAAAATTTAACTCCTACTGGAAATATTTATTTGCTGCTGCATTCTGATACATGATCTGGTTTCCAAAAGCTTTTATTACAGCACTTCATTTGCATTAATTACATACTCAAATTAGAAAGTATATTTGGGCTTGTAGCAATTTGTAGAGGAAATGATGTGTTTTAATTATTGTTTGCAGCTTATTGTGTGATATTTCTTTGAAGATTAATTGACCTGGAAAGAGGAGGGAAGGATCCTCTTTTTGGTGTTCCATGAACTGCTTGAAGTCAAGGGGAAAGCACTGGAGGGAGCAGGGGAGCTTCTCCTTTCCTGCTCCTGCCCAAAACTGGCAGGGCTGGCCAGTTGAAATGAGATACTGGAGCAGCTCCTGGGAGGGCAGGAACAGCACCCAGAGACTCCAAATGAAATTTAACACAAAACAGAATGCCTGGGAAGAATCCTGGCCTGGGGGTGTGCCTGGGAACCAGAACCTCCCTGCAGAGATGCATCAAGCAAACAGGAGACAATGATAAACCTTATTTTTCAGTCTTTTTTCTGTAAGAACCTCAGGGTTTTCTCTGGGTTGTAACCAAAATTATTCTTCTTTTCATTCTGCTACAATATGATTTTTTAAATTCTAGATTTTTCTGAGGCTTGGAGGGAATTAAAGAAAGCTACAGACACCTTGATGGTCTAACAGAAATGAAGGTCCTGAATTTACTAAATATAGTGGTGTTATATATATATATATATATATATATATAAAAAAATAATACATAATACATATAATATACATAATATGTATAATATATCTAATATAATATATATTATATAATACACATAGTATATAATACTGTATATATTATATAATATATATATAAATATACTAAATATAGTGGTTATATATATTATAATACATAATACATATAACATATATCATATGTATAATATATCTAATATGATATATTCTATATATATAGTATATAATACTATATATATATATTATAGATATAGATATAGATAGATATAGATATAGATATAGATATAGATATAACCACTATATTTAGTAAATTCAGGACCCTCATTTCTGCTAGACCATCAAGGTGTCTGTAGCTTCCTTTAGCTTCCTTTAAATCCCTCCAAGCCTCAGAAAAATCTAGAATTTAAACAATCATATGGGGAAAGTAACAAAGCAAACAAATGAAATTGTAATTTACTTGTGTGGTTATAAATGTGGTTATAAATGTTGACAGAATAATGGAATATCCTGAGAGGAAAGGGACCCACAGGGATCATGGAGTGTGACCCCTGTCCCTGCCCAGACACCCCAACAATCCCACCCTGTGCATCCCTGGGAGTGTTGTCCAAACCACCCTTTGGTAATTCAGCAGCCAGCCAAGCTCCTTCACAGTGCATTCTTAATAAATATTTTTATTGAGGAAGCTCCACTTCCCATATTCGATTTAGAGGGAATGAGTCACCTTATCCTCAAAGGCACCACTGGGCAACATAAAAGCTCCTATTGGATCCAGGATGTTTGGGTATTGATATTGCTCACAGCAGGAGCCACTCAAGAAAATAATTCCATTCAGGACCTTCCTGTAAAAAAAAATAAATTAATTAAAAAAAAAGATAATTGTCTTTGGTTTTGCTGAGAATAAATACTAATAAAGCTCAGTTAGGGGATCCTCCTGACCCACTTCTTTGCCATTAATTTAGTCTGCATGTGTGAGGGTTTTTTTATAGTATTTATTACCTAGTCTCTATTTCCAACTTCATGGCAAAAATCATTGAATTCCTATTTATTGGTATGATAGCTTTTCTATTGCATCAACACTCACATTTGGATTTCTTAATTGTATAACCCACGTTCTTGGTAATTTAGTTTTTGTAATGCAACAACAATTATATTCGGTTTTTTTTAAATTATATAACCCAGTGTATGAGCACCCTCAACAACCAAACTTCTGCTCCCTAAGGAACAACTGGAGCTCAGGGAAAGGTTCTTCCCTCAAAGGTGCTGGGCACTGCCCAGGCTCCCCAGGGACTGGGCACAGCCCCAAGGCTGCCAGAGCTCCAGGAGGGTTTGGACA
>JAWWEY010000005.1:25282292-25309439 GCA_035582745.1 Loriotus luctuosus
TCCAGGAGGGTTTGGACAAAGCTCCCAGGGATGCACAGGGTGGGATTGTTGGGGTGTCTGGGCAGGGACAGGGGCTGAATCCATCCATGATCCCTGTGGTTCTCTTCCCACTCTGGATATTCCATGATTCTGTGATCCTACACTCATGCCAGTGAGTCACCACATGCTACTTGCCCAAAATTGTTTAATTTACTCCCTGGATTCACTGGCAATTCTGTTTAGAGGATATTAATTGGAAATGTGAGTCTGTCCCCAGAATTAATTCATGCCTTTTGGCATTATTGTTTTCCTCTTGTAAACTTCTGTAGCCAGATAATTAATTATTTTCTCCGGCATACAGAATATGTTGCCAAAGATAAACTTAACTATGATATCAGAAGAACAGATCTCTCTCTGGTTTTTGTTTTCAATTTTATTCTTATTTTTCTTCATTATTCTGCTGAATGTGGATCAGAACTTGATGAGATAACACACAAACATCATCCCAGTAAGAAACTGCTGAGACTGCACTGAAAAATATAAGGTAACATACCTACAAGATTCTGAGGTAAGGATGTTTTTGTTTTATTCAGCAGATACCAAAGCAAAGTTCCATGTTCAGCACAGTAAATACTGATTTAAACATCTTATTTAAATTTTAAATGAAATTAGGTGTAATTGTAATGTTTGATACTGGAATTTGGTGTGAGGGAATCAGAAAACGCACAGGTAAGTCTTTGGAATAATGAGTTTATCTAGAAAAATGAGTACTAATAAGCACTAGATGAACAATTTTGTCTGCAGCATGAGGTATTCTGAGAAATAAATGCAGAATATTTTGGTGACAAGGTCACAGAGAGTAGCTCAAATAATCTACTTTATTTTTTGTCTGGCACCCTATGATGTAATACTCTGAATGAAATATTAAAAACTGTTCATTTATATGGTGGTATCTTTAGACTCTTAGACTATTTCTCAAGATAGTCTTCAAAGGATTGAAAAAATGAATTATGGAAATCAAAAAGAAAAAAAGGAAAAGAGTATTTTTAGTTTGAGAGCATGTGGTAAGTTGAGTCACTAAATCATTTTATCTCAGGATTAAACCCAACCTTCTAGACTGGCAGCAAGAACTTCCCTGCTTTCAAACTTCTGCTGTAACACAAATTTTGGTGTGATCATTTTTGGTTTAATCCATTAGATAAGTCTGCAACAGAATACTTAATAAATTTATTACTATGGGATGTTTTTCTTCCTTATTGCAGAAGTGTTATGACAGTCATGGAAATGAAGCAAATAATGATGTCAGTGGTTGTTAATGAGAGTTTGTGCCCCAGGATCTCACATCTCCTCATTCCCACACCAGTGGGATCAGGGAGAGAACTGGGAGGGTAAAAACTGGATGGGCTGAGATAAAGGCAGTTGGACAGGGGGAGCAGAAGCCACCACACAAGCCAAGCAAAACAAGGAATTCCTTCAGCCCTTTGCAGGGCTGGGCAGGTGTCCAGCACCTCCAAGAGAGCATCCCATGGAATATTGACTTGGGAAGACACCAACCACCCCTGAAACACCCCCCATTCCTCCTTTTCCCCCCTGTATATCCTGAGTGTGAAGTGACCTGGTCTGGGACATCCCTGGGGTCACCAGGAGAGGGGCAGGAGAGGCCTTGGTTCTGGGTGAGCCCAGCAATAACAACAACATCTCTGTGTTATCACCCCTGCACTCTGCACAAACCCAAACCCAGCCCTAGACAAGGGAAGAAAATGAACCCCAGCACAAGGGGGAATTGTCAGGAACACCAGAGGGGGATGGAAGCAGACCCTGGCATCTAGGAGGATGGGATATTCCAAGGCTGAGGTGCTGCTGAGTGTGCCAGGATCTCCCCAGAGCACGGAGCATCCTCGGCTGCTTTTCCCCAAAGGTCAGAACCTGGGGGGGAACGTGAAAATTCCCGGTGACCAAGTTGTTCTGTGGTGCCATTTCACCAATTAAACAAAAGTGTGTGGCCAGAAATGGAACCCAGATCAACTCCTGGCTTCATGGGTGAGGCAGAAATGGAACTCAGATCAGCTCCTGGCTTTGTAGATAAGGCACAAATGGAACCCAATTCAACTCCTGGCTGCATGGGTGAGGCACAAATGGAACCCAATTCAACTCCTGGCTGCATGGGTGGGGCAGAAATGGAACCCAAATCGACTCCTGGCTGCATGGGTAGGACAGAAATGGAATCCAAATCAACTCCTGGCTTCATGGGTGAGGCAGAAATGGAACCCAAATCAACTCCTGGCTGCATGGGTGGGGCTGTTGGGACAGCTGTGACAACAGGACATTCCTTGATGTTTATAACCCTTGGGTTTCACACATCAGGAACAGAGCAGGGGGAGATTTGGCAGCCCAAATCTTCTCTTGGAGGGTGGCAGAGCACTGGTCAGGCTGCCCAGAGGGGCTGTGGGTTCTCCTTCTCTGCAGACACCCCAAACCTGCCTGGGTGTGACCCTGTGCTGCTGCTCTGGTGACCCTGCAGGGCTTGGACTGGGTGGTCTCCAGAGGCCCCTTCCAACCCCAGCCAGTCTGGGATCCTGTGATTAGAGCTGTTGTATTCATCACTCAATTATTAAAGGTAAAAAAGAAGGTCAGTCATGTTTGTATCACCTGAAATTCCTCAAATGTCTGAGGGAGGGATTAATGCAGATGCAAATTGTTCTGGCAGATGCACTGGAAAAAGGGAAGTATGCTTAAAATTTTAATTTTAAATTTATGGGTTTCAGTAGCTTCACCTAGGCAAGTAAACATATGCAAAAGATGTGCCTGTGGTAACAATAAGGTAGATTCTGCAGAAAATTACATAAAACCTCATAATTGTTCTTGTTGTTCACACTTGTCTTTTCACAGAGAGGAAAAAAAGTAGGAATATTAGGTAGAAATATTCAAATTGTCTGTGGAATAGCAATAAGGATGAAGGCAGAGACAGCAATCTGGATCTTTCTTATATTTTTGAATTTAAGAAGATTTTTAAAGTTCCTAACTTTTATTTGGTTTTTTATTTATTTGTTTGTTTAATAGTTTATTTATTTGCTTATTAGTTTATTTATTTATTTGTTCATTTATTTATTATATTTTAGGGGTTTTTGCCCAACACCTGGAACACCCCCTGTTTTTCACCCCAGGCTTGCACCTTCCAGTGTAATCCTTGCAGTAGATTTGGTGTTGGAATGCACAATTCAGGATGGATTCTTTGTGAGAGAGATGTCTTTAAACATCCCAGATGCAAGCACAAAAGATAATGCAGAGATAAACTTCTGTACAGTTGTGTCTCATTGGTAAAGCTATTACTGTTCAGTGAGATTGAAAATAAGTAAATAGTTCAGTCTGGGAATTGAGTATTTCATGCTGATTTTCCTGGCAGAAACTCATAACCTGTTATCAGAAAAAAAACCCCGAAAACCAAACCCAAATCCAAACAAACAAACTCAAAAATAACCCACCAAAAAAAAAAAACAAAAAAAACACCCAAAAAACACAGCACATAACACAGGTAAATCATTCCAGCACATTTCTAATCAGATCATATTTAAACCTGTACTCATTATTAAAGCACAGGATTAGTTGTGTTAATTCTTCATATGGAAAGTCTTGTTTTAATCCTCTTACAGTCTCAGGCTAAAACAAAGGTTTTGAGTGTTAGTCCTGTAGGTTTTGTCAGGCCTGTACATCTCACTGCAACACGACTGGAGTCGAGCAAGAGGGCAGAATTTTTGATTCTCTGGTGCATCCCAGTCTAGGGAATTGGTTTTATTCCCTAAATAAATAAATAGATAAATATAGGTTTGGGGTTTTTTCAATTAATTAATTAATTAATTAATTTTATTTGCTGTTCATATGCTGTAGAAATTTATTTCAGGAAAGAGATGCACAGTCCAACTGAGCACACCTCTCAGCTCTGGTACAGTTCATGGAAGGTTTTGTGGGCTAATGAAACTACCATGGCCCCAAAGATATTCCTGTAAGCCCATCAAGTTAAAATCATACAATCCCAGAATTACTAAGGCTGGAAAAGAAGTCCAACATCACCAAGTCCAAGCTGTGCCCAATAGCCAACTTCTCCCCAGCCCAGAGGTCTGAGTGCCACATCCAGGCTTGGATGGGGACTCCAACACCTCCCAGGGCAGCCCCTGCCAAGGCCTGACCACCCTTTCCATGGGGAAATTCCTCCTGATGTCCACCCTGAGCCTGCCCTGGCCCAGCCTGAGGCCGTTCCCTCTCCTCCTGTCCCTGTTCCCTGGAGCACAGTCCGACCCCCCGGCTGTCCCCTCCTGTCAGGAGTTGTGCAGAGCCACAAGGTCCCCCTGAGCCTCCTTTGCTCCAGGCTGAGCCCCTTTCCAGCTCCCTCAGCCCCTCCTGGTGCTCCAGACCCTTCCCCAGCTCTGTTCTCTTCCCGGGATACGCTCCAGCCCCTCAAGGTCTGTCTTGTCCCCAGTGCCTCAAAACTGACCCCATGTTATTCTTCCATCTTTACCAGCCTCACCATAATAATAATAATGCACCTTAAACATGATTAAGATCATGAAATGAGCAGTAACATTTTTTACTATTTTATCAGAGAAAGAAGTAAACTAAAAAGGACCATAATATTTGGAGATGGTCTGAGACTTGGTAACGGGGGCCTATAAAATGACAAGGAACATGCAGTTTTTAGTCCACCAAAAGGTCACCTACAGGGCATCTCTGAGCCTGAATTTATCCCTTCATTTTGTCTTTGTGAATGTTTCACACAGACTTCCATATAGGAATAGACTCTTCAAGGAGCCTCTTCAAAGTTTTGATAGGGGAAACAATTTGATTCAGTATTTCAGTGTCACTGTTTAATCAGCTATTAATGGATGCAGAGAATATTTGATGTGCTTTCTCTTTGTAGATTGTGGATTTTTACTAAGTCAACTGAACTTTATCTTCAGAGAAATGGAATATTCTTTGCATATCATTTATTGCAAGGGATTCTGTTACAAGGAGGTGGAAGTGCAAATGGAATTTTTGTGGTTTTGTATTCATAAAGAGATGCTAATTCCTCTGCTTTAAGCAGATTATCATCAGCCTTCCAAGAGCTGGGGGAACATGTTGCTTTTAAGGACATAGATAATCTGGGCAGAGATTAAGGCACACTTGTTCACTGTGAGATTATACTGAATTTTGGGAGAGTTAAATCCCATTTGTTAAGAGTTTTTCTGTCGACATTCATGGAATCCCAGTCTGGGTTGGCCTGGAAGGGACCTTAAAGCCCATCCAGTCCCACCCCTGCCATGGACAGGGACACCTTCCACTGTCCCAGGGTGCTCCAAACCCCATCCAACCTGGCCTGGGACACTTCCAGGGATCCAGGGACAGCCACAGCTCCTCTTAGGGGTGGATTTGAGTGTGATTTGTTTTGTTTTTTAAATCCCTTTCCACTTCCACAGCTGAATTCCTCCATTACTCCTTGAGTTCATATGAAGAGGTTGGAATGAGCAGGAAGATAAAAGTCACCAACCAATGCCTTGGGACAAAGAAAATTTAAAACTAAGTTCTTGCTGTTTGCTTATATTGCTGCAGATTAAAGACTGATTGCCATCTTTAGGTTTTTAAATGCTCTCTTTTACATAGGTCTGAAATATGGTGGTATCCATTTTATTTTAATGTCTTTCAATCTCCTATCTTGGAATTTAATTTGGTTTTCTATCAAGTTTTCTTGTCTTACCTAGGGTAATTTTTTTACACAGCATCATTTTTTTTGTTATAAGTTACTATAGCAACTTGGAAAAATTAAACATGAGAAATCTGTGGAGACTTCAGGCTATCTAATTTTTATGTTTCTGTGATTTTCCAGTAGAAAGAGAAGTTCTACTAGATCTAAATATAGCTTAAAAAAACCCAAATGTACAGGAATCACTTATCATAGAGCATGAATCCATGCAAATGAAGAAACAATTGCATTTACTAAAAAGCAGAGTGTAGAGAAAGGCTGTGGGAGAAGGGGAATGAAAGAGTTAAAAAGACAACTCAAGGACACAACAACCTCATCCTGTAGGGAATTCACCTCCAAAACTTCAAATAAAAAACTATTTAATATTTAAAGCCTTTTTTCTTTTTTTTATGGGTTATTTTTCATTAAACAGCTTTTGGTTATGTCTTACCTGGATTTTTCAGCAGGAAATATCAAGGCCTGGTAAATTCAAGGAGCTAAAAATCTCCGTGGATTCCTTGGACAATGCTCTCAGGCACAGGGTGGGAGTGTTGGGGTGTCTGTGCAGGGCCAGGAGTTGGATTTGATCCTTGAGGATCCCTTTGAAGTTAGGTTTTTCCATGATTCTATGCTTTAAACCTACACAAATCTGATATATGCTCAACAGGTCCTGTGATTTTACTGTTTTTGGTGAAAGTCTGGATTTAGAACAAATCCAGAGGTTGCTCCTTTCAATATTGGCACTGCTGACACAAATTCAAAACAAAGGTTTATTTGCAAATTGTTAATTTGATCATTTTGGAAACAGGAATGGAAATAGGTAGCTATTTTAGCAATTTCATTACAGATCAAAATCTTTAGTCTTCAGAGCTCCTCTGGGAAAGTTCCTTCAAAAACAGAGGCACCAAATTCATTACAGAAATATTTAATTTCTCTGTATTCTTGCATTAAATATGCACATAATTATCTGAAGTTTATCTACAGAATATGAAAAAAAGAGACTTTTTTCCTCCCTTTTCACCAGCACAGGGCTTGGTGTCACCTTGGTGATAGAATTTGAGCAGGTCAATGCTGAACCAGGTTCAATCTCCAGTTTTTCTTGAAGTCTCTCATCCTCCACTTCTCTTCTCCGTGGGTTTCCCTAAATAAACTTCTCTCTCCTACTGTTCAACAACTTTTTGTTTGATTTTCGTTCTTACTAAAAATCATTAATATGAATTTAGCTAACCTAGAATGATCCAGCAGTGGGGAATGTGATGGGTTTGTGCACTGATAGTGCCTGTGGAGGTCTAAATAATAGATGGGGCTGTCACTCTCCTGACAATAAACTCAGGAAACTCCAGTGTTTTATGAGAAAATTCACATTTAGATACAAAATGGATAATTTCACAATTTCAACCAGGCTCTTGAGGAAGCACGCAGATATTTCACTTCATCTTTATTGTCCAACAGCTTCTGGCTTGTTCCTGGTGATGAAGGAAGAAAATTCTCTGAGGGAATAACAACACAGAAACCAGAGAATCTACTGAGTTGGGAGGGACCCACAAGGATCATTGAGTGCAAATCTTAGCCCTGCACAGAGCATCCCCAAGAGTCACAGGAAAAATCTTATATTTTTCCAGTCTGGAATAAATTCAAATCCTTTCTGCTCACAACCATTTGCATAAAATAAGCTCACAGCAATCTTCCCAATGTCATTCCATATTCTGCTTCAGGTGTGTAGGGAACAGCCTCGAGTCTTCCATAAACCATAATAATGGTATTTATGGTTTCCCACTGACTCCACAAGCAATTCACCTCTCCAGGAAAGATTTAACCCTGAGACTTGGCACTGGAAGTCCTCCTTACTTAATCTTTATGATCAACATCAATTTTGCTATTTAACATTAGAAGTGAGTCTTGTGATCAAAAAAAGGAGGATTTTCTTCCACTTCAGCCCATATATTTGTAACTAACCACAGCCAGGGGAGTATTTCCAGGTGACCTCTGTGTTCCTGAGAATCCTCTGCTACAGGATATTGTAAAACACTCAATGCTAGGAAAACCAGGCAATTTATTTTGTTGTTGAGACACAATGCATTAGGTAAATGTTAGACACTGAAAAACAAACACGTTCCCATACAAAAATAAAGTAAAAATATAGATATAGTCCAACTAGAAATCTCATTATCTGCTGATTGGTGACCAGGGCAGAAGTTAACATTCCAACCTGCTGCCTGTGTCACACCCAGCAAAAACTTGGCATTTGTATTTCTTGGGATGGATTTTTCTCCAACCCCATGTTTCATGTACTTATAAAACAAGTCTGAAAATCAATAAGGAGGCAGGGAGAAATCTTAACCCTGCTCATACCAAAGATGTTAAAATATTTCTTTCTTTCTTTCTTTCTTTCTTTTCTTCTTTCCTTCTTTCCTTCTTTTTCTTTCTTTCTCTTTCTTTCTTTCTTTCTTCCTTTCTCTTTCTCTTTCTTTCTTTCTTTCTTCCTTTCTTTCTTTTCTTTCCTTCTTGTTCATTTTGTTTTGCATTTGCTTTAAAACTAGTTATTTTTCCAAGATGCCATTATTCAGGATATATCTTGCCCAATTTTTGTTCGGCATCTAAATCTTTCATATGAGGAATGAAGCCCTTTTCTGATGCCTTCAACTTTATTGTTTCATAAAAATTATCTCCCAACAGTACCACAGTCTTAGAACTTTGATTTATATTTGCACTGAATTGTTATTTGTCTGTTATTGTATCAAGCTCACACTTAGTAACAATTCCAATTTTCCTTTTGTACCCACAAAAAACCTGGCACTAGAATTCCAAGACGTACCAAGCTCAATGCAAAAAAGCAAAAACATAAAGCCATATTTTCAGGCTATGCTGGATCCCATCAGAAAACTTCCAGCAAAAGGAGGAGAAAATGAGTTTTATGTGGATGACACACAAAATTTTTCAGTCTTCTACAGAAAAAAAGACTTTGCCAGCCCGCAAAATCATATTTCCTAATATTAACATGAGACTGACCCACTAAAGCCTGGTTATGAAGCCCCACTTTTTGTTATCATGAGTATCAGGTTTACAGTAGGGTGAGGAAAACCTTTAACTCAATACACTTTTAAAAATAAATCTGAACTTTATAAGTTTTTTCCCAGAAATATCACTCATTTTATTGAATTTTTTGTTATTGATTTTTTTTTTTAGACTAACATTCCTTAAGCTGCAAATGTCAAGGCAATGTTATTTGGGGGATGCCTTTCTGAGCATTGAAAATAAGAATGAGACTGAATTGTTTGAAAAATGGTGTTGCTGGAATATTTCCTTAAATTTGGCAGGAATTATATGCAGAAAAACCAACCAAACAAACCACTTTACAAGAAAATAAAGGTATCACCCATTGGCTTTTATTGTTAAAGATTATAGCATTTAGTGGACCTTCTGAGGGCCACTTACAGATGCAAGTCAAGAAACTCAACCAGCAAAAATCAAATATTTTGTTGGGGAAATAAAAGAGAAGATTGTTGGTGTGTGAGGAAAACAAACCTTATCAATATAAGAAAAAACCATCCTTGATCTTTATTTTAAAGGACTTGTTTGTACACAAGTGGCACAAACAGAAAACTGTTCATTTAAATGCTTCTCCTTTTCAGTCAGGCAGGTTTAAACAGAAATCTGTAACAGGAAATTGAAATAATTACTTTGCTCTTGTTCTGCAGCCCCAGTTGAGGGCATTTCTTATATTCTGAATATTTCCTTGGAAGTAGTAGAGATCTCAAAATGTAAATATAACCTGCAGTCAGGGTACTGAGCTTGCACCATCCCAGGCCTGGAATTAACCCTGCTGAGGCACCTGGCATTGAGCTGCCAAGGGAAAGGAGAGCTGGGCTCTGTGGTTGGCTTCAATCCCAGAAAGAAAGAGATTTTTTTGGGGGAAAAGGCTGGGCAGAAGTATCTGTGTGCAGCACAGGGGAGTTTCAGCACATCCCTAGCACAAGGGGAGCTTCTCAGAGGCTGGGAAGGCTGAAGGAAAAGCCCCAGGGGAAGACTTGCAAGGACACAGGAGGGCAATCTCTGCTCTTTTCTGAGGAGAGAAGTCTCATGGAAAGAAACTATCAGCCCTCAGGAGGATAAAACTTCTTCCCATGTGCTTTTTATGGAATTAATATGTGAGTATTTAACATTGGGAGAGTAAGTCCAGATGCCTTTGCTCTTCATGGGGAAAAGGTGGGAAGGAATTCTCTTCCAGCTGGAGAATATCAGGCTGACCTCATGAGGATGCCAAGGGGAGATGACATGGAACAAGATTTTCTACCACCAACACCCTCATGGTGAAAACCTCTGGCTCTGGGGAATTCCTGCATGGGAGAGGTGCCTGCATTTCCCCAAATCCCTCTGAGCCACACCACATTTACCTTTTGTTATGCTAGACTGTGGACAGAAATAAAAATGTGACTAACTTCTATTTCTTCTCTCTTTTTCCTTTTCTGGACAGCTCATGTTGGCCAAGGACGACATATTAACTTATATTATATCCAATTTATATTATTTCCTGAAGTGACATTCCTTCTCTATTCCACCAGCCCTGCTGAACTGCACAGGACACTGCCCAGATTGCTGCCAAATTCCATGGAAATCTCTCTCTTTCAGAAATAGAGCAGGTTCACAGCCAGAATTCAGCCCCTCTGTGTGCTGTGGTGGCTGCTGAGGAGGTAGAATCCTGTCCCAAATTTACAGGACTATTCTTCACTGGAACTTTAACCTTGTATAATTGAGTTTCAGAGCAACCCCTCCTCTCCCTCTGAAGTTCAGCCAAGCCTCAAATGTTTTCACTTTGTCCTGCTGGAGCACCTGAAGTCCATTAATCATCACTGTCTGACCAAGGTAATTATTAATGGATGTCCCAGGCAGCAGTGATTCACCTGAATTTTAGGGTCACATATTTTCTTCAAGATGTTGTTGCTGCTGTATTAAAAAGGGTAGCTCATTTTTAATTAAAAATATATAGTAAGAAACCTCTTCCTCCTTATACAAGGGCCATATGGCAAGACAGAATTAGAATTTACTTTGCCTTTTACCTTCATTTTTCTAGTTAGAGCTCTGAAACCATCCATAAAACCATGCCTGGCTGAATTGGCAAAGAGAGTGGTTTTCTGTAAATAATATTAAATATTGAGGCTATATTATTAAGTGCTCATAAGTAGAACAGTATTTCTTTGAAAATTTTCACTGCTGCTTACAAGATGAAGATGATGTCCAAGACAAGCCAGCTTGGAAATAAAACTTGTAATTTTCCTGGAATAGCCATGTAAAAGTCAGTTGTCTTCACAACAATGGGTCATGATTCAGTCTGGTGATAACACTGCTGTTAATTTTCCTTCATTTCCTTTTTCTTATCAAGGATTAGCTCTTTTAATGATATTATTATTGGAAGGTACCTCAGTTATTGCTGCTGCTGTGTTTATACATCCTGTTTTCATTGAAATTGTGAAAAGAACATCTTTATTTCAGAGAATGGCTGCTATGTGTGCAGTTTGTCAGTCTCTAAATCTTCTGTTAAAAGTCAGGAATTGTTGATATCACCACAGGCCCATATACCTATTTTTTCAAAGGATCTAGAAATTATAAAATCAGGACATTTCTCTGGTACACATAGGGACATCTGCATCTTGTCTTTACCATGAATACATGTTTATTTTTATGTCCCAGAGAGGAAATTTGATACCCCAAGCAAAGAAAGCCAACAGGTACAAAGCAGATTATGCCTTCTAAACATGGTATACAGAACCTAAAGAGCTTGTAAGCCCGTGTCTATCCTAAAACCCAACAAAACAAATATACAAGTTAAAAAAAAATCCCCTCTGGACATGGCTGCTGCTCCTGAAAAGTGGTCAGATAAGTCACAGTGCTACAACATTAATATCAATTTCTTCTGAGAAGGCAGAGGAATGATTTTCCTAATTTACAGTTTCAAATCCTTTCAGCTTTAGACCTTCCTGAAGCATTCTTCACCTCAGAAAAAAATCCATCCTTTTTACATGGTTAACTGGGAAAAACTCCCTTTTACCTCTGCTCTTGTGGGTGTCTTAATGTGACTTTTGCTGCTTCCCGGAAGAATTAAGTTATATGCAATAAGGTTTTATGAAATTCAATAAATGATGCTACAGCTTATAGATAAATGTGTGTGGATATTTTAGTGATAGAGCTCCATGACTCTGCTGTGGTTGTAATTAAGGAATGTGTCTTTGGCAAATGGCAGGGAGAAAAATGTTATTAAGAGCTGCTGCTGCAATGGAATTTCAGGATCCCAGAATGTGGAAACGGGCCCCAGTTCAGAGGGAAGGAGCTCCTGAATTTATTTGTGGCAATAAATCCCAGGACAGAGCAGAGGCAGGGCTCAGCACAAGTTTTCAATGGAGTGAGGAGAAGTTGGAGTGCTCTGATTAATTGGGATGCAGCTCTCTGTGGTGGGAGGAAAACCACACTGCCACACCTGCTTGCAGGAAGGAAGGGGGAGCTGGTTAGGTTTATTAAACACTGACTCATTCAGGTGATGAATACAATTAAATGAAATTATTATCCTGCAAGATTTTTGTTTGAGCTGCTTCAAAGCCCAAAAGTAAGCTCTGTGTCATGCTGAAGAATTGTTACTGGCCCAAAGAATGAGTAAAATGTTAATGTTTAACAATTAATGGAAAAATTATGTGAATGGGACTAAAGGGATGAACTAATCTCATTAATGTTTTTATTATTTTGCTTGATCTGAGGAGAGTTTGTAATGATGGGGCTTCTAAAGCTGGACTGTGACATCATTAAATGTTTCAAGAATGAAATCTTTGGCTTCAGCCTTAGCACCCTGATATTTGAACATATTGAGTTCAAGACATAAGTGGTACAATACTGATTGATCAATAACATTTGTCAAAAAAAACCTAGGAAAACCTACAAAATCTCTAAATAAATATGCGTTCTAAGCAGCTAAAATACATTCTATAGAAATGGCATTCTATTTTTAAAAAAATTAAATATTTTATCTCTTGGGTTGATTTTACTTATTTAACAGGAAGTAAATTATACCAACACTGCTCTAATTTTTAAATTAAAATTTAACATATCATTATTTGATAAGAGTAAAACCAGAATTCTGTGTATTTTTATCAAAATTGTTACCTGTGTTTGCAAAATGTGTTCTGTCAAAACTGTCATATTTCCTCACGAGGCTGCTTGGAGAGCAGAGTCTCCCATCAAGAAAAAATGACTTGCTGTAATATTTTAATCTACAATTATACACAGCACATATTTAAAATTAATGTTTCCTTCTGTCTGGTTTTTGTGTTTAGTCTCACATCTCATTTTAAGGTGTAAATATTTTATAGGGTAAGTATTTTTAAGTGACAGTTGTAGTCATTATAAGAACTGCTGATTCTCTGGGGTTTTTTGTTCCTGGGGAATTTGTTGTTGGTAAAATCACAGAATCATGGACTGGTTTGGGTTTGAAGGGACTTTAAAGCCCATCCAGCACCACCCCTGCCATGAGCAGGGACACCTTCCACTGTCCCAGGTTGCTCCAAGTCCTGTCCAGCCTGGCCTGGGACACTGCCAGGGATCCAGGGGCAGCCACAGCTTCTCTGGGCACCCTGTGCCAGGGTCTCACCACCCTCACAGGGAACAATTCTCTCCCAATATCCCATCTAAATCTGCCCTCCTTCAGCTTAAAGCTTTTGTATTTTCAGATTTTTCTCTTCTGTCTTGTATGTATACTTAATTTCTAACCTGGAAAAATTCCATCTCCGGTGCTAGTGGTTTAAGCTTTGTGGTCAAATTAGTTTTGGATGCTGGCTTTGACCAAAATACAAATTAATTATATATTAATTCATATTATATCCAAGTAGGCTGGAATGCAGCGTTCATCCCAGAGGAATGAGGCTGGCAAGGGCACAACTTTCCATCTTTTCCAGACCACCAACAGGAAAAGCTGCTCTTGGTGACTCCTTTGCTAGAGGTTGAGAGCCAGTAACAAACAATTTTCCTTGGTTCTGGTGCAGAAAAGATGCACAACAATAGTTTGACATTTAAAGACTTAATTTACTATTAACAGCAGCATGAATGATTAAGACCTCTGCAACAGGGAGAACTTAAACCTTCAGCTTTCCCCCCATTAGAAAATTATCTTTGCTGTTCCTTTCCATGCCTGGCTGATCCTCATCTGTGTAACTCCAAAACCCAGAGCTGAAGCTCAGCACAAGCAGATGGGTGGCATTTCCAGCACCACGTACCCTGCAGAAGTTCAACAGCATGTCTGAAATTGTTACACTGCAAAACATGCCCATCAGCTCAGCTGACCTTTCAGTCTTCCTTTGTGCTCATTTTAGGATTAATTATTCCATTTCTTGTGTTTGTGAGCTGTGTTCTGCACCGAGGATGTGCAGGCATGTTTTCCTCACCTGCCAAACCACCTCCTGTGCTCTGGCCAACAGAAAACAGCTCTGCATGTGCTTGTTGCACTCAGGAAGGTAAAACTATAGGATTTTATTAAATGTCACTGCTGAAACACAGTTTACTTCATGGTTTTTCATGGACAATGGTGAAATGAGCCCCTAAAAACATCTCTGCAGTAATATCTGCTTCCACATGCAAACAAATTGAGAGCAAAGACATGGTGATGTTAAAATCACAGGCTTTGATACTTCTTATAAGGTTTGACAAAACTGGGATCTGTTAAAGGATGTTATTTAATCAAGGAAAGGTTTAAAACTTCAAATAATAATGGTAAACTGAGACAGTAAACAGTTATTGTAGCGGTTATGCTATCATTGTTATGAATAATTATTAAATAGTTTGTGGAAAATAGCTATATAGGGATTAATATCCTGAATATTAAAGAAATCGTTTCTGTCCAAAACCAGAGAAAAGAAATTTAAAAATCATACATTCCTCTAAGAACAAAGACATTGCAGTATCTGTTGTGCCTGAAACTCTGAATTTACACCAGCCTGCAGATAATTCTTCAGGAAAATAAAGCATATTTTAAGTTTTGGTGCAGGGCAAAAGGTGGACCAGTGCCTGAGCCCGATGTTTCACTATCTGGATGTCTTGTATTTGCAGAGTCCTTCTGGCAGGAAGGAATGATGAATCTGACTCCATATTCTCAGAAGGCTAATCTATTATTTTATAATACTATCTTATATTGAAGAATACTAAAGTAAACTATACTAAAGAATACAGAAAGGATATTTACAGAAGGCTAAAAAGATAATAATGAAAACTCCTGACTCCCTCTAGAGTCCTGACACAGCTTGGCCCTGATTGGCCAAAGAGTGAAAACAACTCACAGCAGAATCCAATGAAACAATCACCTGTGGGTAAACAATCTCCAAACACATTCCAAAGGAACAAAACACAGGAGAAGGAAATGAGATAATGATTGTTTTCCTTTTTCTCTGAGGCTTTTCAGCTTCCCAGGAGAAGAATCCTGGGCAAAGGGATTTTTCAGAAAATATGATGGTGACAAGGAAGCACTTTCATTATAGTCCCTCCAACCAGCAATGAAGAGCTACTGTGTAGAAAGCAGTAAATTATGCAGGGGGGGAAAAAAGTCAATGTAAATCTCTTTTCTCTTGGAATAAAAGGACACTTTACATACCACAGTTTTTCTCCTTCTTTGTGTTTTCTGCAATGACTACTCAGATCTTCCTACTGGGGACCAACTCAGCCCTTGCCAATGTTTAATTTAGATACTAATTGCTAAACCAAACTTCTGAAGCAAACGTTCCTTAATGGAGAAGATAAAGCATAAAGGAACATTTAAACAGTAATTCCAACATTGTTTTAACATTTAAGGAGACTGAGTTATTGTTTCACAAGTATCAGTTAAATGAACAGCTTTATATAAAATATATTCAAACTACAGAGCTTAAAAATTATAGTATATCTCTTCAAGAGGTAACAAGACATATTGACAGAAGAAAACAGCACTGCAAACTAGGGAGGGATAACCCAAAACTTTGTTTCACTTGTGACTGGCTGATGGATGATTGTGTCTTGCCAATGCTTAACTGGATTTCTAAGGTCTAACTTTTAACATCATCATCTGTCTTTTAGCCATACTTGACAAAGCAAATTAATTCATTTGGATTTATGCAAGCTTCTTCACAGAATTTCAATGTATAAACATAGAATTCTATTTTTAAATTTAATATTTCCCATTAGAAAAGAACAGAAGAGTGAGGAATGAGATTTTGTCATATTTGACACATAATTCCATTTGATGTCATTCCTCTTTCAGTGATTTCTATCTGCATAATTTAATAGTTCATTAACATATTACAGCCACTGAATCTCAAACAGCTGGTAATGATCATTTTTCAGCATCTGTTAGCACCCACTTGCTAAGATCTTATTCTTCCCATCTTCCATCTGAACCACTTCCAGCAGATGGGGGAGAAAGTGTTATTAAAATTAAAACAGCAAGGCAGAAAACTTGCACTGTAAAAAGCAACACCCCAAATTTTCAGGAGGATGTTTCCAACCAACATAAAATAGGTTTCTGTGCAGCTTTTATTAATACTTTCTATATGCATTATTTAAAAACAATCATGCAGGTTAAATTGTTGGGGCTTTTTTTCTCCTCATGTTTTCAAATATTAAAAGAGTGTCTTCTCCCGTAAGGGAAATAGCTCTGTGCATCTAAAATCATTAGTATTTCTTTTATCTCAGATGCTGCCCAGGTCATACTCTAAGCATTAAATAAAAACTGTATTTACATTGGAGCCAAGAGTATAAGCACAGTTAACTGAGCATGAAAACACATATGGATCCCTCAGCCAGGAAATCAAGCTGCATTTTCTGCCTCTCCCCCATCTCATTTTCCCCCTCTTCTTCCTCAGAGTAGCTTCCAAACAAGTCAGTGTTAGAAGCTGAAATATTTATCCTGTAAGACTGTGGAAAACTAGCTTTGGAGGACTGAAGAGCCCACAAGGACATTTGCAATTTCCCTGTAATTGCTGTTGATTCTCCATGATAAATCCAGGCAAAGTCAGGACTCTTTCCAAGGTCAGGGAGGCCACTGTACATTATTATTAAGATTAATGCCTATTTACACAAAGTCTTATCTGATAATTTATTCTCTTAGATCAAGAAATCAAATTACTCTGTAGCTGATAAAAAAACTCCCTAAAATGTCTGCAATTTCTCTATTTTCACAGAGAAGAACCTGACCCTCAGTCTTCATCTTAGCAACAAAAACAAAATCACGAAGGCCACGTGAATCTCCAGTTTCCATTTAATCAGTCTTTGATATGCAAACTTACAATTTTCACAGCTTATTTTGCATTCAGTGCTTAATGAAAAATTGACTCAGATACATTTTCCCACAGCAGTCATAGAATATTGGGGTTTTTTGGTTAAAAACCCTTTCTCAGAATCATAGAACATTTCATCTCCCATACCAATTTAAACACATACT
This sequence comes from Loriotus luctuosus, assembly GCA_035582745.1. Lineage (NCBI taxonomy): Eukaryota > Metazoa > Chordata > Aves > Passeriformes > Thraupidae > Loriotus > Loriotus luctuosus. Next base: position 25,299,428 of record JAWWEY010000005.1, read on the forward strand.
AATTTATGCCTTACTGATTAGGTATGTCATAATCTATCATGGTATTCTAATACTTCAGAAATTTTTGCTAGCTATATTTAAAAGATGTTATTTGGAATAGTAAAGGGTAGATACAGCAGAGCATTCCCACAATTTCTACAATGAAAACATTTTTCTAATCAGTTAAAATTCATTGAAGCAAATATATTCATGCAAGCTTTTAGCTTACGCGTAGATGAGATTAATTACTTGGATGAAAATTCAAAAACTTCTAGAAAGATCATTACTCTTTCTGTGAAATTAAATACCAAACTGTTCTCTTAATAAATGGAAGTCTTCAAGAAAAGCCAATGAGAAACTATTGAATGAGAATTTAGATTAGCCTTGAGAATTCTGTCTTCAAGTTAGGGAAGCCGTTTGCATTCCTAATGGCCACCAGCCCCATCAAGCTCAGCACTTAGCGAGGGCAATCCAGCCTGGAAAACCAACTGGTAACTCAGAAGAAGCAGCTTTTAAGTCAAGAATGCTCTCTGGTGACACACTACTGATAATGGTTTTTATGTCAAGGGCTAGGAGAGATGCAGAACACGCAAAAGCCAGAGATTTTTATCTGCAAGGTTGGACTATCAGATGTGCACGGTGCTCCCCAGAATACAGAGGGAAACATTACTTGATTTTAGTAGTCACTGAGTGCAATCATCTATCCTCTACCTTACAAAAATTAAAGTGACCTATAGAAAAAAAGTATTAAAAGCATTTTCCATGGGTTTGACTACTCTATTTATGCTTCTTTTTAAGAGTCCATAAAGCAACTTGTGAAACTATGGTCCCCCATACTGAGCAACTTGGTGATGGTGCTGACACATCAGCTTACTAATTAGCACATACTCTCCAATTGCAGCTATGCTTTGCTTCTTTTTAGAAGTCTTTGCCAATAGAAATTTTTCTATAGCTCTGTGATGTTCTTGATGCACAGTTAAAACCTTTACCATATTTATTACCTATCCTGAAGGCAATTCATGACAACAAGCTTTCTAAGGAGTATTAATGTTAATTGATATTGCTCAAGCCCTAACTCTGATTAGAAAATTTTACTTGATGGACATGAAAGAAAAAGTTTCATACTGCTTTAAAGCTTTGACATGGTAATTAGTAAGCAAAGCTCCACTACACAAGGTATGTTGTTACTTTCCTGTAGTTTCAAACAAATATGTTTCCTTTCCAAGAGCAGAAAAGCTCCTTTTGTTGTCCTGACATTTCAGTGAAAAGTTTCCCCCATTTTTCCCCAGCTCTGAATATGTTAGTAAGAAGCCTGTTCTCCCTCATGTGCTACAGAAACCTCATCCCACTGATCCCCCAGCTACTCTTCAGTTTGCAGATATGCTTTACAGTCACAATATTTGTTTTTAAACTTGCTTCTCCTCCCATCTGAACTTCTGTCCTCCACCTGAAGTTCATCTCTTTACAAACACTGTTCTGCCAAGAGTGCTCCCTGGGGCACATACCACTATTTAGACTGGCTTTCTCATGGTTCTTTCCCTTGATTCTCCTGTCAGGTTTCCAGTCTCCTTTGGAACGATGCCTGTTCTCCCCTGAGGAGATCAGGATCTCATTTTGGTACCTGTACCTGCTTTGTACATCACTCAAAAACATAGCAGATGTAACTTATTGGAAAGAGTCCGGGGAGATTTCACAAAAACAATACAGGTAGATGATAAATCCTTTATTCCCAGGACAAAGGGACTCTCAGACTAATCCAGTTTAGAGATCATTTTAGGTCAAAGAGAAGCCAAGACTCAGTGTGCAAACTAAAGCAGAGAGACACACTGGCTTCTCTTTCCCTTCAGGCTCTGTCTCCTGCAATCGCCGTATCCCCCAAAGGAACCACCAGAGAAAACAGCTCTGCTGCGGGGTGGGGAGCTCAGTTCTTTTGCAGATTCCTTCCATCTGCAGCTCCTCCTTCCAGGAGCAGGAGTGCCTGAACTTGCACTGTACCATGAGGACAAGGACAGGAGTGCCAATGTGATGCCAGGGTCCCAGTTCTGCCCAGCTTACCAGAACATTTTGTTTTCATGCATGGACGGAGCTTTCAGGGTACCATTCTGAAAACAGTGCAGCTTGTTTAAATTCTCTGCCAAGTCCTGCAGGACATGCCAGACAAGACCCAATATTGAATAAAATGCAGTGTTAAGACACTTGGTTGCATTTTATGAGACCAGCTATCAATTGTGCTTACTTACAAAAAGTTTTAAAATTTACTGCTTTTACTGATTCAGAAGATGGGAAATGATCCATATTTTATTATCTGCTTACATTTTTGCATAGCCATCACTCTGGATAGCAAACAAAAGCTTTCAAGAAGGTACTATCCAACCAAAAAAAGACCGACAAGCTGAGAAAAAGTGACAGCAGGATGAAGTTATTTTCCATGAGATACATCTGGCTCGTGAAGCTGATCACATCAATTTGGCAGGCGGGTGGAAGAAGCAGCCAATGCAGACAGATAACCTGTTACCTCTTCCAAAGAATCTTGAAGGTCAACCAAATACCCACAGTGATTTTGAGGTGTTGTGATAGCTGGGTAATCCTCCTACAGGGAACAACAGCAGTGAGCACAGCAGCAGGAGGTCCTGGCACAAGCCTTTAACAAGCAGCCTTGTTTTCAGAGGAGATCACTAATTGACATGAGTGCAACCTGTGCAAGTCAGATTTGCTGGGTTGCATTCAGTTTGTAATCCTTTCAGCCATAATCCATCCATAATAATAACGCAAGTTTAGTGCTTTACCAAAACGTTTCCACTTTCACACACAAAGCTGAAATCACTCATTAGCTGTAGCATTATTAAATCCTCACTGTTCAGTGACTTGTCAGGAATGCATTCTGGTAAGTGCTCTAAGGAGCAACAGATTCCAATGCTCTCTTATAGTCTCAAGCATCAGGACAGATGCTCTTAGTTTCTCTTCATCAGACGTACACACCTGCTACCTCTGTACAGCTGAGCTGTACTTGTGCTCCTAATGACACCCACTGGGAGCTGGGAATGCACAGCCTCAGCCAGAATTCCCTACAGCAAAACAAAGACATTGATTTTCCAGTTCAGGCAATAGCAGCAGGTTGCCTCAGCTTCTTGCCCAGTTTCATCTTCAGCAAGGCATCTGCATCTTTACAGTTATTAACCTCATCACTCCATGGCATAAAATACCACTTTATTTTTCATTTGCAACAGAAAGCTCTCTATGTCTCTAATATTTTGCTTATGGTTCTTTAGTGTTTAAAGCATCATCGATCAGGTGCTCAGAAAGAGAGCTCTTTATTCTTTTCAAGATTTATTGTTTAAAACTACAGGTATGTTTGGCATGTGAGTCCCACACTCGAAGTGATCAAAACACAGAAGTGTCATTAGCCTCAAGCAATAGAAAAAGTCTTCCAAAGAACGAAGTCTGCAGTTACTGCTGAACTGGCTCATAATTAGCACGTGGCATTGGCATTAAGGCAATAAATTCAAATCCTTTAAATAAATAATGCCTTTAATATGGTCCAGAAGAGGGATTTTTTGAATAAATTTTTTTCTTGTTCCTATTATTTATGATGAAACACTAGCCTGGGACCAGAAATAGAGAAAAAATGCTGAAAGAGTAAATGAGATACAGCAACTGGAATGAAAGAGCCTCAAGCATAATGCAGCAGTACCTCGCCAAAAGCTCTCTTCTCAACCTGCTGGACTCTGCAAGGCTGTCAAAGCAAAATTTAACACCTTTAAGAAAAATCCAGGAGCACCCACCATACTTGATAATAAGGTTTTTAGTTGACACAATGTGTATTTATACATTTTTTGTAAATGCTGGATTTGTTTAAACATCGTCAGCTGTAGCTTTCAGAAGATCAAATGGAATAATAATAAAAGAAAAACCCTCAAGAAGGATTACCATCATCACAGAGAGTTTACAAAATGGAAAGCGGGCTGTGAGTAGAGGGGGTTATAAATTTTACAGTGTTTTTGATTTTACACACTGAAGAATAACCTCAATCAGATTCCTTGCCTGCAAGGAACAGAAACTCTGGCTCTGCCTCTTGACAGCCACAGACGGTAATGGGCAGCCTGAGCTCAGCAAGCCTTCCTACAAATGGATTCCTGCAATACTGACCCAGCCACTGCATCCACGAGCTGCATCCTCTCCCAAATTCCCTGGCCTTGGCCAGCAAATGCTGAGCTTGCTCCTGCACCACTGGAAATCCATCCTCAGCCAGCCTCAGAGATTGCACAGTGCTGTTTGTTACACTGAAGCGGGATTCCAGACCCACTCATGCTGTAACTGTGCACACCCTCACTTCTCAAAATACCTTCCCAGCTATGACACTCACATCTTTTTAAACTTCTCAGTATCCAAAGCATAACATTTAAATAACTTCCTATCCTCAAGAGAACACACAGAATTTTCTGCTGTGATTTTTTCAGACCATACCATGGAAATAGTGCTTCGAGCACTCTTCTAACAAGACATTTTTGCTTAATAAGGACCACATTATACACACAGCCTTGCATTCTGCTCCAGCTGTGCCTCACCCAGGCCTCTGGGGTCAAGAAGAGAAACACCTGTGAAGCATGACAGATTTAAGATACGCCCCTTCCCAAAGCAGTTCATTATCAAACAGACCAACACTCTAAAATAACAAATGCAGGACTAAGCTTGCAGAAATGCCTCTGAAATTTGAGTGGCTCAGAAGGTGCCTCCATTGTCTCCCTATCTGTCTTTTTGGTTTTTAATAACCATTCACAACTCCAGACATGTTGACAACTTACTGAAAAGGATTTTTTTTCATAAAAGTTCTCATCACCAACTGTGTACCATCTTTATTATATTGGTACTGACATTTAACACTCAATAAATCTGCAGCCCTTCCGTGGAGCTCTGCCTGACAGTTAAACTCAGACTTCTTCTTTTCCTTTGATACTTGAGGTTTTCCAGGGACCAGGAATTAGTTGCAGATCTGGCACTTAATTCTCATGCAAGCCACTTGCTTACACCCCTTCCCACTGGCAAGATGAAGCAAGAAGAAAGGGCAGGGGGAAAAAAATTCCTAAAGGTCTTTCACAAAATTTCACAGCCGTTTTTCTCTCAACACATGAAATCAAACTGTGGCATTCCACTGAGCTGCAGTTTGTAACTTCCCCAAGAACAATCACTGCAAAGTGAGTGAGTAGTGACAGCCCTCCCAGCTAAACCTTCTGGCACAAGCTCATCATGAGACTCGATGGGAGAGGGTCAGGGGATGCTGCTGATTGACAGTGTCTCTCTCAAAATGGGCTGATGTGAGAACTCCTCAGTTAAAAATTCCTGCACAGGAGCAGCCCAGTGAGGTAGGAAAGGCAAAGCACCAGTGCATAATGGCTAGGAGGGGTTCTGAAAGAAAGGACCTATACACTCCAGCTCAGAAAGCTTCTACCCCAGGGGAACTGCTCAGATGTTTTCAAGTGGCAGCAGAACTCCCTCAAGTAGAGGACTTCACAGGGGTTTGCAGCAGGGCTCAAGTGCAAAGCACTTTGAATTCACTGAGCTATGACAAAAAAGAGAATCTGGTTGACTCACCTGAACTGGGAGCACACAACTGATTCCAGAAGACTTTTTTATTTATGTTACTGGTAACAGCTGACAGAATTATGTCCCAGAAGCAATTCCCTTCAACTGTTTTTATTTTCCAAGTGTCAAAAATTAACTACAACCACGTAATTTTATCTACAGCAGATTTCCAGAGAAGCCAAAGAGCACAGATGCCTGAAACAAGGACCTGACCCCTTCAGAGGGCTGTCAAACCACCCCATCTGTACAGGTAACCCTTTGTTAATGCAGTCAGACAAAAGTTACTAATTGGAAAACCACGCTTGTGGGTTCTCATCTGCTGGAAACTGCCACTTCTCCAGCACCAGAAACAGCCTAATTCCCAGTAATTCCACATAAAATGTGACCCCTTCACATCACAGATGACAGTGAAGGAAGAGTGAAATGTGACAGCCGACACATTCCTTGGGGTTAGCTTCCACTCCAACCTGGAAATGGAGCATGTGGAGTGCTTCACATGCATGCAATGTATGATACATGGCAAAACCCATTCTTGTTGGTTTTAACTTTCTGTTTCTTACCAATGTTTCTTTTAACCACAAACACTTAAATTGACAACTCCAGCTTTCCTTAAGAAAATAAAATTTCGACCACTCTGACTGCAGAACAAATCTGCAACTCCTAAAATGAGGTAAAAAATATTGAAATGCATCATGGAAACTCAGTATTTTTAAATTATGCCTTTCTTGGCCAATTTCGTCATTCAGATGTTTGAGTTAAAAATTATAAGATTTGATAATGCTGTATTTCTTAATTACAGTCATTCATTTTGGCATACAATGTGCTTACACTTTAATATCAAATTTTATTAGAGGGTGTAAAGAAATATAATTTAACTGTACTCCTTCCAGAAGCCACTTTTAGCTTTTAGCACAGTACTCAGCATTAATGTGCCATTACTGGGATGTGAAGCAGTCCCCTTCTCCCTTTGAGAGACTGTAATTCATTTTTTTAAACAAGAGCATGAATGCAACAAACAATTTTTGCATACTGCAAACATTAAATGTTGTCATTTTGACTATTTACTCATTTGTCCACGACAGGTTTGCTTCAAAGAAATGTTCCCAACCTTCAGTATGTCTCCACAATTGCCTCACCCTCCCCTGCTCCTCCCCAGCAGTGCCAGCCCTCTCTTTAGCCACATCTCCTACCTCAGGATAAGCACAGAGGGCATCCTGTGGCAAGATCAAGACTGCAATCTTCTTTTTCTTCTCTCTGCCAGTCCCCATTTCATTTTAGTCAATACCTGAGTGCTCATAAAGCATTTGACAAGAACACAGCCATTTCCCACCTGGTTCTTTGTCATTTGCGGCACAGTAGGGCAAACAGTTCCAAACAGACAGGACAGACTGTCTTTGAGGAGATAATATTCTACTAGTCACTCATACACCACCCTGGCAAGTAAACCAAAGGTATCCCACTGGATTTTAGCTCTGTACCAGATTCTGCACAGCTTTCTGGTTTAAAGAGCTCCTGGCACTTGTGTAATGTGGTGTGATTCAGAGTCACCAGTGGGCAGGACTGACAAGAAGAAATGCTCTCAAGTTGGGCCACAGGAGATTCAGGTTGGGTATTAGGACAAAGCACTTCACTGAAAGAGTGGCTGAGCATTGGAACAGGCTCCCCAGGGGAGTGGAGGAGTCACCATCCCTGGAAGTGTTTAAAAAATGAGTGGACGTGGCCCTTCACAATGTGGCTGAGCGGGCACTGTGCTACTCTGTCAAAGGCTGGACCCAGTGCTCTTTTCCAACCTTAATGATGCTGTGATTCCCAAACTCGAACATTCCAACAGAACAGGATGCTTCACAGCATTCCAATCCGAGCAATGGGAGCAGCTAACACCTGGCTGAGATGGAGAGAGCAGCACTAAAGGCTGCCCAAGCCTCCTTCAGTGATGCCTTCTTGATAACAGTCACACAAGATCCCACTGGAGACACCGGGTCTGTAAACAAGGCAGCATTTCACCTTGCACTTCTGACTCATATCCATGAGCTTGCCCAACAGCTTGTGGTTTTTCCCTGGGGTTCTACACAATGTGCCTTTTTTTTTTTTTTTTTGCTCTCTGGACTAGATAGATTGGGAAAAAAAGGTCGCAGTCATTGCATAATTAATGCAGAATCACGTGCCATCACACACCTTAGCTCAAGATATGATAAAATGCTTTACTTTGTTCATTTTCAGAGACAGAACTGGCCTTAAAACACAAGAGAAGGCACCAAACCACTGTGATGACATACTGTTAATAAAGTGCTCATTTTAATTACCTTTCATTTTCCCTTATAAAAGAAATGATCAGCAGATACATCTTTCAACAATTACATTCAACAAAATAATTCTTCATTTAAAAATCTTCCACGGAGAGTTTTCCAGCATGTATCACAAGGCATTGTGGTAGGTTTATATTTGAAGCCTGGTAATCATAGAGATGAAGAGTACAAATAGGTATGTACAGACACTCCTCATGGATAATAACATTACTTATTTTACTGATTCATCTTCCTATCATGCAAGGGGATTTCTTAATGCTAAAATTCAACATTTTATCAAAAGAGTAAGATACCGGGTATATTCAAGTAATCAAAAAGTCTTCCTATAAAAATCTAGAATTTCAACTACATACCTGGCAGTTCAGATTTCATTTTAACTCAGTTTTGATGCTCTCCACAGGATCACAGCCAAGTGCTAAATTTCATACTGCACACCAAGTTTTTTGAGGCAGTCATCCTGAGGAAATCCAGTGTTGTCAATTTTTTAATTTTATAAATTGTTAAGGACTATGCAGCTTGGATTGGTTTTCCTGATTTGACTCCCCTCCCCAAGGACTACATAAATGAAATAAACCTTCAGGCTACATTTATGTTGCATCCATTTTCCTCTTCTAAATGCCAAGTCTCTGATTAATTTGATTTTATCCAAAATGTGAACATGAAACACAAAGACCATTTAATCCACCAAACACAAAAAAAGTTTAAATTAAAAAAAAAATGTAAGCTGTTAATATTCCTGAAGTGAAAGGCACATCTGTGGAGTTTCTTTTTTATGCAATATTTAAAGCAGTCTAGCAAATAAATAAGCTGCTATTCTACCTGTAACTCTGGCCTATCAGAAAATTTTAAATTATTGTAAGATAGCCATGAGTCACTAGAAAGAACTAAATCTCTTGCTGAAATACATTCAGTCATGTCACTCTTTCAAGGGTGAACCCTGAGCTCTAGAAGTTAAATTTTGCACAGTGCCAAAAAGATATTTAAACCTTCAACTGGAAGAATTGAAAAAGAAAGATCAGAGATTTAAAGTCTCATCCCACATGAGCACTTTGACTACTGATTGGTTACCACTGGAAGAATCAACCTATTCTCAAGTCCCTTTTCAATGATAACTGGCAGAAACTCTTTGGAAGTCATTAAATGAAAAACTTTACAACCCCTGAAAGCGTCTGATAATGACAAAATTGACTTCTAGATAGCTTTGCTCATATAATTAACAATATTCAGAGCGAGGTGCCTTAGCAGATGCCTCTATATCCATTTTAAAATAATGTTTAGCTCAGTGAAATAAATCTATTTTTAATCAGCAATGCTTTAAAAGCTAAATTAGAGCCAGAGTATGTAATGAAGAGATAAAACTCTGAATAAGAATCAAAATTAATATAAAGAAATTAAGTTTAATTGCTTGAGGAGAGGGAACTATCTAACTTTATGAGATAGTTACAAAAGGCAAATCACAGTAGTTGCACAGAACTCTTTCTCAGAACCTGCTTTTCTTCTACTCTCAAATTTTCTGAGGACCCAAAGCAGAATTTCTGTAAATTTTCTGGCAACAAATAAAACCGGATCCCTCCAGGTCAGATTTGATAGAATTACTTAAGTTAGCAATTATTATCTACTTTCCCAAACACTGAAAATGCTGCTACAGGGTGCTCATGAGTAGCATAAATCAATTTAGGAAGTCTGTTAAACACCAGCACCTTTCCAATTACCCAGGAGAAGCAGCAATGCTGTCCTTGAAAGGTACCCAAATATTCCTCTAAGCACACCATGACAGGCTAATTCTTTGTCTGTAATAAAGCTCTAATATATATCTATGGATGACTGTTTACAATTTATACTGGGTATGCACTGCCTTAGTCCTTTGTCTTACTAAGTGTGAAAAATGTGTATTTTATGATTGGCTTTTTGCAAATATTAAAATGAATTTTATATGTGTTGTGTTAGAAAGTTATGCTGTGTTAATTTTCTTAAGTAGAGTGTTAAATATAGTTTTAGGTTATAACATAAGGTTAAAATAGAAACTATGCTATGTAAGATATTTGTTTTTCTAAAGAAAGGACTTGCACCGAGGTAGCAGCCACAGGACACCTGAATCTTTCAGAGAAAGAGAATTTATTGCTCCATTATCAGAAGAAATGAACTTC
>JAWWEY010000005.1:25309539-25326758 GCA_035582745.1 Loriotus luctuosus
TAAACAATCTCCAAACACATTCCAAAGGAACAAAACACAGGAGAAGCAAATGAGATAAGAATTGTTTTGCTTTTCTCTGAGGCTTTGCAGCTTCCCAGGAGAAAAATCCTGGGTGAAGGGATTTTTCCAGAAAATGTGAATGCCACATGGATGCGCCAAACTGAGGCTTTGTCCGTTCAGCTGGAGCGGCCAAGCTTGGCAAGTGACACTTCTCCCTCACCCTCTTTCCCTCTACTTCAAAAAAGTATAGATCCTGCTTTGAATTTCCCAGATGTGAAGAGCCTCCCAGCCTTATTTAAAGAGATGGAAATTTGAAAAGATCCCAGCCTGTGCTGAGGAGTCCAGCAGCGTGCCCCGAGCCGGCTGATGTGCAGCAATCAATTCTGGAGTGCCATCAGCCATCTCATTAGTGGGGGGCATTCTTCCTCCTTTTTTAGAAGCAAAAGGACTCATCAGATCTTCTCTCCTGATTTCTCAAGTGCATGGATAGTGATCAAAACAGTTATTAGGGATGGAAGTGTTTGGCTTCCCTTTAAAGGATGGGGAGATGCTGCAGTGACCTCACGGAACATCAAAGCAGGAGTGGAACCACAGACGTGCCCCTGGGTCACAGCAAAGCTCTGCCTTCTCTTTCCTTCTGGAGGATAAAACTGAGAAAACACTTTAACACTTTGATTTGTTGCTTTTGCTCCATTGTTCTTCACTGACAGCAGAGTGTTTTGTTCCAGCAATTGTTGGGTTTTGTTATTAGGGAAACAAGGCACGTGGGTGACATATTTCTGTTTTGTTTCCCATTAATGCAGGGCTAAATCATTTGGCATGGCTGCATAACTTTGGGAAGGATGAAAGAAAATTAACAACAATCACTATAATCTCTTCCTCTCCCTTTTTGTCCTCATTATTTCCCCCCAATTGTCTATTCAGTCCTTCTGGTGCTCTGATATTTAGATAAATAAAATAGAATAATCCTGTGCAAAGGCAAGAATTTCTTAGAACTTTATAAAGAAGGGACTATAAACATATTTTTTAATACCTAAGTCTTTTCCAAACTAGAAACATCTTTCCTTGAACCTGATCAACTTGAGAAAACATAAATGTATTTCCTGCTGTCTTGAAGTTCTTTTAGAGTAAGAACAGAGAGCAAAGTGCGAGTGAAACAGTTTTAAATGCATCAAGATTTTCATGGAATCACAGAATCCCAGTGTGGTTTGAGTTGGAAGGAACCTTAAAGCCCATCCAGTGCCACCCCCTGCCATGGGCAGGGACACCTTCTACCATCCCAGGTTGCTCCAAGCCCTGTCCAACCTGGCCTTGGACACTGCCAGGGATGGGATTACACTTCCAGGGATTATCTCCCTCAGAATGCAAGCTGAGGAGGAACAAGACAAATATTCTTGCAGCACATCTGATCTCCCTACACCTCCCCAAGCCCAGGCTGAAAAGTGAACATAGCATTAAGATACTATTTAATGCCAGGCTCTGCTTTTTGTTCAAAACTGTAAAAAAGGGATTTTAACAGTGGGCTAAACAACTGTGGTTTCCTTGTTTGCAGTTTTGCAACCTAAAAGTGACTGGAGACATTGTAAATAGGACAAAAATAATCGTATTCTTGCTGAACCCTGAGGTACATTTCTACAATTGGGTTAGAATTCAAGAAAACAAATGGTTGTGCTTGATACCAGGAGAGCTAAAAGAACAGGCACAGAAGAGCTGCTGAGTGCATTTTGGGGCTTTCTAACAGCATAAATCTTGTTATGCAGAATGGGACTATTGGCAAGAAGCAGAAAACAGTGTCCATAAACACATGGATTCAGTGTTTTTCCTTCCAAATGTCTGTGTGGAGGAGAAAGATAAGGCAAACAATAGAAAACTACTAAAAAATGGGGAAAAAATGTATTAAAAGTTGAACTCTCTTTTAGCCTCCCAAGGAGGTTTGACTGCAAGTATGGAGTACACACTTAGGCTCTGGGCTAAGTTGCTTTAATTCTTACAGCAAAATAAGTCCATCCATCAGCTCCTTCCCTCCCCACACACTGTGATTTTATACAAAATTCCCTGAATTTCAGGAACAGGGAGAAATAAATAGGAGAAAGAGAGATTGTGCTCAGAAAATCTACCAGAAAAGGGTTCATCACTGCTGATTCCTACAGGGTGAGAGGAACAGGATTTTTCTAGGGGGTAGGAGACCTGAATCTTAAATCTTCCATCTGCCTAATGAAATTCAAAGAGAGTTTTTTTGTTTTCTAACTGAATATTCTGTATTTTCCAAATAGACTGTCCAATGCTTCTGCTTTAAATTGTTCTATTTTAATTATATCGATGTATTTTAGATGAGCAGATTGCAGTGAAATACAAGGAGTTTTGGAATTTCTGCTTGTTTTTTTGGAATTTCTGCCTGGTTTTTTTTGGAATTTCTGCTTGATTGATGGATCTTTATGAATTTGATGAGAAATGCCTGCATCAAATGGATGGGATTTGTACTCAGAAGGTTCCTGGTACAGCAGATCCCCAATCCTGGACTGAGCAGATTGAAATCCAAGCATCATTTTCAAAACTCAATGGATGCACTGCAGACAAAAAAAAAAGACCAAGTGCTGAATTCAGGGATGTCTGCAAGGGTTGTGTAACAAATCCAACCTGCTGGCAATGTTGGGAAAGGTTTATTGTGTGCTTGGAAAGACTGATATCCCTCCTGGAGCACCAGGGAAGTGCCATTGCCTGCATTGGCTGGCACAGGTCAGCAGCAGTGGTGAACTCCATGCCATGGTTTCCACTGCAGAGTGAGTCACAGAGGGGGATTCACACCTTCTCTTCTTGCTTTCAATGTCCTTGATAAATTGAGAGAGAAGAAACCTGTCATAGGCTCATTAGGTTTATAATTATGGTTGTAGGAATAAAATAAATCTCTGTGCTTTGGATAAAAAAAAGGCACCATAAGTAACTTCTGTAAAAAAACAGTTTCCAACAAAACCTTCAAAAGCAGAGCAATATTTTAATTTCAGGACATAACTGAAAAAAAAAATTAAATATTGCCTATTCTCACCTGAACAAAAAAGATTTTATCACAAACTTCCAAATCTGTTGTTCACAGATACCAGTGAAGACACAATAAAGAGAAATGTTTGAACTCAAGGCCTCACAGAACTGTTTCGGAGCACAACTTAAAATCATTCCAAAGGAGGGCTTAAGTATTTCAATTTCAGAATTTAACTGAAAAAGAAATGCCTTTGAAATAATGTAATTAACTGTATCAAGAGAAAAGCTAAATATTTCTAGTTAAGGTACTGCAGTAGTGCAAGGGTTTGGATCCTGGTAAAAATCATAGAATCCAGGCTGTGCAAAACCAACACAGGAAACCACCTTATAAATCCATTATTGACCTTTCTTGCCTGTCTCATTTCCATTCCTTCTCTACAGCTTACATTTGGCCACAGGAAGGTGTTTTAAACATCTTCCGCTCCTTTCAAACAGCTTGGCTTTTTACACATGGTGGTGGCTTTGGTCTCAGACATTTGACCTTTAGATATCTAATACTGTTGGGTTTTTATTTTACTAGACTTCTAATGTCAAATATTCTTTCTCAAACTGTTACAGTAAATTGTTTCTTTAATATTCCAAATGAGCACATGCTTTGTTGCTCCAAGATTTGTGTGCATGGACTCCATTTAAGCATTTTACAAGCTCTAACACATCAGCAATTAGCATTTAAAGGTCACTACTTAATGCTTCTTTGTCTGTCAGAGTGAGTTCAATAGCCCACACATGACATATTCATCTCATTACTAATAAAGTTATGATCTACAGAACTTCTCACTGGTGAGTGAGATATTTTAGAAATCCCATTTAGACTGATGTTGTTTTTTCCTCTTCAGCATTTTCTGGACAGATACTGAAGGAGCTTTTCAGCTTATGTTTTTACTGCAAAAATGTTGTTTCCCTTCCAAACCTGAACAAACCCATTTGTCCAAACTGGTGCCTGCACAGTCCTCACAGCCCACCTACAAAATCATTGAAGTGGGACAAGTTTTACTGTGCTTACACCCACACATTTTCATCATGAAGTGTGTGAGCCTCGAAGAGATTAAGACCAAATCAGGCATTTTAATATTCAGCCATTAGGCTGTGCTAATTAATTAACAGGTGGATTCTTAAAGTGTCAGGACAGTGATTCAAAAATTTGCTGCCAAAATCTGGAATTCACCTTGTTGTGTTCATTTCCTTTGGGACAAATTTCTTTGCTTGTTTCCACCTCAGTTTCTGATAGTGAAGGATTCTGTCAGTCCCTGGCAAAATCTCAGGGAAAACCAGCTTCCCAGAGACTTCACTCCTACAGATTCCCTGTCCAAAGCACTTTGTGCATTCTGCCTTATTTTCATGGGATGCAAATTTCTACAGACAAAGGTCCAGGTGGGTTCAGTTCTGCAGGAATGATACCCCTCCTCAATTTCTTTGTGCACACAGACCCTGACTGTGCGTTTCTGCTGCAGATGAAGAATGCCCAGAAATCCCAGACCCACAAATCCCATGGCATTCCCATTCCAGCATTCCTCTTTCTCCCTGTCTCTGATGTATCTGGGGCCACAGTGGTGCAGAGCCCTCAGCTGTGGCTCCAAAAATCTGCAAGGGAGACTTTCTGAGGACACTGGATGTGTGATGCCACATTTCCCAGCTGGAAGGAACACGTCTGCTCAAGCTCCCCAGGCTGCTCTCTGTGTTTTCTGAATGCACTTTTAAGTAAAATTCTGCTTTTCTGGATGAGCCCTGTGACATGTTTCAACCCACAGTGGATGTTTTTTCTCATCAAACCCAGCTCCAAACCTTTAAAACTCTTGTCAGACATGTTTGTTGCTGTTTTAATATCAACAAGAGTTGAGTCTGGACCACTAAGATCCAAATGGAAATGGACATTTGTCTCAGTGTGAAAAACGTCTCAGAACTCCCAATTTTTCATATTTCTGTACCCTGTCTTCAAATGTGTGCAGCTTTCTGGGCTCCTTTCAGTATTCCTCACATTCACCAGGCTTGTCCAGCCATACTCTGACAGGAGATTTAGTTCTTGGCTTCCCATCTGAATTCAAGGAAACATGGCTTGGCAAGTTATGTTCTAATAGGGGCAAACTTGGCAGTAGAAGTAGAAAGTTACCCAGATCTCAAACTAGATATTTTATGCCACAAGAGAGCGTTCTCTCCTGGATGAAACTTGCCAGGCTCTGATAAAAATGCTGCCTGTAAATGAACCTGAATGTCAGAATGATGAAGTTCCTTGTGAAATTCCTCCTAGATAGACAGAAAATATCCTTTACCTGAAGAGTTTCTTGACTGGATGAATGCCAGATATGAAGTTGAGTAGTTTTTGCATATTTTTTGTATATTAACTGATACTGAAGTCAACGAAGCCTTCCAGTGACTGAAGGTCTGCCCCTTTTATTAAAAACTAAATAAATATACAAAAAAAATCCCCAAAGTTAGTTATCATCGTTACAATGAATTTTTTCTTTCACAGTCTCATCTTTTCAGGGCCATTACACTTTATTTTTGTTATTTCTCATTTTAACCACCTGCCTTCTTTCCACTTCTGTTTAATTGCAAATTGTTTTCCAAAGAGTTTTCCTGTGAGGATTCCATGGTTGCTTTTGGCTGTACTGACAAGAAAGGATTAAACTGTGATTCATTCCCAATTACAGGAAAACAAGGAGTATGAACCAGTAGTGACATTCACACCCCTCTGGAGGTCTGTAGGAAATAGAAAGGCCGCATTGCTCATCTACTTGATAAAAACGACAAAAACAAGCAAAAAGTTAAAGGAATTAACCCCACTTCCCTGTACACAGCTAGAAGAGGAAAGAGATGTTCACTTTCACTGTTTTAAATGGGAACACTGAAATCATATTTAACATTTGTATTCCCAAGATAGCTTAAAACCTTTAGATACAGTTTACACAGATTTAGCCAACTGTTCCCTGCATATGGAGCTTATCCACCTCTTATCTTTTACCACAGAGATGTGGAATGTTTCACTTTGAAGGGACCTTAAAGCCCATCCAGTCCCATCCCAGGGACACCTTCCACTGTCCCAGGCTGCTCCAAGCCCCATCCCACCTGGCCTTGGGCACTGCCAGGGATCCAGGGGCAGCCACAGCTGCTCTGGGCACCCTGTGCCAGGGCCTGCCCACCCTCATAGGAACAATTCCTTCCCAATATCTTTCACACCCAGTGCAGATATCCCTTCCATCTGCCTTCCTACAGTCCCTTATATCTTGTATTTATCTGAGGTCTGGCCTGGGTAGAACAAAGATGGTGACAGATGTGGGGTTGTCCTTTGTGTCTCTGGTGATTTCCTTCCCCACCAGACCACTGAGGGGCTTTGATGGAGAATTGTAAAGAGCAAAAGATCAATACCTGCTGCAAATGGAACGATTTACCAGGGCAATTGACAGTGGTGGCACTCCTGTGGCATTCCTGGTGTATGCTCAGCATGGGAGAGGAAATTCCAATGGCCCCACAGGTTTTTCAAGGTTTTCATGACTGGGTTTGTGTAGACTGAGAAACTTCTAGCAGGCTCCATTGTGCAACCATGAAAAGTCACCCCGTGGCCTGAGCAGGCTGTGCAGCATCCCAGGAAATCCTTCACCTTCTCATCAACAAAGCCATTGGAGAAATGAGAATTCCAGGGAGAATTCAGTTTGGACACCAGGGCATTCATTTTCACCCTCTGACACCAGAATCAGATATTTTTCATGAAAGTACAGTGTTAAACCTCTCCCATGTTGTTAAATGCTCAACAAGAACTTTTACTCCGGACATCTTGAAAAGATGGGCTTGAATTTCCCCCTCCCTATATCCCACAAAAATTCCTAAATATTTACTAGGAAAAAAATATAAAATGGGTGTATCAGATAATTCCTTTACCTCATTCCATGACCTGGAAAAGCTCAGTAACATTTTCTACTGAAGAAGAAAATAGCACCCAGTGCTACTTTCCTCATATTCATTGCTGTCTTCCACCCATCTGTACCTTCATCGAGTTTTTGGATTATTGTTTGAAAATCTGCAAATGCCTATTAGTCAAAAACTAATGGTTTTGACTAATAATGGTCATTTTGACTCATGGTGTTAGTCAAAAACTAATGGAATGGTTTCACTTCAAAGGGATCTTTCAGATCACTGCACTCTAACCCCCTGCCATTGTTTATGCTTTAGAAATATGTATATAAATAAAGTATACTAAACATCTTCATTTTGTAGCAAAAAAAGCACCAGATGTTGTCTAATGTAAAAAATATCTTTAACATTAAAAGCAACATAAATTCTTAATTGCATTTTTTATTTATTTTTTATTTAAACCTTTTTTAAATAAAGTCAGTGTGATGGTGCATCACTCTTTTTTAATGTTAAATGGAGGATGACTAAGTACTGCTAAATCCTCTTGCAGTCTTTTGTATCTGTATCCTCTGCCCCCTGACCCTTTTCCACCTCCAGTCACTGTGTAAATCACTCAAAATTGACTCCAATCCCATTTTCCTGTATACACTTCCTTGCTGTAGTCAGTAATAGAGTGAACCTTGCCACTGAACTCCATTAAAATCTGCTTTTTGCCAATACCTTTGATGGTGAGAGCAGAAACCCCTCTTTTGTGACAATGAATTAATATCAAAGTGGCTCAATTTAGCCCACATATTTTAGTTTAAAATATGTTGTTATTATTTCCCCAGTTGTCCATTGCAGACTTTCTTCTTTACAACAGCTGCCCCAGGTCTAATGTCTGCTCCTGCTTAACTCTCCTCTTTGACATAATCCATGGTATTACCCAGCTTTAGATGTCCTTAAAAATTCCAGCCTGTCAATGGGTGAATTTCCAAGCTGTCAGGAGAGAAGGGTGTCTGTGGTGACTTGGTTTTGCTTCACAAATTAATTTATTTGGTCTGTAAAGGAGGGTGAAAGAATAAACATGAAACCCCAAGGGATAACGGGGATTTTTTGCTTATTTTAAGGATAGTTCTTTGTTTTGCCCCAAAGCAAGCCAGATACTAGTATAAAATTGCTAACAGAACTTTGATTCACAGATGAGTGATATCAAATAATAAACAGTGATTCTGAAGATTTTTAGATTCTCAGGGGAAGCAGAATTTTATCTACTTGGTCTTTGCTTGATTCCTGACAGGTGTTGTTGAGATGCAAAGAAATTCTTAGAGATGACATGGAGAAAAAAGGGAAGAAACTTCCACAAAAGCAGGTAAGAAACTTCCAGAAAAGCACTGGAACAGGCTCCCCAAGGAATGTTCACAGCCCCAATCCTGAAAGAGCCCAAGGAGTTCCTGGACAGCACAGGGTGGAACTACTGGGGGTTATGTGCAGTTGGACCTGATGATCCTTGTGGGCCCTTTCCAGCTCAGAATATTCCATGATTCTGTAATTTATATCAATATTCTCAATGTTTTGTCTAAAATTGTCCCAATTGTTTAATCCTTGTGGGTAAAATTTTGGCCCTTTGTCTTTATCCTGCTGCCTCCCCTCGCCTGATTATCAATGTCAGTGACAGAAATTCATTTGGTTAAACATTGCAGGAGAGCAGAAGTGTGGGATTTAACATCCAGGAGCCCAGGGTAGGTGTTCCATTTGTTGAATTATACTCTAAAAAACCCAGTGATGAAGAAAAGGGGTAATTGAAGTAATTCTTCCAACATCTTTTTGTGGATCTGTGAAATCCTCTGCAGCAGGAGGTCAGGGAGTCAAACAGTGCAGCTGAATTTCTAAAATGGCTGGATAATTTTACCATTTGATGCATAACTGTGGTAGTTAAACCAATGAGTTTATACCATGAACTGAAACAGGAAGGATTTTTCATACCCACTTTGCTCCTGCACAATCGGCCAAATTCATTAGGAATTCTATGGCTGAAGATGGCCCTGATCTCCTTTAGCCAAACCCTGAAAGATCCAACAAACCAAGTTCTCCTGGGCTTTTCTTGTATCTCCTGTGCCTCCACTGGGCTCTCTCCAGTGTTTCCATGATTCCCATGAGCTGGGGAACTCCAGAGGGGAGACAGCACTCCGGGTGTGGCCTCATCTCTTGGAAACTCAGCAGGAGTGTGTGTGGCATGTGGCTCAACACATTCTCCAGCAGGACCCCCAGTTCCTGTCCCTCCAGCTTCTCCTGCCTCCCCAGCTGTTCCCACCTCTCCAGCTGTTCCCATCTCCCCAGCTGTTCCACCTCTCCAACTGTTCCTGCCTCTCCAGCTTCTCCTGCCTCTCCAGCTGTTCCCACCTCTCCAGCTGTTCCCACCTCTCCAGCTGTTCTCCCTCTCCAGCTGTTCCCACCTCCCCAGCTATTCCCACCTCTCCAGCTGTTCTCCCTCTCCAGCTGTTCCCACCTCCCCAGCTATTCCCACCTCTCCAGCTGTTCTGCTTCCCCAGCTGTTCTGCCTTTCCAGCTGTTCTCCCTCTCCAGCTGTTCTGCTTCCCCAGCTGTTCTCCCTCTCCAGCTGTCCCATCAGTGCAGCTGTGCACCCA
This sequence comes from Loriotus luctuosus, assembly GCA_035582745.1. NCBI lineage: Eukaryota > Metazoa > Chordata > Aves > Passeriformes > Thraupidae > Loriotus > Loriotus luctuosus. The sequence goes on from JAWWEY010000005.1 coordinate 25,319,049, forward strand.
GCCCAGCTGTGCATGGGCTGCAGCTGGACCACCTGAGGTTGTGTCCAGCCCTCAGCTCCTGTCCAGGCCCCCTGTCCAACCAGCCCACCCTGGAATTTATCAGTTCCTCAACCTGTGGTTGGAACATCCCACTTCATTTCATCCTCCTTGGCAATAAAGACATTAAACAACACATGAATGTGCTGAGCTTTGCCTTTCCCAAAGCCACTCCAGCATGGGATATTCCCAAGCAGATGTTTGAACGAATGAAGATCCCAAAGGCAGCCAAAAATCCTAAATAAATGAGAGAAGTATTATCAAGTGCTGGGGGAAAAAAAAAGTAGTATATGTGCACAAATGAGTTCTGTGTATGCACAACTGGGGAAGCAGAAGAAGTGAACAACTAATCAGGCATCTCACAGCGAGGATTTTTTGGGCAGAATGTCCCTCAGAGATCTTATAATGGGACTTTAGGGGCAGAATCCCTTCTCAAATGCACATCTTTACAAACCCTTCCTTTTCCAAGGTAAGGAACATCTGCTATCTAATAATAACAGAATGCATAAAAGATAAAACTACTCTTCTTGAAGGAAAGTCAATTTTCAATGACATGATGTAAAGATGAGTGGATCTGAATTCGGTATTTTCCTTATGGGGTTCAATATTGATTGACAGTTTATAGTTGTGTGGTCATTAGACAGCAGCTTTGCAATCAGCCACAATTAATCCCAAATCATTTTTTTGGGTTTGTGCATAGAAATCAGTGCTGCTTTTGGAGGCAGTGGTGCAAAAGGTACATTGTGAGGGATGTGTTTCTGTGGGATATTCCTATCACAAGGTTTAGGAATCTCAGCTGCAGGCCAGGGCACAGAATCCATCCTATTTTTCACTTTTCTTGGCCTAGGAACAACAGGGTTGCCATAACATGCTAGGGGTAAAGTTGGCTTAGCTCAGCATTTCTTAGGTGCCAATGAGAAATGTAAGGGCAAACCTACAGTGACACAAAAGCCTTTCTAGTCCCAGCATAATCCTCGATTTATTCCCAGATAGAATACTAAATTTTTAATCTAGATGTACCAGCAAACCTGCATTCTTTTTACTATCATTGATTCTATATGTGCAGAAGAATATTTACATATTAACATGTTACTGATTATTTGCAAATAACCTGCTTTAATTATTTTAAATTTATTGCTCTCTAATGATTTTGTTATTGAATTATTTTAATCTGTTTAATTCATCTTTTTCTTCCCTTTCTCTGGTTAGCCACAACCCCCAGCTCTGCAACTCTCCATAACGAAGCAGTGCCTTGTTTTTCCAAAGGAGAATTGATGATAGCAGGATTCCTCAGAAGAGATTCCTGTTAGAGTGCCTGAGGAAGGAATTCCTGCAGGAGCTTTTCCAGTTCCTCTTCTGAGCCTTTCCAAGGCTCTCATTATTCCTCTCTTTTGACTTTGGAACACCCTGCTTCTACTGTGGTCCCTAAACCATTCAAAAGCTGGTATTCTGGTTTCAGTTCATAATTTTTTTTCTGGAAAAGGAAAAAGCAGGATTAAGGAAAAAGCAGGATTAAGGAAAAAGCAGGATGAAGGAAAACTGCCTGACCAAAGCCAGTGTGTTGGGTGTTGCTGTAGGTCCTCCTTGTGGGAGGATATAAACATCACAAAATGTATTCCTTATATTTTCCATAAGATTTTTAGGTCATTGGCACAACCAGCTAAAGGATCTAACTACAGAAAATGAATTCTTCAGGCTCTAGGTGTGAGCAGCACTGAGACAGGGACTAAAGGGTGCAAGTGGTGTTTTTGTAGTGTGGTGTTGTTTCTACACCCTCCAGTTATGGGCTGCCCCCAGAATCCAGGGGATTGCAGTCACAGGGCTCATGGACCCAGACTTGGTCACAACTGGCAGAATTCAATTTAAACACACATTTCCCATCTCTGCTTCAGATTGTGAAGCAAATATATGCCAGGAATACTGAGGTTTTTCTCCTAGTAATGATTTTGAATTTTATTTTATTTTTTTACTTCAGGAAGACTAATAAGATGCTTTTTGGAGTCCTTTTTTCTGACTGAGCTAGTGGAATGACTTACACATCTCCAGCAGAGATCCATGGATTTCAGAACTACCTGGAACATTGTGCCATTGCTGTTCTCATTGCTGAAGTTTGTTTGTCCTTTGTTTTGCAGGAGACTGTGATTGCTTGATTTTGTTTGGGAAAGAAATTACTGGGAAAAGGAAAAGTAGGTAATTGTCTTTTTCTGTGAAGGCTCTGCTTCATTTTGCTGTATCCTTGAGGCTACAAAGAGAAGCTGCTGAAGAGAGACCCAAATGAGCTGTGAACAGTGAAAGGAAAATACAAACCACATTTTTAAAGGTCTGCTGGTGGGATTTTCCTCACCAAGTAACTAAAGTTGAACCATGTTATATCAAATGGACAATAAATGGCTGCAGTTGTTGTGATATCGCAGAACCACAGAATGGGAAGGGACCCACCAGGGTCATCAGAGAGCAGCTCTGATCTGAACAAAAGCACTTTCCTCTCTGCCCTAAAACAATCTGAAGTGGTGCTGATGCTTTGGGTCCAAGCCAGGGCCATCCATCACAGGGCTTGGCTTACACCTCTGGAGGACAAAGCGCATTTGTTACCTAAAGATGAGGCGCAAAGAGAGAGCTTGGTTACAGCCACACAGCAGTGATGCTCTGCTGCCTCTGGTGTCTCTGCACCTCCCCCTGCCAAGCTCAGACCTAAAATTTAATTTGTTATTCACAGGGAATAAATATCAGTGACTGACTGAGGGCATCCCACTGAGCAGGAATGCTAACCAGGGCAGTGTCACAAGTGGTCACCCCTCCCCAGTGGAACAGCCAAAGGTTATTGCCATTTGTTTTTGGAACAACCTGATATTTGTTTGTAAAGGTCAAATAACAATGCTGGCCTGTGGAATAGAAATTATATTCCAGCTGGAAAGGAGTATTATTTCTACTTAAAGTGATTTACATTAAGTTATAAAAATGTCTGTCCAACCTCTGGATCCTTTATGTTGCAAGGAAAAACAACCACACAGAAAGCCAAAATCTATTAGATAAAGAGAGAGTGACAAATATTTGTTTTCTTGTATTATGGAGTGTGCTGCCCTGACCTGATGGAGTGAAAATCACTCAGCACAACTTCTGTCTCCATAAATCTGTTTACTTCAGCTTGAAGGAAATTCTTTATTTCTATAAACAAGACAGAACAGAAAATTATTTTAGGCACCTAAATTGTGTTTGCTCAGAATGCTTTGCTTCCAATGAGCCTGTTGATATCAGCCTGAGTCCTGAATTTCCTTGAAATCAAACTCTTCAGTGTCTCAGTTTGAGCAGCTGAAATTAAATACCCCAAACCATTTGGAGTTTGTTGCCTTAGGTTTTGTCTGTTTGTTTGCTGCTGCTTGTTCCTTTGCTTTTCCAGTTAATGGAATATTTGTTGCTTTCTGTAATCAGCTTTTTCTCCAGTCTCAGTTAAAATGTTTGGAAATCCAGTTGGTGAAAAAGACATAATCACCTGGAACATCTCTCCTTGGCTGGAGGAAGATGCTGGAAGTTATTTGTTCCAGAGGTTGCTGTTACAGTGCAACAAAATTGTTTTATTTGCAGTAAATTTAAAACATAATTTTGGGATGTTAATTGGAATATTCCACCACCTGGCACCTAATCTTTTCAAGGTGGAGTACAAGAGAACATTAATTTAGGCACTGGGTGGACATAAATTTGGGAAAATCAGAGAGTTTTAGCTTTCCAGTTATTCTTTAGATCACGCTACAATGTCTAAGAACAAATTAATTTCTGCAGAGCTGGAAGGTCTTTCTCAAAAACAATGATTTATTTTGTAGTTGAAGGAAAGTGGGAAAAGTATCAGAGAATCCAGCAAATGTGTATCCAAAAATCCCGTTCCCTGCTCCATGAGTGTTGCTATACATTAATCTGTTAAAAAAGCAAAAAACTTTGTTCCCTTCCAATCTTTGCTTTTCCTTTTTCCTCCCAGGAAAAGGATGGAGATAAGAGAACAGCAAAGCACAGAGGTTAAAGCACACAGGGGTCCCTCTGCCTTGCCCCTGACATTTCTCTTTTGGTTCATCTTTTATCAATGTCTCTGACCAGGCCTTAGGAGCAGCAGGTGTCTCACAGAGCAGATGACACAGAATTTATTCAATATTCTCAGGCCTCTGAGAAAACACACAGAACCTCCAGCACACCCACCTGGAAGTGAAAGGTCACCTCAAGGAACATTTCCTGCACATAACTTCAGCCACTAAACCAGAAATTTCTTTCCCTTTTTCAAATTTTCTCTCTAGATTATATATCTATAAAATCTACAGAGATTATATATATATATTATATATATATATATATATATATACACATGTGCATATATATTTCCTTATAAATAATGTATATAATATAATTATATATATAATGTTTATGTTTAATATTAATTATAGTATTAACAAATGATATACTACTACTAAATTATTAATATATAATATAATATTATATATTAATTATGTTATTAGTTAAATATATATATTTCCTTATATATTAATATAAGGAAATTCCTTTTGAACTAAAGCCAAAACTTCTCTTATTTATTTATTTATTTATTTGTTTGTTTGTTTGCAAATTCCATGTGCTTTCTCACCACTTGGCTTAGACATTATTTTTATTGAAAATATGAAAGTAAACACTTCACAACCCCATGTTTTGGGCGGGTTCTCTCACCATAAAACCAAAACAAAGTCTCTATGCATTTTCTTTATTAAAAACATAATAATAATATTTTTTCTGATCAGTTCCTCCTCTATTTCCGGATAGCAGCACAGCACTCTCACCATTACCTACATTTGTTTTCTTCCTGGTATTCCAGACCCCAAGCCTGCTCAGCACCACCTTTCCAGGCTGGATTCCCACTCAGAGGTCTTGGCTCCTTGTGGCTTGGCATGTCTGACCAGAGAAGCCAAGCCTGCTAACTTCCCTTCCTGACAATTTGTCAAAAAGCACATTAAGAAATAATTGGAGAGAAAGCACACAGATTTGGAAAATGGATTGAGTCATTTTTCTTCAATGCTTGACTGGACAAGTTACAAGACACCTTGGTCTGTGCTCTCAACGAGACAGAGCTGCTGCTCTAACAAAAGAAATATTATTGTCTCCAGCATCCTGAACTCTTGGGATTTACTGGGGTAGGTTCTTGATTTAACAGCAAAGCCTGCAGGTGAAAGAGCTGGCATTTTCAGGTCAGTCTTTGAGTTTTGTTTGTCCTTTTTTAAAAATTAAAATTTTCAGGTCATTGTTTGGCTTTGCCACAGATAATCAAAATAATATAGAAAAATTAAAGGATTTTAAATCTAGTTATTCTGTGAAAATACTTGAAAAATGGGGTATTAAGACAATGGATGGGTTTTGGAGAGAAGATATGTTCAATTGCACAAGTCAGGGCTACCATGATGGGGGAGCTGTGCTGTGGGAGGAGAGAGGCCTTAATTCATTGTATAGAACAAAAATACTGAAATAAAACAAACCAACCTGCCAAGCAAGCAAAATCCTTTATAGAACAAGAACCAGAATGATTTATCCCCCCTGAGAACCTGGCCTCATGTTGCTATTAGAGAAGGGAGGATGCATTAGCTCTGACAATCACCACAACAACACCAACATTTAGCCTGGGCCTTCTCTCCCAAGGATTTATGGACCCTCTCATCTGATTTCTTAATTTCTCATTATCATTAATAATCAGAATGGACTCAGCATTTTGTCAGCAGGACATGGTAATCAAAGAGAGGAGTTTTCCAGCATGCACAGAAGTACTTGGCAAGGGAAAGGAGGGTGGCACAGAGGGAGGAAATGTGTGGAAGCAAATCACCCTTGTCTTTGGCACAAAAATATCAGGGTGTTCTTTCTGCCTCCTCTGCTAAACAAATTCCAGGATGGCCATATGCAAGATTTTTGTCCTGGTAATGAGCTGCAAATCAGGTTTTATATAAAATGCCATTTTGATCCTCTTGAGATTAAACTTTGTCCAAGTGTTGTTGCATTCAATTCACCATAACTGTGTCCTTGGGTGAATTCATTTTTGTTTGAATAATTCTTACAATTCTTGAGAAGGAAGAACTCCAAATTTCAGTTTCTATTGAGGGAATATAGTGCAACTTGTAAGGTGCATAATATCATCAAAATTTCATTTACAGAATTTTTCTGCCCTTACTTGAGAATTCTGCATTCCATTCAGCTTTTGGTGGCTGAACTATCTGGTTTCATACTAATTAACCAAATCTAATTGGGACAGTTTTGCTGCATCTGGAACCTTTTGGGGACTGAAAACTTTGTATGCAAACAGGTACCTTAAAAACCATATGGGCTCCTGAAATGAATGAATGGATCAGAATTAACTGCAACACACAGAGTTAAAGAGTTTTCAGATTTTAATTGGTATTCCAAGATAAACACACAAAGTAAACTTTGGGTGCCACCTCTTTGCTCACCAGGAAGGAGAAAATTGCTTCCAAGTTGAATTTGTGGGCTGCCAGGGGCATCAGAGCAACCCAGAATTTCCTGTGTTCCACATTTATTGAATAATCTCCATATTCATTACCCTCTTTTTATTATTTGATAACAGGAAAATTGAAATAAAGGATTTGTCATAGCAAGAAGCTCTTTACTGAGAGGATGAGTCCAAACCCTTCTGTGATTCTGTTGTTCTGTATTCCAGGGTGCAAATCCACATTCACCTCCTGGAGATTAGGTGGCAACAGTGATTTCTTGTTTTGTCCTGGGAATTTTGGCACATTCAGTAATAACCAGGGAGTCTCTGTAGTGCAGAGCATCTCTCCTGATGAAGAAGAGTGAAACCCTTCCCAAGAAGGGTTTAATAAGAAGGGTAATAATAAGAATAATAGAGAAATAATAAGGATAATAGGGTATTAATAAGAATAATAGCCCTTTCTGCTGCAGGAAGAAGGAAGAGAAGGAAGATAGAGCAGGAAAATTGTGGAGTAGAAACTCAAAGCTTCCCATGAATCACTGAATTCCATGTGCAGTGATCCCCTGGACAGACAAACATAAATGGAATTATATTGATTATGTTGGCCCACATCCAGCTTTGGAGATACCCCAGGATCATCCAGAAGGGCTGAATTTGTTCATTCCAGAATAGGGAAGAAGGATGTTCCCTTTCCCTACACAAAGTCCAAAAGAACCTCCCATAATTAAAAATGTTGGCAATACTCTTCTAATGACTTATTAATTCTTTTGCTGATCCATGGGCCTTAAACTTTGGAAAATACTGGGTCTCTTTGTTTATTTATTGATTTTGAATAGTTATTAGAATGATTAATCTGGCCTGTGCCCATATGGTACTGACAAGGAAATTAATAATTAAATTATTAATTAAAAATCATGGGGTGCTTTAGGAATAAATAACTCAGGAAGGTGCAGGCAAGACAAATTCAAATTCTTAGTGGTGGAGAGTGATGGGGTGAGAGGCAACAGAGACAGTAAGACCACAATGAAAGCTAAATTCATTATTTGAATTATGCAATTAATTAATTAAATACTGTTTGGGGTTTTATGGGTGATTTTTTGGTTTTGTTTGTGTCTTTCTTTTTGGTTTTGGTTATGGCTTTTCTTTTCTTTTCTTTTCTTTTCTTTTCTTTTCTTTTCTTTTCTTTTCTTTTCTTTTCTTTTCTTTTCTTT
>JAWWEY010000005.1:25340347-25357155 GCA_035582745.1 Loriotus luctuosus
TTATATTATGCTACACTAAAACTATACTAAAGAATAGAGAAAGGATATAGACAGAAGGTCACAAAAGAATGATAATGAAAACTGGCTGCATCCAGAGTCTGACACAGCTGGCTGTGATTGGTCATTAATTAAAAACAATTTACATGAAACCAATCAAACATGCACCTGTTGGTAAACAATGTCCAGACCACATTCCAGAGCAGAAAAACAGGGAGAAGCAAATGAGATAATATTGGCTTTTTTCTCAGAGGTTTCTCATCATCATCTCTGAGGAAGACCTAGGAGAAGAAATCCTGGTGAAGAGATTTCCCAGAAAATAAGACAGTGACAGAATGCATGAAGGATAACTTCAGCCAGGTGACAGGGTGATCTCCTTCCACATACCCTTACACAGCTGGAGGATTTTCCCAGTTTTCTCAGCTTCAGGGAAAAGCTGAGACTGCTTGAGTGCTTTGAATAGAACTGATTGTTTTATCCCTTTGTTGCACTCATTCAGTTCAATAAAATCATTGTTGGTAGAAACCCTTCATGTGCAAATTGATAAAACACAGTACAAATTAATTTTTTTCCTATAATTCTATCAAATTACATCATTTCTATCTAAGACGGTTTCTGATAACAAAGAAAGGAAACAAAAAGAAAAGAAAAAGATTAATCACTAATTTTGCCTTTGATTCCTCATCTGTAACTGCTACTGGTTAAAGATGTTTTATATTCAGAACTGAACTCAAATTGTCTTCAGGGGCAGCTGGTGAAGACACTGAAAACATGGAAGGTTTCAGTGATATGTAAAGAACCTATGGCTAAAATATCAGTTAATATACATATAAAGAAATTAGAATGAACAGAGACAATATTAAGCATTTAAAGGTTATTCTATAGGCAAGTTGTTAATGCCAGGTTACTCCAGCTGTGGCCCAATCTCTGAGCTGGTTGTAGTAATTATATTAAATAATCCAAGAACAAAATCCATGGGAAAGACATTACAAGAAATTCTTCTCTGAGAGGGCAGTGAGGCCCTGCCACAGGTGGCCAACACAAATTATTACATAAATAATTCCCTTGCATGATGAAGACACAAATTTTTGGGTGGAAAGTGTTAAATCTTTGCTAGTGACTTTGTGTAAATTCTTTAAAATAGAAAAAAAACTTATTTAGTTATAATTAGTGAATATATTTAGCAAAGGATTTGGGAAAAGCAGAAGGATTTGGTCACATCTCAGGTTTTTCTCAGGATTTTTAGGATTTTTCTCATGAAAGAACCTTCAGCATCTACATTTTAGAGAGGTAAATTCCTCCCAATACAGCTGTTGCCTTACTTAAACCCAATCCTACTGCTCAGTCCTGCCTAATTAACCAGGCTTAGTCCTTCCATATCTGAACTCTTCATTTTGAGGCTGTAAATTCAGTTTTAATCAAAGGTAAAAGCAATATCCCAAAAAAGCTGAGCACACACAGAAATGAAACACCAGCAAACTGCTCCCCTCTTGTGCTGCCAGAACCTGAACCTGCCTCAGGACTGCTCCCAAAACAAGCAGCAAATAAAAAAGCAGATGTTCACAGATCTATTATTGCACCAATAAAAGGTGGAATTTCACTGGAGAAACCTCCAGTGCTGAGAGACAAATGGAGGAAAATCTGTGGAAAGACAAACATAATAATGAATGTGCTGTGCTAATGAATCATTGCTTGTAAGAGGCCATTCAAACCTGACATTAATGATATCAAATGAGCTGTGGAATGTATATGAATTAAATTATAGTGCAGTGACAATTTGAGTATTTGGAGCTACATGAGTCACTAAATTAAAAAGGAAGAGCTAAGAATGTGGATTTAGGCAGAAAAGAAGACAAAAGACGTAGAGGTGGGTCACGTTCTTGGGCAGATCAGATCACCCAGGGTATTTTGCTTTGTTAGCTAACAGAGTGCTAAAGTTATAAAATGTGTTTCTGTTTGAATTAAGAGTTTGCACAGGTGGTAAAAATGTGAACCTGTGAACCTTCCACTGAACTGGTCTGGCTGCAAGTTTTGTAACTTATAATTTTCTCAGAAGCACACAGAAAGGTTTCCCAGACAATATCTTAATATATGGAAGAAAATGTAACATTAAAAATAATATATACATATATAAAATCAGTATGACCACTTTGTGGAATGCATTAGGTTGCAACTATTAAATTGACTGTGAAATGCAATTAGAGGCACAATGTCAAACTCCTGGAGCACTCTGTGCCACCAGAGTTGTTCCATGTGCACAACAGGGACTCCAGGTTTGCAATAACTGTAGGTGGCCATGGCTGCTTATTTAAATCTGACATTACCCTCAAACCCTTCCCTCCAACATAAAACATCATTTTTAAGGGTGTATCACTATTTAAGGTCACCAGGATGGTCAGGCAAGGCTTGCCCTTAGTGAAACTCTGTTTGTTGTTGAGATCTGAGATTTAGTTCATAAGTTTTCTGGATGTTTAATAAAGCATTTAAAACTTCTCAAATGTTTCCAAATAATAAAAAGCTTACTTTAAATGAGAGTTGTTTGGGGGATTTGTTGAGAGTTCTACATCATATTTACATTTTACATTGCATTCAGGGAAAACTGAATTCTGGTTACAAACAGCAGAGACAATATTGGCTGACAACCAAAAAGGTCAATTTTCTGCCTCTAAGAGAACAAGTCTTTCTATTCTTAGTATTTATGTGTGCTGGCATTTAAGGATTTCACAGGATCATGGGATGGTTTGGGTTGGAGGGACCCCAAAGCCCATCCAGTGCCACCCCTGCCATGGGCAGGGACACCTTCCACTGTCCCAGGTTGCTCCAAGCCCTGTCCAGCCTGGCCTTGGACACTGCCAGGGATCCAGGGGCAGACACAGTTTCTCTGGACAATCCCCACAACATTTGTTCCATTTGGGACTAACCACGAAGCATAGTTTTGATACTGCTAAAGCAGGTTGCCTGGGATGAGAATTTGGAGGAAATATCTCCTTTGTGAACCTTTTCTTGGTTCTTCCTTTAGGAGTCAAGGATGTAGCTGGTCTTTGATGTTCATAGATTTAAAAGACTTTAAGTGCCTATAACTGCAAGAAAGGCTACTCAAGATGGAAAGCATCAGTTCAATTTGAATAACCTTATAGTTATTTTTTCTTCATTGTAAAAGGATTTAATAAACATTTGCTCAGCAGAATTTCACAGCAGATCAAAAGTCAAAGCTGAGCTGAGGTAGCAGGAGTGGGAAAGGGGAAAGTGCCAGCAATACCTGTCCATCAGGAGTGCACAGCAAAGCATGAATTGGTATGAAGATTTAAAGATTATTCTATAGGCAAATTGTTAATGCCAGATTACTCCAGCTGTGGCCTGAGCTGGTTGTAGCAATTATATTAAATGATATTAAATTAATTATATTAAATAATCCAAGAATAAAATCCATGGGAAAGACGTTAGAAGAAATTCTTCTTCTAGAAGAATTAGAAGAAATTCTTCAGCACAGGGCTTGGAGACACACTATGGAAGGTTTTGACTTTCATGAAGAGTTAATGAGAACCATCCCTGTGAGCCCCTCAGGCAGCAGTGCTCACTGCAGCAGGCTGACAGTTCAGGTATGACATGATCAACCACTCTCTTACCACAGGAAAGTGAGCTGCAAGACATGAAAAAATAATGTTGTGTCCAAGGAAAGGGTCACATCTTTGGGGACGAGGAGGAGGCATCATCTGTCAACAGATGACTTTTCAAAGGAAGTTTCTGCAAGCATCCTGAGCACCCAGCTACTGGCAGCTCTTTAAAAGCATTACTGGGACCATCACCTGACACAAAAATCTGAGAGTTTATTTTTTGAAAGTCCACAGTTTGGAAGAGAGGCTATAGAGCAGCCAGGCTCTGGCTGCTGCAGCAAAACTGCTCTGTATTAAAACAAAAAAAAATTACATCCTTCAAATGCTGAATTATTGTTATTTTGAATAATGTCAGGTAGGATTTGTTCAGTGGCTTGTTTTTAAAATATATATTGGGATTTTTGTACAGGTACTAAACAGTGCAGAGGGCTGAGGAACTGAGACTCCTTTCTTGAACTTATTTCATTTATAGCTAAGCACAACATGATATAAAGCACCACTAAAAGTGGACCAGGCTCTGTAATAAACCTTGAACCTCTGAGTAAGCTGGCATATTCAGGGAAGAAATGCTTACTCCAGGTGAATTGAGCTTGGAGTTTATCTCAGCAATGTCACTTTGGTTTCTGTGGCAACAGGTGCTGTCTGTATCACACTCATTTTTACTTCATTAATTACTGTCAGCCTGAATGATGTAATTAATGTCAGCCATGATGATGTAATAACCCCAATGTTCACTGGCTGATTAAATCACCTCATGACCTGCAGCCAATCCAAGCACTTTATAGCACATTGAATTTGCTAAATTAACCCCAAAAAATTCTGCTGCAAAGGCTTTTTAGGAATTCTTTGGTGTGATTTTAATGCATGAGCAAGATGTGATGTGTGGTGGCCGTGTGGCGGCAAAAGTCTTCTTATGTCACTGAAAAGTCACAACAGGAGGAGATACAAGGCAAGGGAAACACCAGATGTGTTTTGTCAAATGTATCTGTATACACCACAGCCAAAGGAAAATATGCAAATTCCAAGGATGTCCCTGTCTGTGCACATGGAACAGAACCAATTTTGATGTGGCAGGACACACCCTGCTCAGACAGAGATCCCCTGGCTCCTGGCCCATGTGTACCCTGACATAAATATGGCAATTCTCACTCCCCCTCACTTCAGTGTGAGCTAAATTAAGCTGGAATACGTCAACATTTCTATTTTAAAAATAAGTGCTGCTAACCAAGAGACAGCTTTCCATCAGAATGTGCCTCCAGGGCTGGGCAGAGGGGCAGGATCCCTCTCTGACCTGCTGGGAATGCTGTCCCCAGGACCCCAGTGTCACCAGGGCATGCTGCTGACACAAATACCTCATCTTCTGCACAAATCTGGTCACTCTAAACTTCCAAAAATGGGAGCTGACCACTCATTATTTTTGCACAAATAGCTGTGCTGTTGCAGGACACCAACGCATTCACTCGTCACCCTGTGGGATGTGTTGCTCAGTGTGTAGCCTCAGAGCAAACAAACTGCACTCCAAAATTAAAGCTTTACAAATGAAGCCTCTCTGAGGCAAGAGCAAGGGGCACTGAGGCAGAATTAATATTCCTCATAGCTACACCATTTATCCCAAGATAGGGCCAGTGGTGCTGGGAAGACGCAGAGGAAGCAGTTGCCTTCCTGACATAAATCTCCAAAGGAATCCTTTTAAATTGTGGAATTAGAGGCAGTAACAGGGGAGATAAAAGCCAGCCATTTTGTTTCAAGTTAATCTTGCAAACCTCAGAGATAAGGCTTGACAAAAGGATGTCTTAATTGGAGTCTGGCATCTCCATCCTTTAGTAGCTGCTGGGACTTTGTTCCTGCTTTCATTCCTTCCTGTATATTGCACTTCGGAATCCCAATTACACTGCTAATGTAAATTAAAATGTAAATTAATCTGTTTACTAATGCAATTATGCAAAGGAACTCTGCTTCCACTTTAATGCATTAAAAGGAGAAGAATGCTTTTAAATTGTTGCATATGTTAGTTTTTATTATCCTGAAATAAATAAAAACTAATTAAAGAGAAGCTGGTTTCACTGAAATCAGTGAGAAGCTGCTTCAGTAGGATGCAGTCCTACCTGATGATTGCCTTCAGTGAGCACAGGTTAGAAAGGGAATTTTCCCTCATTTAAATTACTTGTGTAATTGGCTTCAGAGCTGTCTCATCCACCACAATTCCTCTCCTCTAAGAACCCATCTATTTCTCATACTCAGATTCAAAATTCAAGATATGAGGATAAGGGAAATGATGCAGCGACATGAGACAAGCTGCTCAAGAAATAAATCATAGCTCGGATATTACAAAAGAATAATTCTACAGGTTTATTTGGAGATATTATAGAATCATAGAAACATTTAAACTGGAAAAGACCTCTAAGATTAATCCAAATATTAACCTAATGGTACCAGGACCATATTCTAAGCACCACTTCTACACACTTTGAGCACTTCCATGTGTAGTGCATAGGATTTTAATTAATGTTATGGATATCAAATAGAGGATTTCATTATAAGTGATTAACAGGAATACTAAAACCAAAGAAAAGATGCCATTATTAATTTTAAATGTCTTTAGATCTGTAGGTTGGGCACATAACTGGTTGGACTGCTGAACTGTAACTTGAATTTCAAAAGAGTTAAGAATTTACAGTCTCATCTGAACAACATGATCTAGAAAACCACCAGTTCCTCTCAGTCTGCAGATGACATGGCAATTTATGGGAATTTTTTTCATTTGTCTGTTTTCATAAAGATGTAAAATTTCGGGACAAAATCCAGATTGAGGTAATTTCCTCACTCCAAGGTGTGCCTGTTCCTTCCTTTCTGGAGAACCAGCTTTCCTGGAAGTTACCATCCACACCCAGCATGTCCTGCAGAAATGTGTGCTGGACCACTGCTCGTGGCCAGGTCTCTGAATCGTGGAATCACGGAATCATGGAATCATCATGGAAAAGACCTCCAGGACCACCAAACCTTTGACTAAAACCCACCCTGTCCCTAAACCCCGTCCCAAATTGCCTCATCCTCTTGATTTTTGAGCACTTCATGGGTGGTGGTTCCACCATGGCCCTGGGCAGCCTCTTCCAGTGCTTGTCCAGCAGTGAAGAAATTTTTCCTAATATCCAACCTCCCTTGGAACAAGTTGAGGCCATTCCCCTTCTTCCTATCCCTTGTTAGGTGGTCAAAGCAGTGAAATTATCTAGGTAGAAGAAATTATGGGATTAACTGCTCTGGCTACTCCATGGGAGACAGCATTTACTGCATCTTTGGGTCAATTAGAAGATTAAAAGGCCTCCAAGGCTGGAATGGGTTTAGTAAATTAAAATGTGGTAGTTATGGGTATTTTTAACAGTTTGCTTCCTTATGAACATCTTTTCAATCTTGTCAACACCTTTCTTGGTGTTGGCTTTCTTTAACTCATGGATTTCAATTAATTTCAGAAAGTGGAAGACCTGTATGGGAAAGGTGACAAATAAGGGAAAATTATAATAATAATTTAAAAAATAACAATAAAAATAGAGCACAGTGCTAAGAAAATATTTTTTTACGAACAAAGCAAATAGTAGCAGGTGGCTGACCATGCATCCTCAGCCTTTTACTTTTATTAAGTCTGATTAATTTTGCCTTGAAACAAGAGTTTCTTGTTTTTCCAGGCTCTTTGAAACACAGCTGCATATTCACCAGAATCAGTGAATGTTAATAATTGGGAATAATTCTCTTATTGAGGCTTTTAATTCCTTAAGTTGAATGCCCCTATTATGAGATAATTCTGTGTATCCTGCCCTTTATTAACCTCTTACATTAATGAGCATCTGCACTGCTCCTTCAAATCCTCCCTTCCTGGCCCCCAAGGTAATGAGATAACCTCTGGTCTGCTCCCATTAATTCTTCTGGATTTTTTCAAGAATTTCTTCTCATCTTCAGAATATAATAAAAACCTCAAAACACTGAGGATTGTTGAGTTTGTGAGGTCCCCAGGACGAGGTGAAGAGATGAGAATCTGACTCCATGTTCTCAGAAGGCTGATTTATTTTTTGATATTATATTAAAGAATGCTATGCTAAAACTATACGAAAGAAAGAGAAAGGATAGAGACAGAAGGCTTAACAAGAATCATAATAAAAACTCGTGACTCATGCCTCAGAGTCTGACACAGCTTATGGTGATTGGTCATTGATTAAAAACAATTCACATGAAACCAATCCAACATGCACCTGTTGGTAAACAATGTCCAAACCACATTCCAAAGCAGCAAACACAGGAGAAGCAAATCAGATAATTATTGTTTTCATTCTTTTCTGAGGCTTCTCATCTTCCCAGGAGAAGAAATCCTGGCAAAGCGATTTTTCAGAAAATGTGACAGTGACACAGGATGTCCCCATCTTTTAAACAGTGGCCTTGTATCTCCAACCTTCCTGTAAATCAGATCCAGATGTTGCTCCTAGAACTTTATACTTGGAGAAAGGAGCAGACATTTCTCCATAAAGTCAAGAACACATCTGTATTTCCTGTTGTAAAAGGTTTAGTGTGAGGTGTTCCTATGACTTTTCCTTTGTGTAGGGATGTAGAAGATTCCTGTGCACTTTTAAATTCCTTTAGTGTGCTGGTTAGAGTGCAAGAGCAGGTCACAGGAGAGGAAGGAATGCTGTGGGTTGCCCTCTTCCTATTTGGAATGTACTGCGCAAACAGTATGGAATGAACCAAAGGAGAATTTATGTACCCTATAATGCTTAGCCACCCCAGAGTAGCAGAGCTGTTCTCTTTTAGCTGTTGTCTTTGTATAAATCATTCTCATCTTTAATAACAATCAATTTAATAGATTTCATTAAAAAACCCATACATTTATAGTCAAAGAAAGAGCTGAAGTACTCTCTGCTATCTTGTCTGTAATTCACCACAGGTTTTGTCATGTTGGATGATTTGGAAAAAAATTTAAATAGCTCTGATCTGACCTCATATTATTGATCAATAATTTCAAGGAGCTAAACTGTAGACAAAGTTTTAATTTTATTTTTTTAGTTGTTATAAACCCACTGACCTCAGGACCTCGAGGAACAGGCGACAGGAGTGAACAAAAGCAGAGAAAATTCTGGAATTGTAAAAGTTCCTGTCACTGTGAAAGAACTAATAATGAATCCTGGATAAAACCTAAAGGATTTCATGGAAACTTGGAAATTCTAGTCTTAGCATGGTAGCTGCACTTTAGCTCACAGAGTTTTTCATCTGGATTTCACCTCAAAGGCCCTTTTTAATATTTGGATCCAAGTGTTGGTGGAGAATTTGGACAGCCCAAGCTGTAATTTCCAAAGCAGTATTGGCCATAATCCTTCAATCCTGAAAACAAACCTGCCTTTGTTTTTCCACCCCCCAAGTCCTGTTATTGCTGCCATTCCAACACTCTCCACTGCTCTGTGCACCCAATATTACTTCATAAATTCTGCTTTGCTGAAGTCTGGAGCCCTGCAGTGCCTCCTAACTAAGCCCAAGGTTAGGCAATAACCAGCTCCAGCTGCTTCCCAGTTTGTTTTTGAGCATCCCCAGTGAGCACCCCAGATCTCTGCTTCCAGAGACCTTTGGAAACTGCGTGCCCTCCAGAAAGCTGAGCAGCTCGATGTGGCCTTTAGAATGCACTGACAGCTAATCAAAGTTTAATAAAAACTACAGAAACAGTCTCAGAGTGAAGACCAGCACAGCATCACAAGCACTCTTGCCTCTGGTTGTGTTCTATTCCTTGTCTCTTTCTCATGGATCACATTAATCTTTCACTACACGGCAGCACAGCTGCCGACAGCAGTGCTGCTCTCCCAAAAAATTTAATGCCCATGACTTTGGGTACTCAGGGTGGGGATGGTGCTCTTCATTCCCTCTGGTAGATGTAAAAATTTATCTCCCAAAGCAGCCAGTGCTCTTGTGCATTTTCTGAAACCCTCAGAGAGGCTTTTATAAAACCAGGACAATATCTAAAGTTGTGATATGCTCCTGTACCACACAGTCCTGGATGATACACCATCACATTTCCCCAATCCCTCCTCCAACCCACTGATTGAAGGTGGTGGGCTTTACCCTGAAGACAAGAAAATAAACCTCAGTTTGGAGAAACAGACTGAGAAGAGAAAAGCAACTAGACAAAGGGTGGTGAGAAATTCTTTTTCTATGGAAATAAAGTATTACCTTTAAAAGTCTCCATAACCAGTAAAATACTGGCAATAAAACTGTCTACATAAAAGGCTTTGGCATGGGTTTCCCAGAGAGGCTGTGGCTGCCCCTGGATCCCTGGAAGTGTCCAAGGCCAGGCTGGACAGGACTTGAAACAACCTGAGACAGTGGAAGGTGTCCCTGATAGTGGGTAGGGGGTGGGATGGGAAGAGTTTCAAGGTCCCTTCAAACACAAACTATTCCACATTTCTATGATTCTGTATTTCACTATTGCTCCATGAAAAGAACAAAAAATCATCTTTGAGTTCATCCCTCTGGGATTTTTTTGGTTTTACAAAAAAAAACACCTGTTTTTTTTTTTCAGTCGACTTGATAAAACAACAGATTTCTGATCTGGGTTTAGGAATTTCGCATTTTCTACAGTCTTTTCCATGCTTGAAATATTTGCCACATAGTTCATCCTCTTCTAAAAGGTGAGAGACCTGGGATTTTCTATCACTTCTTGGAAACACACCAGGGAAAAGGTCAGTAGAGAGTCCTTGCTGAAGCATCAAGGCGTTGAAAACCAGAAAAGCTCAAAGGAAGAACTGAAAATTGACAAGGGTGTAGCTCTTCCCAGAAATTAACAAGCTTTACAAGAGCTGGGCAGAGGGCATCCATCTGAATGCAAGGGGATGCATCTGAAACATCCATCTGAATCCAAGGGGATGCATCTGAGACAGATCTTGGTATTTTCTGGACCTTTCCCATAACCTGTGCTCCTTGCACAACCAGAGCTAAAATGATTTAGATGGGTAATTCAACAAAAGAATGTTTTTAGCAACACCCAGGGACAATCTCTCTAGAAATGTGTTGCCTTCCCTAAAAACCAAAATCCCCAAAGCTGTCATAACCAAATTTCCATGTTCTTTAAAAAAGAGTCTGACTGTAGGACTGTTCCAGTTGGAGCTGAGCTGCAGTGCCCATCTCCAGAGCTGCCTCACAACCTCTTTGTCTTGTTGCCTGCTCTGAGCATCATCTCCATGTGTCTCCTTAGACACAGGCTGGAGCATCCACAAAAAGGCAGCCTTTCCTCAGCTGTTGTTTATCCTGCTTTCCCCCCATCTCTGTTTGTTCTGGCTGTCTGTCACGCTGTGCTCAAATACCTTGCAGGCATATTTAGCAATATTTCACTTTGCCATCTGGAGCAGACTTTCCCCCAGCTCTGGGCTTGGGTGCCCCATCTGGTGTCGTGTCTCTGCAGTATAAACAGGGCAGAGAACCCCATTTCTTGTAGTTTTAGAAGGGAGAGAAACCCAGCAAGGCTTAAGAAGAAAAACAAACAACCAGAAAATCACTGAAAAACAGAACCAGTGAGGGTTTTTCACAGAGTTCACCTGGCTTGCAGTAACCAGCTCCCAGCATCTCCTCTCTTGTCAGCACAAGGTTCTGATCCCTCTTCCCACAGACAAATTGTCCAGCCCTGCAACACTTCCAGGGCTCTGGCATCCTGCTCACACATCCAAGGAAAATAATGTGTGCAGCTTCAGGGAGACACAATTCATGTCTCTAATAACTTCACTGATAACACAGCTGCCTCCTCATAGAGTACTGACGGCAGATAAGGCAAAACATTTATTTTGACAATTCACATATGCAACAGAGAACACAGGGACCAGGCAGGGGGGCCAAAATCAGCCAGCAGTGACCCATGTTGTATCTCTTGAAAAGAACACTGAAATGGTTTAAAACTAGCTAATCACAAAAAAAAATTTGTAGATTATTTTTTTTATATCTTTGTTCATCTGTTTTATTTCAAGACTTCTTCTCAGAGATTTAACATTATTCTGATTATGTCATAACCTTTTACTGCTTTTAGGAAGAGATTTTGGCTATCTTTTATGTCATAACCTTTTACTGCTTTTAGGAAGAGATTTTGGCTATCTTACAATCTCTTGTATCCTCTCTTAGAAAATATTTCCATTCCCTTCATTTTTTTTCTTTTAATTTTTTTTCCTTTTGTATTCACAAGTTGAAGTGATTCTACACTATTAAAAACATTCTCGGTACAGCCTAACTAGAAATGTGAGGAAAACAACTTTACATTTCAAGAAAGAGCCATCTGTGACTATTGATACAATCACAGAATCCCAGAATGGTTGGGTGGGAAGGGAGCTTAGAGAGCATCTTGTTCCACCCCCACTGCACCTTCAGATAAGTCTGGAGTGCAAAGATTAATCAGTAAATGTGTTTTCATTCAAAATATAAATATGCCAACAACAGGACTACCCAATTTAGTGACTTCAAAATATTGGAAGTAGCTAAGAGTTTCAGATTTTCAAGTTTGCTTATAACTTTAAATCCTCAACAGTTTTACCAGGGCTCCTGGTAAAACAGATTCTTTCTTTCATTCTTCAAACCATTCCTGTGACAGTCCCTGTCTGTGGATTTCTGCATAGGGGACATCTCAAGGGCGTTAAACAACAGACTGGTGTCACACTCCTCCTGAAACCAAATCTTTTATCCCAATAGGCAAGAGAATCAGGAAAAAACTAACTGAAATGTTCCAACCGATAACAGGGAAATGTTAATTGTGGCTTCTAGAGATGTGCTACTGGACTAATTGCTAACTCACCTTCAGCCACTTCCTCTTTCATTTAAGCTTTTCCAAGTATAAATGACATTTTTTTTCCTATGTGTTTCCATTCCAATGTCCATGTGTGGTTCAAGGAGCCAGCAGGATTGTTTGAGGGGTGCATTTACAGCTGGGCTTGTGAAAGCTGAAGCAAGAGGCTGCAGGCAGCTCACCTTGCCTCACTCCATAAACTGCTGAGATTAGGGGAGAAAAGAGTGAATAAAAACCTTCCAAAGGTGGTGTTCTCCATAGATCAATGGCTGTGGGTTTGGAGTCAGTGTGGGACACGCTGGCCAGAGCAGTTCAGGATGGTGTAGTGAGAGATCATTCAGATAAATGTGATCAGGTAGATTGTTGAGCTCTTACTGGTAAATTTAGGTTAAATATTTAATTTGAATATTTATTGAATATTTATTTAGCAAGAACAGGGTTGGTGGTGAATACTCAACAATTCAACACACCTGAAGCTGGCATGGGATACAAAGCCCACTCAGGAGGCCAAATACTTTCTTCAGACCATCCCTGGCATCTCACTTTGCCTTCATTTTCTCCCCATCAACCTAAATCCACCCAAATCACCCCCATTCTGTCCTGGCTAACTCTTCAAGGGCTCCTGCCTGGTGTTTTAGGATTTCAAGCCATTCATGGGAGTCACTTTACCCAGCTGCTGTGAAAACTCACTGCTCCCAGCACAGAGCTGAGTGCCAGCTTCCCCCAGGGCTTTTCTTCCCTCACAAGCTGGAGGGAACACTCCTGCCTGTGATGCTTTTTTTAGCTTTCTGTTCCTTGGAGCAGCTGATGTGCTCTCCACAGGGTGAATGTCAATTATTCTTGGCCCTTCCCTTGCACTGCACAGGGTATCTTTTTCATGGGAGAAGCTGTAAAGTGCTTTTAATTGGGAAGAGAAGCATCTGATGGATGTACACACTAATGCAAGAGCTCGGATGTTTACTGTACAGTCTCTCCAGAAAATCTAATATTTGCTGAACTTCTGCAAGCAAAGCTTTTAGCACAGTGGATACATTAAACAATAAGAGTTAATCATGGGCCTCATTCAAGCTGCACTAGAGCCAAAGCCTGAAATCACAGCCCTGCAAAGCAAAGGTGCCATTAGCACTTCCTGCAGCCTGAGAGAAAGGCACAAATAAATTGTTTTAATTCATGGCAGGGATTTCTGCATAGCATGATTCCAAACTGTATTTTTGCACAAGAAGAGATGTTTATTGCAAAAAACCAAAAAGTCAGTGTAAGAAATGGAATAGTTGTTGTTGTTGTTGTTGTTGTGGTTACTGTTGTATTGGTGAATGCTTTTACAGATTTGCTTTTTTCCTGCTTTTTTCAGGAATGGGCTCTGCTGCTGGGGTTTTTTTGGGTGTTTTCAATGCCTGTAACAAGCTGTCTCCAGAAAGCACACATCAGAATGATAGGCAGCAGTCCTGAAGGAAAGGATCATCCCACTCCGCAGCGGAAAGCAGAAAGAATTATCTCAGTGATGTATTTTTAAGGATCCTTGAAAGGAAAACTCACTGCTTCTTCCTGACAGGAACCTGAGGGGCCCTGCAGCACGAGGAGGTGAACTGACTTAGGCACAGGAAGGGATTCAGACTCCTGTGCTGTGCAATGTCCATTTTCCAAAAGGAAACCTCACTGAGTTATGCCCAGAACTCTCAATTCACCAATGTGACCTAACACCATAATCTGCCTGGTTTTCCCACAACAGAGCCCTTTGCTGAGCCTGAACGTGCAAAACTGGCAGAAAAGGGTTTAATCCAGTTAGGAAATTCCAGCAAGTCCAGGATTTATTATTGTACCAGAGATCTCCAGTTCAGGCTCTGATGGAAAGTTCCTCAGTGCCCTCAAACAAGCAGAAAGGAGTTAAGTTGGCACAGAAAATCTGGAAACTCTAAAGCAGAAAAAGCTGGAAGAGCAATCACCTCAGTGCTCATGTTTTAAATGTTGCCCTGTCAGCTGGTAAAAAAGGCACAGCTATAATACAAATATACAGTTCCCAAACTGAATTCCTTATCAAGCCACAGGGATAAATAGCAACTCTTTCCTGGAAGAAGAGGCAGATCATAAAAAGACCTCTTAAAACACTTTTTATGCAGCTTTCCCTGCTGTGTGCAGACCTTTACAATGCTGCCTTGTAGGACCATCATTCTCAGATGGCATTTGTGCTCTGAGAGGAAAGAATTCTTCCTCATCTGGATTTCACTGGGAAGGATGGAAAGACCTCACAAAATAATGCTTAGTCCTTAGTTGATGCTGATTTTGCTGCTCAGTAATTATATATTTTTTTAGTTTTTATACATTCGATTACAAATTAAAACCTTGGGGGCTACTAGAGATTTTAATTTATTTATTTATTTTAAATTCCAGCTAAACACAGTCTTGTCTTCCTTACTAAAGCTCTATTGCAGAAAATCCCTGGAATCCTTCCTTGTGGCTGTCATCCTTGTCAGTCTGGATGGCATCAGGACAGGAAGCAACTCAAAGTTCTTGTGCAGTTGTCACCCTCTCATTTTATCTTAAAATGAAGATTGAGTCAAGGGGGAAAAGCAAGTCAGATATTGCAGTGGCACCTGATAGAAAACACACATTTTTTAATTAAAATGTCGTGTTTTCATTATCAAAAAATTAAAGGCATCTAGCCTGTGGAGCTCTATTTTTTTTAAAACCCATTTGTTTTAAAATATTCTATATTTTTGTAGTTCAGCCTGATTACAAACAACAATAATATGATTTACAGTGTGCAAAAGGAACCAGAAATAAAAGAAGATTTCAAAATCAACTCCTGGCACGAATAAATAGGATGTTATGGTTTATCTTCAGTGACTGCACACTGCAGGTAGAAAAGAGCACCTTGTGACAGACAGTTTGATAAATATTTCAGTGCATATGAGCACAGGTGCTTTAATACTTTGGTTATGAAGGAAAATTACATGGTTTCTTGATTTTCTTTGTTTTTATTTTCTAAACAGCAAATGAAACCATAGTTAAAAAAGGTGTTTTATCTGCCTTTGAAAAATTTGGTTTACTCCAGAAAGACTTTTCTGCTTTCTACCCACTAAAAGATATTTCCAGGAAAGGTTGACACTCAGTTTCTCCTGAAATGAATCCTGCACTTTTGAGCAGCTCTCTTTTGATAAACTGGAAATAATTTATTAAAAGATTTCCCCAGAATGGAAGTGGCACAGGTGAGGCAATAAAAGGAAATGTGGAGTTCATTTAATCCTGGCCTACTTTAACCACGGTTCATCTGAAATTCCGGATCTGAGAGCAGATTTAGTGCCCATTTCCCATCCTCAGGGTATTTATGTCAGGAAGGTGTTCCAATGTGCAGCAATAAGAAAAGCAACTTGCTAATGCTGACATTGATCAAAGGGAATTCCAGTGAACCTGCATGATTTAAAGATTTAATTTGTTTAATAGCACGTTAATAGCACAGCAGCTGCACCACACTTGGACTTGTGCTTTTCCTGTTCCTTAATCCTAATCAACACACGCTGCATTTTGCCAAATGACACCAGTAAATTTGGCTGTAATGTGGAAAAGAGGCAAAATATTGGGATTTTATATTATGCACTAAGTAGTGGCATTTTTTTGTAGGATACAGAACTTGGGAACATATAATGAGGAAAAAAATCCAGTAATAAGGAGACAGAGATCACATCTTTAGGTGTTACTTCAGCAGTAAGAAATATTTTTCACTTTGTAACTCATGCAGAGGATTCACAACAGCAGAAAGAGCTCAAATTAAAATTCACTCCCCACATCTCATATCTGCAGCTCAGTAATTTTTTATTTTTTTGAGTGAGGATCTCATTTACTGAGAGATGCATTTTTGCTGCACATTCTGCAAAGCAACAGATAGGCTGCTAAGTCCTGTGGACTACATGTAGAATGAGGAAGACTGATACAAACAAGAACTTTTCTTTCCAGCTCCTCTTTCCTCCTCCAAATCACATTGATAGTGTATAGTATTAATAAATGAAAGAAGTCTTATCTATGCTGAATTTTTGCTGTGAACATTTTTTCTTGTTCTGTCTTCTTTCCATGCTGAGTGAATGTAAAAAGTTCATTTCAAAAATGAGGAGGTAATGAAGTACCATGAAACAAGAAGAAATAAGAGAAAATTCAAAAGAAACCCAGGACAAAATGAGCACTCATAGATTTTTAGCTATTTTGATAGGTACACCTTGTCTTAAACTCATATTAAAAACCTCCAGTACAAGATTTTCCACATTCTTGTGTTTATATCTTTATTATCCCAGGATTTCAAAAAATTCAGCTAACACCCAAGAAAACCCAGTTGTGACCATATTCACAGGGGTCCCAGGATGAGGGAAGAGACGAGGATCTGACTCCATGTTTCAGAAGGCTGATTTATTATTTTATGA
>JAWWEY010000005.1:25357570-25378849 GCA_035582745.1 Loriotus luctuosus
TGGAAGGTTCTGTGAGGCCTCCACACAACCTTCTCCTCTCCAGGCTGAACATTCCCAGCTCTGCCAGCCTGGCTCCATGGGGGAGGAGCCCCAGAGCCCTTCATGGCCTCCTCTGGACTTGCTCCAACATTTCCTTGTCCTTCTTGTGGACAATATAAAAGTTGCTTTCTGAGTTGGGCTCTCTAAACCTCTTCACTTAAACAAGTGGAATAGACAATTTATAGTCGATTAAATTAGCATTTATTGAAAAGCTGACCTGCAGTTCAAGCACAATTATCAATCCCTTTCTCAGAGATTTTCTGTTTTGCTTCTCAGTAACAGCAATTGAGTTTTGAAATCCACAAGGACACCCAGAAGTAACCACACCATTCATGGGCTGCTCTTAGACTTCTAGTGAGCACTTGTTGTGAAGCTCTTAAAAACAACAAAAAACCCCCATGTTTCTTTATTTCCCACATTTGTTATGTCACCAAGAGCTCACTTTTCTCTTCAGGACGTCACAGGTAATGCAATAAAAATTATTGAACAAGATTCCAATATTTCCTATCAACTCAAAATATTTTGAAATGCAATTCAGAAAGAAGATGTAAAAAATAATAAATATTTTTACCAGCTACCTAAATGATCTAAAATAAAGTAAAAAGAACAATAGGAAAGGTTTTTCTTTGTTTTGGTTTGGGGCTTTTTTCAGAATACTGTCTGAACCATAAACAACTCTTGACAGACATCAATGGAGTTAATGTGGGGTGTATTATTTTATTATTCT
This sequence comes from Loriotus luctuosus, assembly GCA_035582745.1. Lineage (NCBI taxonomy): Eukaryota > Metazoa > Chordata > Aves > Passeriformes > Thraupidae > Loriotus > Loriotus luctuosus. Next base: position 25,358,337 of record JAWWEY010000005.1, read on the forward strand.
GTTTTCAAATTATCATTTTGCTCTCCTTTGTTGTGCCTTGATTTGCCTTTGAAATGGCTGCACAGTTTGGAAATATGTAATTGTTGTCTACATTCCAGGGAAGAAAATGTGCAAGAAAAATATTCTCTCTCTGTGCCTTTGAAAGGAAGAACCATAATTAGATTGGTTAAAATCTGGATACTTGCACCTGCTTGAAGAGTAGAAATGCTTAACTAAAATTCACAGGTGAAATTTGATATAAGAATTGGAATGATTTGGAGAGGTTCTTTAGTGCTTTCTGTTTCTTCTACTTAAAAACAGGATTTTAATATCTCCTGTAAAAATTGAAGCTTTCACATCATCCACTCACCAAGATTTACTTGAAGGGCAATCACTACTTGTAGCATCCTGGTTTGAAAAGAAAATTAGGCATAGCTCAGAAAAAAACAGCTGATTTCTCATTATTTCTTTGCAATTGTCAGTGAATTAAAATCTCTGTTGTTTGGGGTTTTTTTACTAGCCCAGGAAATCAGGTCACAATGACAAGTAGAACAAATTATTTTATCACTGGGACACGTGGCAAGTTGACTTTGATGAAAAAAGCCATCTCAATGTCTTCTCAAAAATGGCATTAAGCAGTGGAGAGGAACTTGTTAGAAACATTTCAAGGTTCCTTTAAAATTCTTCAAAATTCTTTCAAGGTTTTGAATATGTTTTCTCTACTAATTTGTTAAGATCAATAATATAAGAACATTTACTAGTGGGTTTGTTTATCCTATGAAATATATTAATAGAAAAGCTTGTTATTAATGCATCTGTTGATGCATTAAGATAATTAATTATACTAATGCATTAATTGAATTATATTGATATCAGAACATGTACATAGATCACCGTAAATTCACTGTTTTTAATGTAAACAACTTTAGGCCAACAAATTGATGCTCAGCTGGAAAATATGTACCACAAAAATAATTTCCCAGTAACAGATTTAATTTTTATTCATCTCAGTCAAAAAACACAATTACAGTTCAAAATGGTTTCAAAGGTGCTAAAGACACCTCAAAAACAGCAGCTATTTTTAAATTATTCATAGGATAAACAAACCCACTGGTTTATTTATTTTTAAACAGTATTATTTTTAAGTTAATTCAAATGGAAGATGCCTCTTTTGGAATTATGGTGGTGGTGCTGATTTGATGGTAAATTTTGGTGATCTCAGAGTTCTTTTCCAGCCCTAATGATTCCATGATTCAGTAATTTAGTGATTCCAAGGCTTACACTTGTCCAGAAGAGACAAAACTTTTCATTTCCCTGGGTCACGGTGCAGAGAGAAAGGGCAGAAGGTTCAGGTCTGGCTGGAGCTTCTCTTGACAGCTGCTCTCACTTAGTGCTGGTTTGAGCAGAGAAAGCAGATTTAGAGTGTTCCAGCAGCACACAAATCATCAGGATGCTCCCACCAGGATGCTGAGGGAAGGATAATCACACATTCCTCTGCAGCCAGCATCACTTTTACTTCATCCCACAGTTCACAGGATGGGGCTGTACAGGCAGCCCAAGTGAGAGTGGAGCTGTCACTCCAGGGCACATTGTGCATGAAGACATCTCCAGACTTGTCACTTCTTCAGGATCAGGAAAAAAGCCCAAATAAAAAATGGATGAGGCAGTCATCTCCCAGGAGCTTATCAGAGGTTGCAGGGTCGTGTGCTGGTACGAGCCAGCACAGCTAAGAAAGCTGGGGATGGAGATGATGAATAAACACCAACCATAGTGCTGGAGAGCAGGGGGGTTGATCATGGAAAAGTAGCTCAGGTCAAGATTCCTGCACAGAGAAAAACCTGATCACTTCCAAGCTGTCCACGGCAGGGGCTCTCCCCACTCTGGGGCTCCCTGAGCTCAGTAAAAATCCAAGGAATGCAATCACAGAATCCTAAGGCTGGAAAAACCCACCTGGATCACCAAGTCCAACCATCAACCAGCCATGGTCACCACTAAACCCTGTCCACATGTGAACCACTTGTGATCCACATTTTGAACAATTCCAGGGATTCCTCCACTGCCCGGGGCAGCCTGGTCCAAATTCCTTTTTGTGAGGAAATTTTCCCTAAGATCTAATCTGACCCTCCCCTGGCACAACTTGAGTCTGTTCCCAATTGAAGGTGAAGACAGGGGGGGATGAGGGAATTTTATGGATCTTCTTAATCCAACTGGACACAGAAATATGGAAAATTAATCAGAGGTCTACAAAGTGTTTAAAAAGATACCAAAAACTCCTCTTGGGATCTGTCCAAACATTTGATTATTCAATTCAATGAGAAAACAATGATTTAGATTATTCTTACAGAACCAGGATTAAATCCTTTTCTACTTTTCCATTTTAGGTTTAGTGAGTTAGTAGATTTAGTGAGTTTGTAGAATTGTTAGGACATTATGTCAACATCAAAACAAGCAAACTGATTCTTGTTTCCTTTACCATTTTATTGTTTGAATTGAACATGAATGAGCAAATAATTTGATCCACCAGAAACCACATTTTTGACAAAGCCAATACACATAAAAGAAGGGATTACATTTGTAATAAAAATGTGGAAAAAAATACAATAGTCACATTATGCCATTTGAATAACTTGTATGAGCTCTGACTTGTCCTCTTAGGGGCAGAAAGGGGTGGTTTTTTCTCTATTAGTGGTTAACATTTTCTTTTGTAAAATCTACATCCTCAAAATAATATTTTATAGGAGGCACGAAAATAGTTTCTGAAAAAAAATAAGCCCAGCACATTTCCCTTGTTTCCAAAAGTGTAAAGCTTTTCACACTGATCAACTTCAAGCCACAGAAAAAAAAATCCTAAATTCTTCTCCAACTATCCATTCCCTTGACTTCACTGTTTTCAGTAGAATATTTATCATTGCCACTTAGCTACAGCCAAATGTGCAAAAAATGTGGAAAGAACAGAGGCAGAGAGAAAATGATCTGCTTAGCCTGACCATTGAATTAATTAATTACTTGCACTAGTCCTTTCAGCACATCTATTACTTAAAGAATCAATAATTTATGCACTTTTATTGTACAATGCTTTTCTTGGATTTAGTCTAGAAACAGCTTTATCCTTTTAATTATTGTGCAAAACTGTTGAGAATTTCAGCACATTTCTATTCTGCATCCTGAGCCTTCCTTCTTTTTGCCTCAGGATTTGATGTGAGATTCTTGATGCTGTAGCAAAAAATTCTCCTGATCCCTACACCTTGCACTTTTTTCTCCTCTTGTTTTCTTCCCTGGTGCCTTCCTGGGTTATTTTTCACCTGCTGCAGGAACGTGCAAACACCTCCACTATGCCAGCTGAACAATCTGTTGCAATTTTTTCATCTAGTGCATGGTTTTTCTCTTTTATTTCCTTATCCCACTTTAGTTTATTTTCTTCAATAGCTGTTCCCATCTCCTTTCCAGAGGAGTATAATTTTAACAACCTTTTCTTTCTGGTACTACTTAAGCACACTGGTACCCACTGCCCTTTTTAGCTATTCACACTTAATAGATTCATTCCCCCACGTTCCTTGTGGTGGTTTATTAAGTATTAACTACTTTTCTGCAGTAGATGGCACATGCAATTCACTGTAGGATTTCTGTTAACACTCCAAGTTTTCTGATTCCCTGAAAATACTGGCAGAATTAAAAACAGGGAAAAGGAAAGAAATAATCATTTTGAAAGATTACTGCAGGCAAATCCTCGCACTGAAGCAGTTCCATTTTGACTCCCATCACTAATGACTCATAATTTTTTTCCAAGAGAAAGAGATGTAAGCCTAGACTTCAGCCACATTCCATTCCAAGTAAATACACTTGACTCACTTAGAACATCTTAAATCCTTTGCATGAGGTGTGTTTGTTTTCTTCCCTTTGAGTTTGGTGTTGACACACCTTTAAAAAAGATTCCATATTCTACTTGGAGCTGAGGTAATTCCTTTATGGAGCACATTGGGGTCTTTATGGATGGGAGCTGCCTGATACAATAACTTGAGTTCTGCTGCTGTTCTGAAAACTTGATTTAAAGCCAGTAGGGAAAAGTTATCTTTCCCTGCAGCCTCCTCCAGGAGGGTTTTTGTGGCCTGCAGAGAGCTGTGGATATTATTGTAAAGGATTATCTGCTACCTGGAGAACCTACAAAACTGAACACTTTTCAAGAGCTGTTCCTAGGTTTGAACCATCTATAATTTCAAAAGATAACCAAATATCTAAGGACATGCCTGGAAGATCAGAGAGGGTCTCCAAAGCAGGCCTTACACAAATTATTTGCAATAGGCACATTGAGCATCTGAATTTGTCCCCAGCACCAGGGAAGGGAGGTTTGGAGTCCCCATCCCTGGAGGTGTCCCTGGAAGGCCTGGATGTGGCACTCAGAGCTCTGGGCTAGGGACATGGTGGGGATCAGTAACTCAATGGTCTTGGAGGGCTTTTTCAGTGGTTCTGTGATTCAGGGAATTAATGATCCAAGTTCATTTGTATGAGACAGCCTCATATGGGTTTTCTAATGTCCAGGCCTTCAAAATTAATAGTTCTTAGTGAGACCATTTGATTTTAGGTTGGAGATAAATCTGATCCATGCCACTTTTTGCTTATTTTGAAATAACCTCCATCAATACCTCACTCAAATTAGTACCAAATTAATCATTTGGCCAGTGTCAATGCAGGCACATAATTGTTTCTGAGAAAATGGCTGTCTGGCAGCTGCAAGAGCATCTTCCCTCAGAGATGGTACCTTCACCCTAAAGACACAGAACCACAATCACAGAATCAGAATCATAGAATATTTTAGGTTGGGAAACCCTGCAAAAGCAACCATTCCCCCAGCACTGCCAAAGCCAGTGTTAATCCACACCTCCAAGTGTCACATCTAGACATCTTTTAAAACCTTCCAGGGATGGGAATTCCACCACTGCTCAGGACTGACAACTTTTTCTGTGATTAAATTTCCCCTAGGCTTCAATCTAAACTTCCTCTGGCGCAACAGGATAAGGATCAAACTTTTAATGGCACCGAGCTGAGCTGGGAATGCTGCTAATCCCTGCATTTCTTGTGCCTTTTCCAGCTATAAATCAATATTTCCTGGGAGCCTGATTGTCTGACTGTGACATTTGGTCTGTTTGCAGATCAGACTTGGGACGTTCTGTAACTGTTCTGATGACACAAGATGGATTTCTGCATGTCCAGGGAATTGCACTCCTGGAGAAATGGATCTTCTTTAGCATTGTTCAAGCCAAGATATCAGTGGTCTCAGGGGGGAGCTAATTTCAGTTTAATTCTCCAACATAATAAACAGCACTCTGTTTATTTTTTATAGTAAAACTTGTGCTTAAATTGCTGTACACTTTTGTGTTTCAGTACAGATGTAAATATGTACAAGAATTTGAAAAGAAAATATTAATGTGTATTGGAAAATACACTGGCCCAGGGTGCCCAGAGAAGCTCTGGAAGTGTCCAAGGCCAGGTTGGAGGGGGCTTGGAGCACCCTGAGACAGTGGAAGGTGTCCCTGCCATGGCAGGGGTGGCATTGGATGGGCTGTAAGGTCCCTTCCAACCCAAACCATTCTGGGATTCTGGGATTCCATGTAGTTGTCCACATTTGCAGTACAGGATGTTTCCTAAAATGTTAGCATTTATGGCTCTTAGCAAAAGAATTTCATAGTTTTATTGCTATTCTGCTCACTTAGAAAATATAAGTGGAAATAAAGACAAGGAAAGTACACTATTTTAAGTTGACTCATTTTATTTTCCTTCCTTCCCGAATCTTCTGTCAAAGTGCAAAAAACCTGAGAAATGATTTTCAGCTCCTTCAAAATTTCCTCACAGGAACCATTTACTTTTATTCTTGATCCTCCCTACTTCACAAAATACAAGAGCTTTTCTCATCATAAAAAGAGAAATCTGCAACTCTCAATTGCCTGATTAACCTCTGAGGCTGGATTTTAATACTCTGAAAATATCACTGACAATTATATCCTGCAAGATTACATTTTCTTTTTCTTCATACAGGGATTTTTAACTTAAACCTGTAGAATTAGATCATGTGTTTTCCAAAACTAACATAGTGCTGTTGACAGTATCCAATGGAATATTATCAGAGAAATGGAAAATGAAAACAGGGAATATCTAAGCATGGGTAAGGTTGAAGTCCCAGTAACATTTTACAAGATAAATTGTATTCTCCCACATTAACTATGATTATACACAAACACTGATGAGACAATAAGCAGGTTCACCTTCTAAAAACAGTGGGAGCATTCAAGATTTATAGAATTAGCAATTAACCTCTGTCCAAATTCAAATAATTTATATGAACGACTCCTTCAACTTTAATAAATGATGCACAGACTAAAAATCACCGATGTCTTTGTCACTGGTCTTCTTATAGAATTAATTAACCTGGGAATTTTTTATTGTCTGTTTATTTGGGGTTTTGTGCACACAGTATAGAAAAATTATGAAAAACTAGTCCATGAACTTCAAGAAATGTTTTTTTAGCCTGATTTCTCAAGCAACAGATGGTTGTTTGATGAATGATTTGGGATCTAATGGAAAGTTCTTGAAAGTAACTTAAAAAAATTGTAACTAATCTCACTAGGGTATTTTTGTACATCATTGTAGAATAGTTCTGTTATTCTACTGTGTACATCTGCAATACAGAATATTAAAGTTTGATTATTTCCACTACTTGTCCAATCTATAGATAATTATATGGTTAATACAATGATTTCTACAGCAACTTTTATCCCCAAAATTAAATGCAACAATGTGGTCTATTACTTAGTCATTTTAACAAATGATTTGAATTTAATTTAATCTCAAACTGCACAATGTGCTATATTCATTACACTTTTTAATTTCTTGTGTTTTCTGCAATTTAGATTTTAATATTACAGCTTGTTCTCCATAATGAGTTTTTATGCTTTTTTTCAGCAAGGATGTTATGATAAGTAATGAAAATCTACCAGATGGCTTTTTATCTCAAGACCTCAATCCAGCAACGCCTGACATGTAATTAATTTCATGTATGTGTAACCACACCATCCTCAGAAGGAGCTCAGGTTTTCCTTGGAGTGTCCTCAGGCATCCCAGCTTCCTGTTATTCCTCACTTTAGAAGGTCATTGATTTTCCAAAGGTTTTCCATGGGATCTGCAGCAGTGGGAAGTGCAAAAGGCTCATGAATTGGGTCAATTCAAGCACCCAGCAGCTAAAACATTTCCTCTGTTGTTTATTAAAATTGTACCTGAGGACTAAAGAGAATGGCAAGGACACAACTCCATAAATCCCATAAATTTACAGATTTCTGCAGGTGCTGTGTGGTTCTAACATGGTGCATGCTACAAGCTCTTCTTAATTTTGGTGAAAACCTCAAAGGAAGTTCTTAACATGGGTCAACCCAAATTTTATGTGCTTTTTATTTTCCCTGGGATCAGGGAAGCAAAATAAGTAAAAAAGTTCCTGACAATACACACAGTACACTTCCGTTGTGTTGGGAGCAATCCAGAGAAATTCTGGAAAATTCTCCAAAGTATAAGAAACTAAGTATGAATTGTTGACACTTCACCTTGTTTTAAATGCTGCCTGTTTTTTCTCTTTCACAAAAAAACATCAGCAGCTTGCATACAGCATCCTTAAACACCCAATTCCTAGGCAGTGTTAGTAATTTGTAAGAAAAAAATAAATATACAAAAGACCCTAAAATTTATTTGGGTTATATTTCAGCCAAAGGAAGCAAAAAATATTTGAAATATATATTATAACCTTGATCATTTACAGAAAGTGGGTGTCATCTTTCTTGGAATTGTGGATTAAGATGCAGATTTTTTTGGCAACAGTTGCTCAGTGACAAAGTGGGCCATCATAAGTCACAGGAGATGAAAGCTTGGAAATTATGAATTTTGCTTTCTTAACTTTTGCAATTTGATTTATGATGGTTCATTTTGTTTAAGGGGATAACACAGTGGTTCCAACTCCCTAATAAGCTTTAGTGCAAAAATATCAAGGGCTAGTTTAAAATACACATTTTTGGGTTCCACAGGCGAGTAATGGGAATTCAGAATTCCATTTGATCCCACACAACCAACTGTATTTTTCATGTGGTTATGAAAAAAAGAATAGCTAAATATCATTTTTTCTTTCTGCGAGATGAGAAAGGATTCAAAGCAGATACAGGGCTGCATCTCCCACTCCACACATATTGCATGCAATACCAGAAATAGCAAAATATCAAAATAGTCTTTTTTTCCCTTCACTAATAGCTCTGGATTCTGGTAAACAGGTTGTTACCATGTGACATCACACAAAGCAACTGCTTCTTAATATCAAAGTACTGACAGCACATTCTACTGCTGAGCTTCACCATCTGGGAAGTTTTTCTCCTCAAATTGCCATTGAGGGTAGTGGCAGTTCTTTTAATATATTCATTAATTTCTGCTGCCATGTGGCCACTGCTGTAAATTTTCTGTCTCAGCCCCTCAGAAGCACAGGGTGCCCAGAGAAGCTGTGGCTGCCACACGCCTGGCAGTGTCCAAGGCCAGGTTGGATGGGGCTTGGAGCAACCTGGGATAGTGGAAGGTGTCCCTGCCCATGGCAGGGGTGGCACTGGATGGGCTTTATGGTCTCTTCTCACCCAAACCATCCTGTGACTCTGTGGTTCTGTTAAACCCCAGAGCTTTCACCCCCAGGCTCTCTGGTATCTGTCTTTCAGAAAAGAGACATTAATTTTTCACTTTGCCTCTTTTCCAAAACTACAAACATCCACACGCTGATCCTTCAGGAGTAGGAGGCACAGTGCAGAGGGCAGCATGGCCAAGGAATCCCAGAATAATTTGGGATTGAAGAGCCCCTGAAGCCCATCCAGTGCCACCCCCTGCCAAGGGCAGGGACATCTTCCACTGTCCCAGGTTGCTCCAAGCCCCGTCCAACCTGGCCTTGGACAATCCAGATGGGAAAGGCTGACTGCAGGGAGCTGTGGTGAGGTCAGAGCTGACCTTGCAGAACTGGACTCACTTTGGAGATCTTCTTCCTTCTGAGCTTAGCTGCAGTTCCAGGCAATGTAACAAAGACATGGAGTCACAAGGGTCAGTTTTCTGCAGGAACAACACAATTGTGGGTGAACCTCCCCACATCTCCCTTCTGCTGAGCTGCCTGTACACAAACTACAGGCATGGCATGGAAAGAAGGGTATCAAAAACTCTGCTGCTCAGAGAACCAAGATTCCAGCAAATCCCCTGCAGCTGTGGGGTGTGCTGAGAGGATGACAGCAATTCTGGGCCTGGAAATGACACCAGGGCTCATTTTTTACCTGTCCTACTTTGCTTGAGCCTTTTATTCTGCACTGGTTTAATGCTGACATTGAATTGTATGAGGCATCTGCCAGGGATCAAGAATATCTGATGGAAAACAGGGACAGCTTCATGTTAACGAGTGTACTTTGAATTTCTGCAACTTATATTCTCTTTTAATGCATAAGGAGATGTGGGGTTTTTCTCTTTTCATTCTAAGGGATAAAATGTAACCCTTTATAGTCATATTTTACATAGTTTGCAAGTACTCGTAAAATGTAAAATGAGCATTTCACACATTCTTTTCCAAATTTAATTACTGATCAATTTGACATATTTCCTTTCTCTAATGGGATGATCCCTAAAATCTCCCTGTGATGAAGACACATTCACCTACACCAATGTAAATAAATTCCCTCCCATTTATTATTTTCCTGTTTCCTTCCCTCTTCACTGAAATTTTCCTGTTTTAAAAATTACTTTTAAAATCATTTAAGTGCATTTATTACTGTTCTGGCAAGAAATTCACACAGACAAAACATGTTTTTCCCTGCAACTGTAACTTCAGGTTTTATCCAAGATATCAGTTTGTGAGCAGTCATGTCCTCTTGGAGCCATCTTAACTCTGCAGTCATTTATTGCTTGAACAAACAGATTTTCAGTTTTTATGTTAGAAAGCAGCTACTTTTCCAGGAGAGTTTCCCATTCCCCACATTTTTCCTTGAGGAAGGTGAGCAGCAGAACTGAAGCCTGAGTATGGCAGCCAGAATTTCCATGTATTTAGGAATCTGCCTCTTGTAGTTATTTACCAGCAACTCCAATTTATCCTTATTTATAGCTGCCCTAAATAAGAGTTATTTAAATATTAATGAATTAACTTGCTGGCTCAACATGTATTTGTAGGATGAAGAATTACATCAGAAGAAATCAAAATGTTCTCTATCAAGGGGCTGCTTGTGTGTGGTTTCCTTCCTTAGTAAAAATCCCAGACAAATCCCAAACATGGACCTGACATGTGAGTCTGAGGGTGGGAAAATTTTGGAATAAGGAGTATGTGTGTGTACAGTGTGGAAATGGTCACAAAACTGAGACTGTGAGACAGATTAAAGTTAAATCCCCTTCTAATTAACCTTGGGAGGGCTCAGGTTGTGATGAACTTTAAAAGCACTGCAGCAAATCACCAAAAATAACCAAACTGGGTTGGGTTTTTTTCTTTGTTTTGTTGGCTTGGGGTTTCCTTGTAATTTGTTTATTTATTTGCTTTCTCTTTCAACTATGGAATTTCTCTAAATCACAGAAGAATACAGGAACAATAGCTGGGTTTTGTAATGAAGATTTATCACAAGAACTACAGGATTGCTTACTCAGAGGTGTGAGAATTCCTGACATTAACTTTCTTGAGGGTTACATGCTCTGAATAAAAGGGTGGTTATTATGATTGGTTTACCTACATAAAATTATTCTTTGAAATTGTTTCTGTTTATTAGCATAATAAACCTGGGCAGAAAAGAATGAATCCCTTTGATATTTTACAGTGTGCTAACATTTTTATGCCTTATCTTTTCTGAAAACCCTACCCCAGCATTAAAGAATGGCAACATTTCTAATCTTGCCCTGTGTTTCTTTGTTATTCTGGAGAAGAAACAAAACTAGGATCTTCTTTCCTTTTTTTAAAGAAGATTAACAATGCAGGAGAACAAAAATTGTATTATCCATTTTTGACGATTAGGATCTGAAACTCTGAAAATTTAAGGAATATTTTCAGAGGTTACTTCTTTTACACTTAGCCATTCTCTCCCAGCCTTTACAGCTATCTCATGTCATACAGTTCACTCTTATTCAAAATCAGAAAACACAAATTTTAACACATTAAACCAACCTAAACAAATGCAGGGTGCAGTTTACAACACGTGTGAACCAACACTAATTCTACTCATTCATGTTCCCTCACAGAAAGATTTTGTTGTCTTCTTTTAATCTTCACATGTTACATGTGATGGAAAAAAAGATAAACCACTTCAAATTTTATTTGATTTTCCCTAAATATCTCTAAGTTTGCAGGTTTTCAGTATATTCTCAAATATCTCAAATATAAGAAGCCATAAACAGGCCTGACACAAAAGGAAAAGTCAATAGCAATGAGGATTTAAGCTCCTATAATTAGCCTGCCCTGTGGAAATTAACCTGGCAGAGATAATAATTAAAGAAGCCAATATCTGCTTCCTTTGTTCAGTTACTTCGGGCAAAAAGAAAAAGTTTTTTACTGGGGAGAAATAATTTTAAAATCTTTCATTTGGACTAATTTCTCCCAGGAACAGGGACAGTAGGAGAGGGAACGGCCTCAGGCTGGGCCAGGGCAGGCTCAGGGTGGACATCAGGAGGAATTTCTGCATGGAAAGGGTGGTCAGGCCTTGGAAGGGGCTGCCCAGGGAGGTGTTGGAGTCCCCATCCCTGGAGGTGTCCCAGGACGGGCTGGATGTGACACTCTGGGCTGGGGACACGGTGGGGATTGGGCACAGCTTGGAGCCCATGGGCTGGGAGGGCTTTCCCAACCTCAGTAATTCTGGGATTCTGACCCCAATGAGTGTTGCCTGTCCAGATGTAAGAACGTTCCACATTGAATCAAACACTTTTTTTCTCACTGGATGATTTTGGCTTCCTCCAGAGCAGCCACCCCTTTGTGGTGTCACCACAAAGCCCCCCAGCACCTTCCCCAGGGAAGGGAAACCAGCAGGGCTCAGCGGCAGGAGGATCTACAGGGGGAACAGAATTCCAGCAGGGAATGCTTGGGCTGGAGGTGCAGGAGATCTGAGAGGATGGAATGCAAGAGAACAGAGTCAGTGCAGAGGGTAATCTCACCCCTGATGAGTTGCAGCTGCACTAATCACCAAAGATGAGGAGCAGCCCTGCCCTTGACAGGCCACAGCTGTGTCCAATAAGGATGGGTGCTATAAAAGAGTGGGTGAGCTGGGTGAGAAGGAAGGTGGAGTTGGTTAGCTCTGTTGTGAGGAGATGTTCATGAGAAATCACCATGGAGGTATGGAAGTTTTGTGATAAGATAAGAAGCCAGGGACTGGGCAGCACTCATGGCTCTGTTTGGCCGATTACTGCTTCAGCAAATAGCTGGACAATGTCATGGAGGAGAATGTTGTGGATAATTTCATGGAGGCTGCTTTATCCTTGTTGTGGAGAACACGTGAGAGCTCTGATTTCTAGAGTCACTTTGCAGCTACTCAGGAAAAGGATTGTTCACTTAGGGTGTGTTTGAAAACACTCTCTGTTCTTGGAATGTCTTCCTGCATTCAGTGTCTAATGTTTCATTTTCCTGGATCTAGCTCTGCTAGCTTGTTTGGAACTGTGGTGTCCCCCAGAATTCCATGGATTCTCTTGGGACAGGTGGCAGGATCTCACCTGTGGGGAGAGCTTTATCCAATGGTGCAGGGAGCTGAGGGTTGTCAATAGCAGGAGTAAAAGTATAGGGGCCAGAACACAGCCCAGACATAATTCTCTTCTACAAGGAATAGGCTTCCTTCATGTTTTATAGGTTTATGAATGAAAAATTCCAGCCTTCCTTATGGCGGGAGTCAGATTTACGCAGAATTTTACTGGGCACAACATGGAATTGTGTGGATCCACATTTCCATTGTGGGAACAGAGAGAATCCCTTTTCCATCTGAGAATTATATGCAAGTACATTGAAGTTGTTTCCTCTGGGAGTTGCACTGGACATTTTTATTTAACATCTGGCTGCATGATAAACGGGGAAGAACTAATCTATGAAATTCTTCTCTCCAAATATGAAGTTGTCAATTAAATTTTCAACATAAAATTATATTAATGGATTTAAAATGGAGAAACTTTGTATGAGCTCTGGCAATTTTACAGCACCTGCACAGCACTTTTAAAAAGCATCAATAATTAGAAATCCTTATATCCATTATCAGTTTGGTATGAAACACTGGGATTTCATATAAAATACAAATCCAGAGGAGTTTGATATTGCAGTGTGATACATGAACAAAATTTCCAAAGGTAGTAATTTTCATTGTCTCAATTTTGAAATTAGATGTAGATATATCAACTGTTAACTAGAATAATACTCCAAGTCAAATGAAATAGTGTAGAGCAGAGACTTTCAAAAGTCCAGTTTTAGCTTCCAAAAAAATAATTATGTTATAGTGTTCCAAACTAAATAATGTATATCTACTTTTTTTCCTGCTTTTTTTCCTGTGGGGTTTGTTCTATGCTCCATGATTTTTCTGGTAGACCGTATGTCCATCAAAAAATAAACTTATGAAATAAAAATATCAATCAAGTGTTGTGTAGAACAAAAAAATACTGTTTTTATTAAGTTACAACAACTTTTACGTATTTAAGATTTTTATTTTTAAAGAGTTTACTGGATATGGGTCTTCAAAGGAGGAGTAATTTCAGAACTTCTGTGTAATTTACCTAAAATATGTCAAAATGTAAATATACTAAAAAGTAGCTCATTTAAGAAAAATGAAAATTCAAGCCCATCAGTACAAAAGTAGCTTAGAGAAGCTCAGTCATGTGAGAGAAATTTCTTAACTTGGACACCTATCCCTAAAGAGATAAGGGATAACCATAAAGAGATAAGGAGATCCTATTAGGTGGTATTATAATATTGAGGGCTTTTTTTTTTCAATAAGGTCACTTTTAGTTCAGGAAAAATGAAGAGAGAAAATAACTGAACTCTATCAACCAAATTTTATCAAAACCAGGCAGCTCTGGAGTTTCACCCAGAATAAACAGAAGGGCATGAATTTTATGGTCCTGTGATTATTTTCTTGTAACAACAGCCAAACTTTTTCATAGTTTTCTGACTTGTCACAAAAAAAGAGGGATTTCAATGAGTCTGTGGAACTGAAATGGTTGGCTGAGTTTAATGAATAAAACAGAAAGCTCTGGGTGAAGGACACTGAAGTGAAACTGCTTCCCTGGGCTTCCAAGGTTTCATTAAAGGGTTTGGCATCCCTGGCACTGTCAGTCCTCAAGGAGATGGATAAGAAGATAAAACCCATCACAAAGAGAATCAAACAGCAGGTCAGGGCTTGCAGTTCAGGGTGGTGGCCACTGGCACCTGTGGTTTTCAGCTCACCCATAAAGAAACTGGAAAGGAGGAGGAGTGATGTGGGGACAGGCTAAGGGACACAGTTTGACCCCTCAGACAGGAACAAATTCCCCCAGGAGACACTGACTGTGACACCCCAACCCTCCTCATGAAATCTGGGGCTTGTCTCCAAGGTAATTCTGTCAGGTTTATCCCTCTGTTCTTGTCTCTGATCAGATAAACTCACTGGGATAAGCAGCCTCCCATGCTCCTGAGTTAGTGCCAATGACCAACCTTGTTCTGCCTCCCTATCATCTGTGCCATGTGCTTGTAGGATGGAGGAATTGCAACAGAAGAAATCAAAATATTCTGTATCAAGGGACTGCTTGTGTGTGGTTTCCTTCCTTGGTGAAAATCCCAGACAAACTCCAAACATGGACCTGACAGGTGAGTCTGCAGGTGGCAGAATTTTGGAATAAGGAGCATGCACAGGGTGGAAATGGTCACATAACTGAGTCTGTCCCTGTTTTGTTGATGGATTCTCCCTTTTCCTATTGTCCCTTTTCACACTGAAAAAGGTCTTTTGCCTGATGTCCTTAAAGGAGCAGATACTCTCTTTCCATGGAACTTTACAGAGCCTTCTTTTGGCTCAGGAATCCCTTGGGGCTCACGTTTATCCGGGAGCTTCCTCAGGCATCAGTTTGGTCATGTGGAACACAAGATCCAGGAGGAGAAAAAGCTTAGATTTTGATCTAATGTGACCACTTTAAAAACCAACTTACAGCAACTGAAAAAAATGATGAATTCTTGGTCAGACAGCAGGAGACCAAAACCCACAGACTCAATTTGGTACTGATGTGTTCTGTTAATTCCCCTGGTTCAGCCAAAAACGTAAATGTTGTTTCCTGGCCCTTCTTTAAAATCTGTTCAAGAAAGCTGGTGTCCAAATCTGTCTGATGCCAATAGGACAATATTTGCTTTCCAGAGATCATTTTTCTTCCATGCCCTCCTCTCAGTTTATGTCTTCCAGTTTGTAAACAAATCAGAGCAAAATAATTTTTTAAACTCATCTGAATTAATCCCACAACAGAGAATTAAATGCTTTGTGTCGGAACCCACAATCAACTAAAAAAGAGAAGCTCACTCAAAGCCAACAATTATTACTAGGTAATAATTCTGTTTTTTATAAAAATCCCTCTCCTATTCCACACTGTTTCAGCCAATGAGGAAGGTTCTAATTCTAGAGTAAAAATGAGTAGGGTTTTACCAAGTAGTAAATATTATCTCACAAAAGATGTTGTAGGATTTAACACACCTGGATGCCATTTCTATGTAATGCTATGTAATTCTAGCTCAAAAATGTTCACCTGTGAAGGTTCTAGAAATATTAACCCGTGGAGATAAATAATGGCCAGAACTGAGCATTTCACTGAAAAATAAATTCTTTTTCCCAAGCTGAGAGACACCAGAATTACCTACAAATATATGGAACCAATTTTTTGATAAACTCTTTGAGGAAAACCAGATTTATAAACTGGTGTTTGCAGAAATAAAGGAAAACTGCTGTTCTGAAAAGGCTTCCTGAGGCCTGTAGAGCATTGAAGGATAACATTTCTAGGTAGGGGTCCTTTTCCAGGTGTTTGAGTCTCCCTTCCTCTCTTTGTTTTCATATTTCCATCACCATTTCCCAAGACTCACCATCAATTGGGATTGGAGAGAAAAAAAGAATTCAGACTTCCAAAATCAGTTCTTTGAGAGAAAGAAGTATCTTTTTTGGTAGATTAATAACCCAGTCCTGTTTGGAATCCTAGTTGACCCTGGATTGTTATCTTGTTGTAATATTAATATTTTCCCTTAATCTTCTTACTTAGGTTCAGTATTGGATAAAGCAATATAAAACAGAGGTCTTAGAAACATGAATGGAAAAAATAATTAAATTTACTTATGAAAAGATAGAATTAAGAAAAGCAGGAAACAGAAAAAGATAGAATTAGGAGAATCAGTAAACAAATTCAACAGGACAACCCAAAAATAACATGTCAAAACCTAGGACTGGCTGAAGCCACCCTCGAAAGAGATTATTACTCTTTTATCTATAGCATTTTCTGTAAAGAATAATCTGTGCCAGAATTAGCAGTTAACCAGTACTTACTTTCATGTCAGAAGGAAAGGAACAGACTCCTGTTCAAGCAAGGATATTCAGAGTTAGCTAAAATAAAGCAGATTCTGTGGTTTTGCATTCATGGGCACTGTGTATTCAGAGAATCCTTTGTCTCTCTACCTTTATTCCTTCACATAATAACAGCATTTTGCTCAGATCATTTTGATAGATTATACAAAATCTTGTTGCATTTGCAGCCTGAAAAACAAATTGAAGAAATGTGCTTTTTTTAAGGAAAGTATCTCTTTTATATTTGCTCTAATCTCCATGAGAATTATTACTAGGAGAAAAAGAACATCAATACCTCTCTTTCTTCTCATCCCTCTCACTCCATCTCTTTTTCTAAGTAAAGAAATAAATAAGAAATACTGCTAAGTTTTGTTCTTGCAGTTGGTTACAGGAGGTTTCAAAGAGGAGGACTGTCAAACCTCTCACCACCCATAATCTCTCTTTTATTAAAGCCAAAGAATTGAGGGACACCTGGATATTAAATGAGATAAGGAGACTATTGCTAAAGCCTGAACAATCATCCAGGTCATTTGTTAATTGAAGTACAACCCCAGTTCTTCCTCTGTCTTTGAAAATAACATCCATCTTCAGGCTGTGTATTTTAAAGTTGTGTTCACCTTAATATAATTGGTTTGAATATTTCATATGAAAAGTAGGAAACAGCTCCTTAATGAAAGAAAGGATTTTGCAAGAGATAACATTGCCATTAATGAAGTCTAATTAGAGATTCATTTAAAAAATAATCTCCTGTGCTAATTTTTCAGGCAAGGCTAATAGAGTTCTAACTTGAGACAAAAATAGCTCTTTGGAGTTTTATGAATGTTCTTGTCTAGGTTAACTATTTCTATTATTCACAACAAAAAACAATTAGTGCGTTAGAAATCTGACTATTAAAATTATGTGTTGTACTTTATTTTCTGAAAGTTATTTTTTTGAGGAGGGTTGTCACATTTTTTCACCATTGTAACAAAATACTGTAACTTTTGTCCACATTTGAGACATCCAAATATTCTCCCTTAATTTCTGTCCATGTAAAGGATTCTATATTTCTTTACAAATGACAGGGATTGGTCCCATAATGTATAAAGCCAATTTAACTCTGTTCCCCGTGTGTCATCTTCCATGTTGATTAACAAACACCATTTGATTCTCAGATTTGGAGCCCTCTGCTGCCCTGGACTGTGCCTCTGCCCAGGACTAAGGGAAGCCAAGCTCTGTTAGAAGGTGGCAACTGCTCTTTGCTGAGTGACCATGGCAGAGATTGCTTTAAAAGAAAAGCTCTCAGGATTAAAGAGAAGGACAAGCCTGTCTTGGGTTGAGGGGCACTTGGGATGGGATGAGATTGGAGACCAGGAGTATCAGAGGAACAAGGATGAATGGGGAAATGCTGGGGCCCAATGAAAACCATCTATCCCTAACTAATCAGTTCCCAGAAAAGGGCTGGATTAACCTATCCAAGGAGCATTCCTCCTGGAAGAGACAGGAGATCTGAAGTGAGGTGTCAGCTCCAGGTCCTGGAGCTTCTCATGGGATGTTTGAGGCACTAGGGAAGAATGTTTGGACAAAACGCGCACTTTGAGGTTTTGGAGGTGGATGGGACTTTATATGGGATATATGGATGCCCCTGGATCCCTGGCAGTGTCCAAGGCCAGGCTGGATGGGGCTTGGAGACACCTGGGACAGTGGAAGGTGTCCCTGCCCATGGCAGGTGTGGGACTGGATGGGCAGTGAGGCCCCATCCAATACAAACCAGTCTGGGATTCTCACAAAATGACCCAGAGGTGGGGAAAGGGAGGGATCAAGGTGGTTTGGCAGGACCAAAGGTGGGTAAAGAGAGGGATGAGGGGTTCCAAGGGCTGATCTGAGGGTGAGGAGGTTGCGGGACAATATGCTTCTCTCACTAAGCCCTATATCCTAACCTCTATCCTCGCTATCCCTCTCTCTGCCCTCTGGGTGGCTGTGGGGGCTGAGCTGGAAACCCCCAAGCTGAATCAGCCAGCAAGGGCTGAGAGCCAGCAGCTGGAGTGGGACCATGGACAACCAGTGCTGGACATCCACCAAGAACAGAGTCCTGGAGAAGCTTTTGTGGGGTGTTTGGGTGAAAGAGCGCTGCTGGATCAGGGGTAGGTGGCTCAAAGCTGGGTGGTGACTGGGGCTGGTGAAGGCACCCCTTTCTGCCTGGAGGGATTTGTGTGTCTGGTTGTGCCCACATTTATCCTGTGGGGGTGTGGGGGAGCCTACTGGGAGTGGGGGTTCAGCTGGACTGGGACTGCCAGTGGGATTGTAGCTCCCTGGAACTGCTGCACTTGGCACCCTCTAACACCACTCAGGAGCCTTTTTTGATGTGACAAATTACTGTGATTAGAACAGAGATCTCCTCAGCCTGGCTGGTGTTTTCAGAATAATTTCCATGATAATGCTGTCTGGCAAACAAAAGAAGGAATACTTGAACATCCTATTGATTATTCCTGTCTGTTCCTGAATTATCTTCTCTAATGGGCTCGGAGATTCTTTGTGAGGTAACAGATTTGGGATATGATTAGCTGATTATAAAGAAAATAATTACAAACAGCCTCCTGTGGAAGAGAAAATAGATTTCATGGAGCATCAATGTCTTCATTCTAGGGGGAGTTTTGCAGGTGAATAACTTTTGTTGTAATATGAAGGAAATGGAGAAAAACACATCCTCCAGGATCTCATTGAATTGGTGCCTGAATGCTCAGCTGAGGTATAGGTCTGTGTATTTTATTTTATATCTCCATATTCTGATTGGATGGGCTTGGAGCAACCTGGGACAGTGGAAGATGTCCCTGCCCATGGCAGGGGGTGGGACAAGATAAGATTGAAGATTTCTTCCAACCCAAACCAGTCTGTGACTTTATATATTTATGTAGATATTAATCACATAAGGTAAATTAATATTTTAAACACAAAAATATAATTCCATCCATATTTCTTTTTTTTTTTTCAATTAATATGCTACTTTTTAATTTGTACTAACAGTTATTCTCAAGAATACACATAATTCAAGCCTAGGACCAGTCTTACTACAAATTTTCAAATTATGGCTCTGCTGCAACACATGGTTAAATTAGAAAGGAAAATGGACCACTTACCCCTTTAAAACACCTGGTTAAATGCTAGATTTTCACTTTTAATTTCTTCCTTAATGCCATTGCCATAAAATTAAGATACCTACACAACAGTTTCCTACTCAAACCCTTATAAATTTATTTTATCTTTATTAGATGGGAAATTATGAGATGGCAGGAGAACCAGGTAGGGAAAAAAAACTGAATTCTATTGAAATTCTTCTTTCCCTATAGCTTATCTCTCAGGAAATTGTCCCCTCTGTGGTGCCTCCAGAGCAGTTTGTTTGACTTAGGGCACACTGAGAGCACAGTTATTGCTGAGCAGCACAGCTACATCAGAGCTTGTTGTACTGAAATATTCTTGAATCAGTGTTTGGGCCAGCAGTGCAGGGCCCTGCAAGGGTCACTTGCACACCCTAATTCTGCAAATGGCAAACCCACCTGGAAATAAGTCACCAGCAAGTAATCAGCTGCCAAAACCTGGAGTTTCAGGTGCAGTAATAGGCTATTAAACCATGTTATTAGCCAGCATATCTTCCACAATCTGCTTCAGCTTCTTCTTGCCATTCATCTTACAGAGAGTTTTGCTCTTTCTGGTCTCCAAGTTTGGCTCTATTACAGGCAAAAAACTCAATAAGAAACTCCTGGATCAGGTGTCAGACTTGTAACTGGGAGTGCAGTGCAGCACAAGGGAGAGCTGGCACATCCTCATCCTTCCAGAGAGAGAATCCTGGAATGGCCTGGCTTTGGAGGGACCTCAAAGCCCATCCAGGCCACCCCTGCCATGGCAGGGACACCTTCCACTATCCCAGGTTGCTCCAAGCCCCATCCAACCTGGCCTTGGACACTGCCAGGGATCCAGGGGCAGCCACAGCTTCTCTGGGCACCCTGT
>JAWWEY010000005.1:25393069-25414103 GCA_035582745.1 Loriotus luctuosus
GAGAGGAGAGGAGAGGAGAGGAGAGGAGAGGAGAGGAGAGGAGAGGAGAGGAGAGGAGAGGAGAGGAGAGGAGAGATGCACCCAGTTTTCCAAGCATCCTCCTCCCTGTGCTAGGGACTGGGGCTCCAAGGTCAGAGAAGGTCAAATGCATCAAGGCCTATGGAACTGGTTAAAATTTCTGCCCATCTTGGTCTCTTCCACTCCTGGATTTCTGACTCTGCCTCTGTACTCACTTCTGTCTCAGCATGGACCACACTCTGGGGGTGTTAGGCTCTTCATCTCTTTGTGCTTTATCCTGCATCTCTTCCTGCCTCTTCAGCTGCCATCTCTATCTCATGTCTCATGTTCTTCAGCCACAATTAATGCCAGAGTCCCTGTTCTTCAGCTCCCACCCTACATCTGCTCCAGTCCAGCTCCAGAGAAGTTTTCCTGTGGCATCCTCCCACCACTTTGAAACAGCCAGCTGAGCTCTCCATTTTCAAGCCTTTTCCCCTTTGACTTGTATCTGCTCTTTTTTCCTCCCCCCAGTTTCTCACTGCCCTGTGAGCCGTGCCAGCTCCCTTCTGAGACTGCCCCTCACCCAGATGCCCACAAAGAAGCCATGAATAAGGCCAGTCATGTGCTGAGGCCTCGTTATTCCCTCGCACCCCTCGCTCTGTCACCATCTGAGGGCTCTTGTCTTGGGCTGTGCTGGGGCTGCTTGCTGGCACACAAACATCCTTTCATTTGGAGCAGCCCGTGACAGGGCCTCTCCAGCATGGGGAGAGCTGTGCATAAATAGCTCACAATGCACCTCACCCTGTGATCACTGCAGGGACACAATTAATGAACAAGCCCGTGGTACATAAAGGTGCATTCAGACTGTGAATATCACCAGCAGTTCAAAAAAAAATGGGTTATTTTGTGTTGTCTCAGAGGCTGGTGGGATTTGCTTTCTCAGCAGTGCTGTTTGTGGCCTTCCAAATATCCATCAGCCTGCTATGAGGCCCTAGGTTGCTATTACAAAGGAAAATTTGGATTCAGCAGTAATTTTTATGCATATAGAGCAATGAAAGTTGGTTCAAAGAATCGGATGCAGAGAAAAAGATCAAGATCCATCAACTATTCCTCTTGCCCTTTGTTTTCCCTGCCCTGTGGCCTTCTACAAGAGGAGGCAGAGCAGACCCTCTTGCCTGAAAGAGCTGCCTGAGCCACCATGCACGAGGCTTATCAGAGTCAGCATCAGTGCAAGCCCAAATCATTGCACATCGAAAAATATTTCACATTTTATTGCAGGGAGAGGGGTCAGCCTCCCATTGCTTGATGAACCCTCAAGTCCATCCTGCCAGCAGCTGCAGAAGTAATTACAGCCCCACGCCCGCCCCACGGGACCTCATTCCTTTTCCCAGAAATGGGGGAGAGGTCCCTGCTCAAACCAGGCTCCTCATGCAGGAATGGGGCTTGGTTTGTTTTTGTGTTCTACATAAAAACAAAGGGCTAAGACCTGAGAGTCCATCTGAAAAAAAAAAAATAAATTGGAGGTAGTCAATGTGCATAAACTCCAGCAAAATTTCAGTAAAAGTTTGTTCTGCCTCTTTGTTTTTAATGGATTTTCTCCCAGTTTTAAAATCCCATTCTCTAGGACAAAATGAAGGAGAAGGGAGCCCCAGTTTCACGAGTAGAAGTGGTGCCTCAGGAGCATGTTACTTATCAGGTGCTGGAGACATGGGCAAGAGGAAGAAACAGGCTCTGGATAAAAAGGTTTTGAGGCTTGGGGAGGAATCTGTGAACCCCTCCTGTGGGATCTGAAACAGACAGCTTGGGAAAGCAGCAAGTGATGTGGGTGAGGTTCCTTCAGAGGTCCTCAGCTTGTCAGAGATGTGGCAGGTTTCCACAGAATGATAACTGCTGTCCTTTCCAGCCCCAGGGAGCTCGCAGGGCCCCTCAAGTGCTGTCTCCTGGCCCTGTGCCATGCCATAAGCACACATATCTCATTCACACACTCTCCACTGCAAAGTTTCCACCACTCTGCCATGCAAGCACCTAAAGAGCAGCCTACATGTGCAGGGAACTGACAGATGAGAGAAAATGCAGTGCCCAGAGGTGCAAGCACCCCAATTCCTGTCCTATGGCTCACTGACTGCTCCAGGCCTTCATCCCAAGGGCTGATCCTGCTGCCCTGAAGGGCAAGGAGAGGCACTAATGGGGATTTGCAGACAAAATACAGCCTCAGTCAAAAATTAACAGCTGTCCTTCCTGAGAATGAAGGGCTGCTCCCCTCCTCAGGCACATTTGTGGGTGGCAATCAGAGACCATGAACTGGAAGTAGTCAATGTGCATAAACTCCAGCAAAATTTCAGTAGAAGTTTGTTCTGTCTCTTTGTTTTTAATGGATTTTTTTCCCAGTTTTAAAATCCCATTCTCTGCCACGGGGACAGCCCCAGGCCAGGAGATGCTCCAGGGAGGGCTCTCCCCTGCAGAGCACTGAGTTCAGCACAGCCTGAGCTCATCACCTCCTCATCACCACCCCAAAGAGCTCACCATGCAACCTGAAGGGCAAAAAGAGTCCTTAAGGGCAGAGGGGATCTTCTCTGAGCCCTGGTGGGCATCCATGTCTGATGGAGATCAGGAACCTGTCCATTCTTCATCTTCTTTTTCTGCCTCGGTCAGGGTCGGGGTTAAATGTGCAGAGATGGAATTTCTTGTGGGACTCAGATGTTTGTTAGTTCTTATCCATGTTACAGTCTCACAAACCATGAGTTCTACAGCACTTTAACAAGGTAAAAAATGGCCCCATATCTATCTCCACAAGGCCTTTTAAGGATAAACTGTCCAATTAGGAAATGATGCCTAAATTATTTTTACTTTTAATCCAATAGCCAACTACCCATGGCTGCAATGGGGAGCTTTTTATCCAATTACACAAAACCACCCAAACCCATGGAGAAGGAGGTGAGAAAGAAGGACCAGCCTCCACCCTAAAACCTCCATCTTGCTTTATATATATTACTATATTCCAAAACCTTTAACTCTCAGTTTTCCATCCTGTGATATTACCCACTTCTGTTCAACCTCCACAGCCACAATCCCAGTTCTGTCATTCCATTTTGGAAGCTTCTCCACAGCCTCAGGTCAGTGCAGTGTTCTCTTGGAGGTCAGTGCCTGTCAGCACAGAAAGTCTGAAATTCTCAGCATCCAGGGTTCCAACAGGAGCCAGTGATCCCAGCCCCCAGCAGGGTCCCAGCATTTCTGTTTTCTGCTCTGCTGTGCTCAGTGCAAAGATCAGAGCTCCTGGGATTCCAGGTGGGGAGCAGCTAGGTGCTGTTGGATATAACCACTTTTCAATACCACCTCCCTGAAAAACGCAGGCACACTGCCTCAGCACACAAGGTTTGATTTGTGTGGGGTGACTGACTCTGAGCCCATCACACAGCAGGAGTTTTCAATGTTATTGTTCTGCCTCAGAAGAGTGAGATTCAATTTCTGCACCTCTGTTTCCCTAAATGTCCCTCATGCCCAGAGAGCCTTTTCCCTTGTGCATTTTGCACCTTTGCAGCCTGCAGGGGCTGTGAGCAGAGCTTTGCCAAGCCTGTGCTCCAGGAACTGGAAATTGTTTACCACTGGCCATAATGGTTATTTCACACCCACACCAGCAGCTCAGATTGAAGCCATTGAAAAAATATTCTTTACACACTACAGAGAGTTTTCTTTGATGGTCCAGCTGTGAGAACACTTGCAAATGTTACATATCATATGCTTATTAGAAATGAGTGCATTTGCTGAATTTTCAAAGAGGTGGCTTAACCAAGTGAATGTCACATGAAGAAATACCACAATTACTGCACTGTTTTTTGAGATTTTGAGCACACCAGGTTTAAAGCACAGACACTGTTCATCCAAGCATATGAAGGTGATGAGATCCTGCCCACATCACCCTTTCCAAGAGCCTAAGGCCAGGATGCCTGGCAGCATCTGACCCCTGCATTTTCTCCTGCTCTCACTGTGAGCCCAGTCCCCTGTGTTTGCCAGGCTTCAAGGCAAAAATAATCAACCATTTCCTTCTTTAGCTGTTCCAGTGGCTGATCACACTAACTGTGATAAATGTGCACCTTAATTCTGGCTTGTGTCTGTCTGTTGTCAGCTACAGGTCCTTGTTCTGTCCTTCCTGGGAAGTGCTCAGAGATTTCTCTCCAGGGAGATGCTGTAGGGATAATTAGGTCACCTCACCATTTTCCTTCTGTGAAGAAAACAGAGCTCTCTGAGCCTCATGATTCAAAGCATCTTCTTCAGTGTTTAAGCCACTCCTGTGACTTCTTTTCTCAGTCAGCCCAAGCTGACTGTGCAGGGCAGTGAAAAAGGAGCTGTGGTTTTTACCCTACGGCCAGGTCCAGCCCTTCTGTGCTGCAGGGAGGTGTCTGCCACCATCCCCATGTCCCTGAGCAAGACCACAGCATCTCCAGGAGGTGATGATCCATTTGGCAGGAGTGGCCTCTGCTTCTCTCTGAATCTGAATGAGGTGTTCCAGTGCTCACTGTGTGAGCAGGCCTGACTTGACAAGCAACCCAGGGCACTGTTATTATCCTAACTGCTCCTTGTCTAGTCCCACATTCCTTTCTCAAGCTAAAAAAGTTGCTTTGAATGTCACAAACCAGATGGATTAAGGCATTGGGGTGACACCTTTAACATCATGTCCAGAAGAGATTCCCAGGCCATTTGTTTCTCCCCTCCATCCTGCCTTGCCACTGCATTCATCAGCTCCCTTTCCCTCACTCACTCAGATGTTTCCTGCAAGAAGAGAATAAAAGAGAAGTGAAGGAGAGCTGGATGAAAAATCCTTGGGGCACACATCATCCACCTGTGTGGTAGATCTCCTGACACTGCTGGACATAAAACTTTAAAAGCAAAAGTTGTCTCAGAGCCCCTAAGTACTTTGGATCTGTGTAGCAAGACAGTAGGTAGGTGATGGCTGGTCATAAATCCTTTGGAATCAGCTCTTTGGAATCATCCAAATCCTTTGGAATCAGCTCTTGTGGGTTTCCAGCCCTCCCTGATGGGTGTCCTCCTCTCATCCATCCACCTTGGATGTTGGATGTCCATTCCTGTGAGGGTGTTCACAGGGGTCTGAGGATGAGGGAGGAGACAAGCATCTCACTCCATGTTTCAGAAGGCTTGATTTATTATTTTATGATATATATTATATTAAAACTATACCAAAAGAATAGAAGAAAAAGTTTTATCAGAAGGTTAGCTAAGCTAAAAATAGAAAGGAATGATAACAAAAGTTTCTGTCTTGGACAGAGAGTTTAAGCCAGCTGACTGTGATTGGCCATTAACTAGAAATAACTTTATGAGACCAGTCCCAGATTTACCTGTTGCATTCCACAGCAGCAGATAATCAGTGTTTACATTTTGTTTTTGAAGCTTCTCAGCTTCTTAAGAAGAAAAATCCTAAAGAAAGGATTTTCCATAAAAGATATCTGTGACACCCACCCAAACTTGACATCCTGCTCATAAATAAAACTGGGTAGCTGCAGGGTGCTGGGAGTTACCATCACTCAGAGAAATTCTGGAGGTGAGAAATTGTTTTCTTTTTCATCACTTGCTTTTCTTGGGTTTTATTTCCCTCTCATGTCCCCAACAATTCAGCATCACCTCCGAAATACTGTGTAGTCAGAGCTGGGTAAGAATTAGTGGGGCTCGAAAGCCACTGGTTTTGCACTTGTAGTCCCAATCTTAATTAACATTTAACAGTTAGTAGGAAGTGCCTTCTGAGTGAGTGAACCCAGTGAAGTTTGGAGCTGGAAATTGGCCTGATCAGACATTCTTTTATATCCTTCCATCAGAGCCATCTCTAATTTCCCTGGTGATCCAAGTCCAGGAGCAGCACCTCCCATTTGTGAAGCAGGAAGACTATTAAAAGAGAAAATCTCTGATTGAAGTCATGAGGCTGCTTGACATCTGAGAGGCCTGCAAATGAGACAGCTGTTTCCCACTGTTTCTCATAGATGTGCTGGAAATGATCCTTTTTCTGAGCTCATCCAAGGAGTGCAAGCCCTGATACTTCTTTATTTTCTGTGGGCTGGTGTGAAGCAACTTTCTCATTTCACCCACAGAAATTTCATTATTTTAGTAATAATTGATGGGGTTTTTTGACATTCTTCCCTTGATTTGGTGGAGAATTAATTAGGCACCATGAGTCTCATTTCATGAGCAGACCTTCATTTCATGTCTATATCACCTTTTCTGTGGTTTAGATTAGATGGGTTTGACTTTCTAAGAGTCAGGGCTCAAGAAAGCTGGTTATATGTTGTTAATCCTACATTTAAATTTTCTTTTTTCTTTCCTTTTTTCCTTTTTTTTTCTTTTTTTCTTTTTTTCTTTTTTTCTTTTTTTCTTTTTTTCTTTTTTATTTTTTTTCTTTTCTTTTTTTTTTTTCCAAAGAAGCCTGTAAAATATTTATATTTGTGGAGATTGTGGTGGAGGAAGTATTTGCCACAGGGAACAGAATTCAGCTGCCAGTGTTAAGTTTCACCTGACCTTCCCAGCTCACTTTCCAGTGTTTTCTGTTGTTATTTGGGATTTTTTCCTCTGAACATTTGTGTGAAACATTTACATCTGTGAGTAGGTCAGTTCAAAAATGAATATGGTGCTCCTCACCACGAATAAGCCTTTGGAATCCCTTACACAATTGGGGTTTTTTTTTGTGGAATTTAGGATGGAGAATGAAGAAATGAAGAAATCCAGATAGATATAGCTCTGGAGTGATTTGGCAGAAAAAAAATTGTCAAGGGAAGATCACTCAAACTTTCTGTTCTCTCTTCATGGAGAAGAGGGAGACTCCTGACACCTGTGAATTCCTTCAGTGATTGGGAATTCTGCAGCAGTCACAGCAGAGGATGTGTCTGGTGAGGACAAGGGGCCAAGGAGCTGTTGATAAAATATCAGTGTTGATCATTGGGAAAGCCTTTTCCTTCCCAGTGCTGCACTGGCAGTGTGAATTTACCTGATAGCACCAAAACCAGAAGAGATTTAATCCACTTTCCTGCCCCCTTTGTCACTAAGAACAGAAGAGTCCCTAATGCTGCAGCTGTGCTGGATCAGCTCCATTTTCCTGGATTGTAAAATCCATTTAACTGGATTTTTCTCTTTCTGGAGCAGTTGTATTGGATAATCTGGTCCAGGCTCATCTCCCACTGCTTTAATGGGAGGATAAAAGTTTTAATTTTATTTTAAAATGGAATGTCTGGGCAAGTGTGGCAGTTTTCTTAATGCCTGCCCAGAGCTGCCACATTCCAGTGCAAGGACCGCATCTGGAGGAAGGACAGGAGCAAAGATGTTCTGTAAGTGAATCAACACATTTTGTACAAGTTTGTAGTATTTTATTCCTATGCACACAGACTTTCTTCTTGTTCTGTGCAAAGGTTTCCCACCACTCATCAATCCTGAGCTTTCATCAGTCTGTATTTTCATTTAAAGATTTTATAGACTTCACTGCAATTCCTCTCATTCTTGCTTTTTGTGAGCTTTAAGCCAAACATAATGACACTTACACAGAACGAAATTATTTTCCTTCTCATTTACACAATCTGTTCCAAGCTTATTTTGTCATTTTCAAAATGAGTCTTTAGTTAGAAAACTACTCCAGGTGAGGATTCTGTCCCTGATTCCCTCTCATTTTGGGGAAAATAAATCATGACATTCTCAGAATCAGATTATTCCCAGTTACCATATAATTCTGTGATTTAGTTTCATTATGTAATATTGACAGCAAGAAGATTCTTAATTAGTTGCACTTGCTCTTTAGAAAAGTTTTTAGAAAAGTCAGTAAAATCAAAAGTTCGACCTAAGCATGTTCTCCACACTTAAATTAACCAGATTAATCACTAGAGTAGCTTGGGGTTATAACACGAGGGAAGATGTGATTCTTAGCAAAAACTGCACACGGAATATTATGGGGGCCAAAGGCATTTCCAAGGAGAATAATTCCCCAAGGAAATGAGGCTTTGATTTGGGGAAGAACACTGGAACTCAACGTTTCCTCCACTTCAGCACTATGGGCTGTTCCAGACAAGCACTGGATAACAAACATAAATGAAATATGGCCTCCAGGCTGAGCAATTTGAAAGAGATTCAGACAAGACATATCAAGCAAAAATCAAATTTTCCCTCATGAATCACTGCTTTTGCAGAAATCTCCTCTTCTTTTCCTCCCGCTCTGGTTATTTACAGTGATAAATTTGATTCAAAACTCCTGCATTTAAGTAAGACAGAGCATAAGAAGGAGATGGAATTGTATGAATGATTAATGTATACCCTGTCTATGAAGCACTGGAAGGAATCTACAGTTTTTTGAGTCTGTACTTTTTGCTTGTCCCTAAGTTTTAACAAACTTTGTATTTCAGACTTCTGCCAACTGCTGACAGCAAAGACAATCTGTCTTTTTTCTGCCTGTATGGAGAAAGTGACAATAATTTGATTAGGCTGATTTATAACATTAGAAAGCAAGAAGAAGATGAGGAGGGAATTAATCAAATTATGACAAACTGATCCCAGAGAAACTGTGAATTATTAGAGTTTTCTTTTTTAGTCGATAGGATACATCTGGAAGTAAACTAGACCATAGCTGATTAGATTAAAAGAATAATAGCTTTGATTTCTGCTTGATAATTGTCACCTAGAGCAGATAAATTAAAGCTCCCACAAAGCAGAAATCACCTTATCATACAGGAGGGTGTATTTGTAGTATTTGTTTTAACAGTGTGTTTTCATTCTGTTAGAAGGGTTTTAAATGTTATTTCCTTAGTACATATTGCCAGTTGGAGACTTGGAGTAAGCTTTAAAGGAACTCATTGATGATAAAGGAGGGGTCTTTTTGGCAAATACCCTAAAATTCTGAATATCTGCTTCCTGTTCCTGTGTTGGCTAAAGTGCATCTCTTGTCGTGCTGAAATGTGGTGTTAGATAAAAGGCCATCCTGATGGCACCAAATATTTGTAGGAACTGGACCCTCTGGGGAACTCTCTCCTGTATTTTCCCACCTGCATCTACCAATAGTAGGAGTTCCAGTGCAGACCCCAGACTTGCATGAGCTCTAGTGGAGGAAGTTTTATTATTTGTTACTTTTTGCATGTGTGAAGACTCAGACCAAAATTTTGGAGGGGAAATGAGACAACACCAAGAGCAAGCAAAGAGCCCCTCTCTCAAAATGGCACCTATGCAAGCAGTGCCAGGACACAGAGAATGGCTTCTCACTGCCAGAGGGCAGGGTTAGATGGGCTATTGGGAAATAATTGTTCCCTGTGAAGGTGGGCAGGCCCTGGCACAGGGTGCCCAGAGAAGCTGTGGCTGCCCCCGGATCCCTGGCAGTGTCCAAGGCCTGGTTGGACAGGGCTTGGAGCAACCTGGGACAGTGGAAGGTGTCCCTGCCCATGGCAGGGGTGGCACTGGATGGGCTTTGAGGTCCCTCCAACTCAAATCATTCTGTGGACAACAGAAAGAAGGGATTTTTTTTTGATTTTTTTTTCTGATGTTATAAATTTGCTGACATTGAGAAATAGGAGAAAAAATAATGAGGGACACCTGTCTGAAGAGCACCTCCTGTGGGGAGCTAGAAAACATTGTTATAAAAAGTATTGTCAGATTTTGTTGATCGGCGTGGAGCATTCTACAGCCACAGCTGTGTTCCATAATGTCCTGAGAAAACCAGTAGCTCCTGTGAGAACATTGCTTTAATAGTACTGAAATCTCAACATTATTGTCTTGAGACTGGAATGAAATATTGTGCAGCTTTGCAGGATTCACTAAATGGTTTAATTCTCCATCTGGACACATGCTGACCTCACCCACTGAAGCTGGGTGTTCTGAAGTGCACAAAAAGCAGCGGCAGGAGGAGGAAAGGGGGCAAGAAGGACAAAGAGCTTTTGTGAGAATCCTGTAGAAGAGAAAGCCAATAACATAATTTATCTGATAGCTGCCCTCAGTTCTTTCTTTGGGAGGGGATTGAAAGCAAGAGTCAGTTTGGGCAAGCATTGGCCAATTAGCCCAGAGCAAATGCTCCAAGTCCTGAAATGCCAAGAAAAGTGGAGGCAAACAGTAAACAGTCACTAAACAGTTGCACTCATTCTCTGTGTCTCATAAGGCCAACAAATAAAGTGATTATCAAATAATTCAGAAGTCAGTGTCCAAAAAATATATATATAATCTACAAGAGCTGCCTCCTCAGGGCAATAAATTTGCTATTATTGCATCTGTTGCTAAATGCATTCTTGAGCCTGGTTCTGCTCTGGAGGCTTTTCTGGGAATGCTAATAACAGCATTTCAGGGGTGGCTGCTGGATTGAAAATTGCAGTAAGATCCAGGGAATGCTTCTTCAATTCACAGGTCTGAGCCAAATTCCCAAAGTTAACATTGCACCGTAGGGAACAAATTTACAACAAAATCCTTAAGTTTAGTTTCTGTTCTCTTCTTTTGTTCCAATGAATCTAAAAGTGTTTGCAATATTTTTAATAACTCTCTCAATTCATAAATCTCCAAAGTGTAGCATCAATATAGCACAGGATCTTGGGGTCACCTGGGAATGTCTCTGCAGACAAATTAATCTTACTGATAACAGCCTGAGATTATCAGTGTAAATAGCTCATTTCTCACTGTCCTAATTACATGGGCCAAACAAACATGATTTGTCTTATGCTGTCAGCACTATTTATTTAATCCAAGTGCAATATTTTTACATTTCTAGAACAGAAGAGTGATTTTCTGTGATTCCTGAAAAGGTAAACCAAGGGACTCCTGGTTGCCTGAGGCCAGTTCACTTTCTGTCTTTTCTGGCTTGGGCACTTGGGAGCAACTGAGTGAAAATTTATCTTGTAAGTGCTTTGTTTGAACACAGGTATCAATCTACTTGCTTGAGAAAGAGGTTGTGGCAAATGGATTTATAGAAAATTTTCAAAGTTTGATAGAAGGTTTGCATAGAGTGCATTTGTATGTAAACTTTGAGATGAGAAAAGTTGACTTAGAAATGTTATGGAAGAGGATAGATATTGTTGGAGAAATTGAATTAGAAACAAGTTTAAAGGATGGTTTTGTAAAAAAGACTGGATATTTTGGAGAAATAGATCTATGAAAGACGTACTGTAGTAAGATTTATGAGGAGTAACTTTAGATGATTGGTTTTAAGGTATCTATAGTATGGTGTGGTTTAAGTTGACAGGTTAAGAAACTTGTAATTAAGAAATAGTTGGTTTCTGATTTTGATGGTGTGAATTATAAAATCTGTATTGTCTCACCCTTCTCAGGAGTCTGAAAATTGAATATCAGTTTTTAAAGCGCCTCTCAGTTGCCCCATCTCTGAGTCAGAAAAGGGCAAAATCTGACAAGAGGTGTCTTTCTGGGGTTTGATAAATTGTTGGAACATCCTGCCATGCCCCATGCTTGTTGGGTTTTCCAAAGGAGCAATCTGGGCTGCACACCCTCTCTGAAGGAGAAGCCAAAACCAAATGCCTTTGCATTATTCCTCCTTTGCCATGGGGAGCAGGAGGAGCTGTGTGGACACCTCACTTGTGGTGGGGAGCATGGCACCATCTCCCCTGTGGCTGTGCTGGGAGTTCCAGTGCTGGCAGAAGGACAAATTCCCCATGGGATGAGCCTTTTGCAGCTGTTTCAGGTGTTGGTACAGGTATTGGTATTCTGTTTTGGGTCCAGACTGCACCAGTGACAGGATCTCAATCTCACACTGGTTTGGGTTAGAAGGGTCCCCAAAGCCCATCCAGTCCCACCCTTTTCCATGGGCAGGGACACATTCCACCTGCCCAGGTTGCTCCAAGCCCTGTCCAACCTGGCCATGAGCAACACCAACCAATAGGACATGTGAAACACAGACCCATGAACAGGAAAAATGACAGGAAAGCAGCAGATTTTGACATCACTTTGGAGAGTTCTGTCCCAGCACAAGACATTGCCAGAATGCCTGAATGTGGCAGTCAGCTGGAGAGCAGGAGCTGGAATCAAACTTCTGTTTCCTCCCCAGATTTCCTTTCCCATTAATGGTGTTTTTTACCCTTCTCCCAAAAGAAAAGGGGATAATCTCATCTGCCCTTGACAGAGTTTAAATTATTTTTGAGACCTGGACTTTTTCTGGTTTCACCAGGCTCCTTTCTCGCTTATTCTGTAGAATTACCTGGTCCCAGCACACAGCTCTCCTGTTTCTCAATTCCCTATTTTTATCTTGCTGATTCTACCGTTTCCAAGTGTTTTCCCTTGCTCTTTCTGTGCCTCTGTACCACAGGTCTCTGCTGACCCCTTTGTGGCTGCAGATATTGATGTAAACTTATAAAGTTATGCTCAGAGTGTCTTCCTCTCACAAAAAGTGTGGCTGAAGGCATTTTGTATCACTGCCAGCTGCACTATTTCAGTGTACCCATGCCTTGGTGCAAGGAAGGCAAATATTCACTGCCTTTAGCTTTGGCTGCTGCTGCTTTTTTTGCAGGAAACAAAACTGCTTCAGCTCTGCTCCACTGCTCTGAGCCACCAGGGAACAGCTCAGCCCCCTAAAAGAGGTGAAGCTGCTCCATCACTTGCTCAGGTTTAGATTTCAAAACACCCCCAAAAATGAAGACAGATAGTGATGATGGATTTTAAAGCAGACTTTAAATTGTCTGCTTTGGACACCCTCTTGAAGCCCCACTTAGTGACAACACTTGCATGTGGGACCACTACTGGCTCAGTGTTTCAACCTCTTTTAATTCTGTTTGAAAAAAACAAACATTTCAAAAGGGAAACTTGGCTTTCTCTGTGATACTGTGGAAATGTGTGAGTCAGGGGTTTTCTGCAGGATGTATTGGTGCTCACGTTGCTTTTCCTTTGCTATTTTTTTATTTTTTTGCTATTTTTTAATTTTTTTTCCTTTCCTTTGATATTTTCCCAGCAGGATGTACCTCTGGAGAGGCATAAAGACTTTGGATTGTGTTTGTTTTCAATGAGTTTGTTCTAGTAGAGTGAAAGGATGTGTTCCCAGAAGCTGTTTGCTCTTTGGGTTGTTTGACTGGTGTGCCAGTGTTCCCCTGACAGGGAGACTGTGGGGAAGGGCTCATCACTCCCAGGGCTTTGAATCTCTTACTAGCATTTCAGCTGGGATGTTTTGTTTTTTCAGACAGGGAACTTCATTCAAATTCCTAATTTCCATAGTATTTCCTTGGCTGAAACTTCCTTTTCTGTTGTTCTTAAAAGCAACAGAGCTACTTTGTCTGTTTATTGATATTCTGAATTAGGAAGGGGGGCTTTTATTACTGTTTTTGATTTTCTTCTAGTAATTTTCTTTTTAAGGTTGAACTTTTTCAGTGACAACCAGGCAAGCAGTAGAACATTAAAACATTCCTAAAAAATCTAGGAACCTTTGTCCAATGTGTTAAGTCTCATTCTGGCTGTTCTGTTTTCTGGTTTGATGGGTTTAGTGGGCATGGTATTCAAAGCTGAGACTGGATGATCTTGCAGGTCTTTTCCAACCTATACTGCCCTATGGTTCTATGGGAATAGGATAATATCTCTTAAATCAGTACATTCAAATGTTCTTTCAAATGCATCTTTAATAAGCCAACATTTCACTCACAATTATCTGTTTTTAATGTCTGAGCAGAGCTGGATTAATGTTAAAAGGCTGCATCAAGAGTAATACAGTTTCCCTGTGTTCCCAGTGTCTTGTATTCATCACTTCTGAAAAAAAAGGCTGCTCAGGGTCTTCATATTTTACTGAGTTTAATTGCAAAATTCAAGTTTTAATCAATGGGAACCAGCTGAAAAAGTTCTTCAAGATAGTAAATGGAAGCCAGTTGGGAACTACAATCATTTCAATGGGAAAAAAATTTAAAAATTATTAAGAAAAGGATGGGATAATGGAGTTCACTGCCTGTTTTTTTCACTTTTTTACTCTTTCTTTGACCCTTGACACCATAATAAGCTTCAGTCAGGAGTACATTTCCTTCCAGGCAAAGTATTCTATGAAGTGATGAATATCTAAGGATGAAAATTTATTACTGAAAAAAATCTTCACTTAAATCCAGTGTTGGCAAAGACTTTCTTTTCAAAAAGCAAATTTGAAAATACTTAGAAATACAGATGCAGAAGCAAAATGAAAGGTGAGTTCTCAAAATTCTCAGAATAGAATGTAAATATATCTTTTATTTGGAAAATCCAGCTGAGGTCAATGCCCTTGAATGCAGTAGTGCATTCCAATTTTCCCTGCAAAACAAACTCTTATCTAAAGAATTTAGTAGCAATTTAAACTAGTTACTTAAGGAGCTTTCTAAAATTATTGGGGCTTTACAGCCTATGTTCTCATGATAAAAGTGCTTGGAAATCAACCTTGTTCCCAGGAAATCAGTGGCAAGAGTCTTACAAATGTCAAGTGGGTGTTTTACTACAAATGAACCTGGCTTTGTAACACAGTAAAGCACTTAGGTTATAAAAGATAGGAGGAAAAAGGAAAAAGAAAGAAAAAGCCCTGCTTTTATGGGCCTGAAAGAAACATTTGGTTGTGTTCTGCAGGCCTAGAAGGTTCTTCCAGCTCTGGAGTGCCTCAGGGTTTAAAACAGGGCTTTAGATACCACTGTAAATCAATTTATTGCTCAAAATTATATCCCATTAATGCCCACTTAGTTGTTTGTTGAATATCCCAAGTTCCCATCTTCCTTGTCCCAGGTTAAAACAGAAAATCTGGTAATTTTTAATGATTTATTATTGTCAAGAGTGTTGAAGAGGAAGAGCTTTGCTATAAGCAAACAATACTCAACAGAGTATGATTAAATATTTACATCTTTCCCCTTTATATACATACATACATACATATATATATATAATGTTATTTTGCATTCAGGGACTTAATAGAGCTTTTAGTAAATACAACTTTCCCAGTCATGGTCTCTCAACCAAGCCACTCATTCTTGAATCTTCAAAAACATCAAACATGAGTTGTTGTAGCCTAATCACCAGAGCATATTGGATTTTATTTCTAAGTG
Source organism: Loriotus luctuosus (assembly GCA_035582745.1). NCBI lineage: Eukaryota > Metazoa > Chordata > Aves > Passeriformes > Thraupidae > Loriotus > Loriotus luctuosus. The sequence goes on from JAWWEY010000005.1 coordinate 25,408,057, forward strand.
GAGAGAGGCTTTATGGGAAATACCATTTATTTACTCAAAGATAGCTCTTCAATACCTGAATTAGAGGGTCAAAATTCAGCCTTGAATGCTGTCAAAGTGCACAGAGCATTGAAGAAAACTCCAAAACTACACCCGCCTGCAAATAATTTTCAGCAAGTTGAAATTACATCTTGGGATGTAATTCATCCCAATTTAGAATTACAAGCTATATAAATTCAAATGTTTGAAGTTTTGGAATGTTACCAGTAAATTATGGAAAAAGCCAATTCTCACATATTTGATGGATCTGTTTATTTGTTCACTCCAACTTAACAAAAAAAAAAAAAAAAAAGAGTCATATTTACTTTCTAAATACTTTTTCAGTGTTTTTCTCTACCAGAAAAATCAAAGAAATTTATGGCCTCACTTAGAAACTCTGGCTTACTGTACACATTTTCCAGTGGTGGCTTTGAGGCCAAAATTCTTTATTTTCTCTCTAGGCTTTTGTTTTGCCTTTGATCATGAGCCATTGCAATGTTGTCAAGCATTTTTAAATAACTGGTGTCCTGGACACTGCCATTTCTTCATCAATCTTTCTTTATTACATTAATTAGAACACCTATAGCTTATGGCTTTAATACTTACATTTTAAGAAACAGACAAACTTTTGCTTGTTTTTCTCTGGTTTTCTTGGTTTCTTTTGTTCCAGACAAACAAAAGAAACTATTGCAAAGGTATTGATATTACTGCTGCTGAAAACTTCATTATTCCAAGGCCAGGAGCCACAAAACAGCCACAAAACAGTTCAATATGTTTAAAGCTGACTAAGAAAATGGTTTCCTGGCCTGTTTAAATAACACTAAGAGGAGAGTAATAAGCCTGTAGGTCTTATTATAGGCAGCAGAAAAAAGCAGAAAAAGAGTCTCTTTATAAACTGTGAAGCTCAACTTTTTTTATTATGAAGACAAAGCACCACCTGTGACCTTTAAGAGATTTATTTTGTTCCCTTACCCGTTCTCCTGTGCAAAGGATTAAAACATTATTCATTCCATAGCTATAAAAAAAATCTGTCATCTACACTACTTTTGATTTTCTTCTCCCCACATCCATTATGTTTCAAATAAACATTTTTTTTTCCAACTCCTGGAGTTCTTAAATAACTTCTTCAAACACTTGGGAGAAGTGTTGACAAAGCTGTGAATAATGTTCAGCTGAACTGTATTTGTCACACAGAAACACCTCAGCTCCAGCACGCATTACCCCTGGGACAACATGTTAAACAATGGAAACTCAATTCTACAGCCTCCAAGGAGACTTTTTCTGGCCCAGGTGTGGTCACAGCACAGCACACTTCCAGGAGGAAAAGTTCAGAGCTTGACAGTTACCTGGATATTTCCATAAGTAATTTACTTGGACCACGCTGGGATTCATGTAGCAAACACCATCATATTTCAGAGCGGCTTTTAATCAGTTGGACTCAGCTAATGTTTATATCACCTTGAGTATGAAGTGGTCATAATGAACAGGTTATATTAGGTATAGAATTCACTATTTCATTTCTTAATATGTTCTTAATAGTTTTGTTATCATTGCAGTATTGCTTCACCATGATTGGATCTTTTAATATACATTGACTTGCTTACAGATTGAATCATGGAATATCCTGTCCAGGATCATCCAGTCCAGCTCCTGACACCCCAACAATCCCACGCTGTGCATCCCTGGGAGCGTTGTCCAAATTCACAACCTTGGGGCTGTGCCCATTCCCTGGGGAGCCTGGGCAGTGCCAGCACCCTCCGGGGAAGAACCTTTCCCAAATAGCCAACCTAAACTTTCTCTGACACAACTTTAGCCATTCCCTGGGTCCTGTCCCTTGCCATCTTTAAACTGTCACCCCATAAGTGATTATTTAGGACAACAGTGGTTTCCTTCCTCTCTAACTTATTCTCAGTGATTCTTTTCATCACATTCGAGCTGTGAAGGGCCTAAACAATGGTTATAACCAACCACAGCCAAATTAATGTGGGAATTTAGAGAGACCATTCCCAGAGGGGACAGGCAGCTCTCCTGTGTTTTCCAGCAGAAAGTGTGGGGTGCTGTTGGGCTACAGAAGGATCCAGAGGAAGCTCCACTCAGCCTGGTCTCTTTTCCAGCCTTACAGCATCTCCAGCCTGCAGCACTCCTGCTCCTTTGACACAAATTTATTACGTGTCTTTTTCAGATCACCACCAAACTACTTCAAACATGCTCTGTGCTGCTAGAATACTCTGCAATTACCTCCAGCTCATGCAGGACAAAGCAGGGCAATTCCTACAAAGTTTGGGCAGGGCCTTTTTGATCCTGCCCGCTGTTCTAGTGTGTGCAAACTGCTTGTTGGTGTTTTGATGGGGTTCAAGGTCCTGGTCTTAGTGTTTAAAACCCTTAATAGAGTGGGTCACACTCTCTTGCTGGTGTTCTGATCTTTAGGGATCTTTCATCTTGCCTTGGGAGATCTGAAGGAAAAGGTTAATCGTTGCCAGGGGTGGGAAGAAAGCCTGGGTTTGCCTCCGAGCTTTGCGGCTCAGATCTGTGAAATGCCTTCCTTGAAGAGGAAGAGCCACTATGGCCTTGGGCTCTTGAAAGAGGCACAAAGGCCTCACTTATCTTTGCAGATGTTGGGGAGGCACCTCTGATTCCTCTTGACTCTTTCTTTGCTCGAGGCTAAAGGTTGAAGTAGAAAGAGCTCAGCACAGTTATCGCTGCACATCCACACTGCCGAGCGTGGACTCTGTGGCAGCTGCTCCTCTCACACCTGAGACCCTGGCTGCTTTCTGAACCAGAAGATCCATCTCAGTGGAAGACAATGGCTCCTTCAGTGGTCCTACTTCCACACTCATTCTGGTCCTTTCACGCCTTCACAGTGGGAGGTAAGCGTTTTTAATCAGTATTTTATGGAATCACAGAAGGGTTTCAGTTGGAAGAAGCCTTATAGATCATCTGGTTTCTACCTCCTGTCATGGGCAGGGACACTTTCCTGGAATAACTGAGCTTCTCCACTTCTACTTGCCTCCTGGAACATGTTTTGATCCAGGCACAGCTTGCTTTAGTTTAATTTAGTTTTCCTTTAGTGGATCTGTGTTTAGAATAATCCTGTCCTAACCCCCAGACATTTGTGATCCGAGCAGCACACAGGGAGTGTCATTCTGAAATAGTTAAAACTCTGGTTATGCCATTCACAGAGCTGTCATTTTGATACCACTCTGAAGGATAGGAAGGCAACAGCCTTTCTATCTCAAAACTCAGTTCCTGGAGGACTTTGGAAATTTATTCTGTAGGATTTCCTTTGACACCATTTTCCAACCAAATTTGGGATGGACTGGCAGTTTTTGTCCTCTGTGCTGGTTTTATCTTTTGTTAAATTTCTGGAGAGGAGGCTTCTGTGTGGCTTCACTCAGAGGGTTGAAAACCCACACTCACTAAAAACTGAAAGTCAGCTGACATTTGGCCAAGTTGCAGTGGTTTTGGTCAAATAACTAAAATTTAGACTTAAGCATCACTGATCAGAGTTCTTACTGTCCTGTGCCCCTGATCTGCTGCAGTTTCAAGCACAGGGACAAGATATTCTCATTGTAGAAGGGTTGAAATTGTGATGACCACTAACTCAGAACATGTGGTCTTCAAGCCTTGGCATTGAGCTGCAGTTCAGAAAAGCAGAATCTGCCATTTAGGAGGAGAAGAAGTCTCCTGATCTCACTGGTATGAAGGCAGTCCCATCACTCAGGAGCTGTATTCAGTGAGGATCCACTTTTGGGGAAGCAGTTGTTTAAGATAACCATGGTTTTACTTCTTTATGAGCAGAATAAAGATAGAACGAAAGTTTTGAATTCAAGGTTACACCCACCTTGGTTCTTTGTATATTAATTCCATTGATTGACAGGTAATGCCAGTTGATGTGGAAGTGAGAGAGAAATTCTGAGGTCATGCAGTTGTTGTAACCTGAGCCCTCAGTATCCTCTCAGCATTGACTCTTTGGATGCTGTTCAGATAAAATTCTGTGTCAATCCTTCTATAAATCAGCAGTGCCCACTAACAGTTTGTTTACAGCCATTCCACACCATTTAAAATTCATATAATTTAAAAAGAAAGAAATATAACTTTTTTTCTTCCTAATAAAAGCTTTTTTTGACAGATTATAATTCAATTACAATTTAAATCTCTGTAGTATGTGTGACAATTCACTTCAGCCATGAACAGCATGAGGGTATAACAGAGGAGAACACTGAATAATAAAGCAGCATCTAGGAATTAGTTTTATTTCTGTAAATGAGTATTTCATTGCCATGAGAACAGTGTGTTTATGTTCTGAGTGAATTTGAAATCAAGTGTATTTCTGTGGGCTTGAGGACAGAAATGAAAGCCCACAAAGAGAAGATTGGTATTCTTTTGCCTGTAGGAGCAAGATTCTCTAAGTTATAAACAAATGGAAAATGAATGAGACCAATTTGAATCTTCTCTCCACTGAGCACAGTGTAGAGAAAGACAAATACCAGACAACCTTAATGTTTAGAGTAGAGTCTAACACCAATGTTATTTACCCATGGAGTTCCATACCTGGGTACACATGATGAGAGCAGTCATCCTAGGAATTATGTTGGTCTATCTTGTTTAAATAATATTGCAAACCCTCTGCTAATTGTTGTTAACATACTTATGATCTGGGAAATTCTATTTGGTGAAGTGTTATTCAACTAACTCTTAACCAGTCTATTAATTAATGACCTAATTATTCACTCTGTTACAAGGCAAACATTTTTTCCATTTTCCTAAGAAAATAAAAAATTTGAAGCTGAAAAAGGAACAGACCATATAGACTTATTTTCTGTATCTAAGGTATTATTAGGAGTTATTTGATCAGTTCCTGGCTCAGGGAGGGGATTTTTGATGGGAAATGATATGAAATGTAATGCCCAGAAACTAGAATTACTCAGCTTAGCTGGAGGAATTGGATGAAAACTTCTAAAGGTGAATAAACTGCAAGAACTTGAAATTTGGAAGATGGACTTAGGGTTGTAGTAGTCTCAGTGATTGAGAATGATTGTCTGTTTGAGGGGTTTGAAATTTGCTGCAAGAATCCATGGGGGCACATAATATGATAGATGATCCTAATGTTCCTTTCCAGCATTAGAACCTGTGACAGAAATTTTCTGAAGGCCTGAGAACCCTCTGGGTCCTTCTGCCCCAATACTTTTCTCTCTATGAACATTTCCCCAGAAAGTTTAAATCTCCACCACCATGTGAAATGTGTTTTTGGCAAGAACCAAGCCTGTTTTAGTGGAGGAAGCACAGAGAATCAACACAGAACACAGAGATGATATTTATTTTGGATTTCTCTACGGCTCCAAAAGCCCTGTTGATTAAATGGATTCAATATTTTGATACTCCCACAGATGCTGCATTCAGATCAGAGCCAACCCTCCAGAGCACAATAACAGACTAAAAATCCAACTAGAGCAGGTCAAGTGCAGTGAGTGAAGGTGTATTTCAATTTAATCATCAGAGAGTAATTCCTGTGTTCTTGCTGCCTGTGCTATTCATCTTGGCATCTCCAAGAGGCTGCAAACACCCCCTGTCACCCCGTGCCCTACAGCTGCTTCTACCCAGCTGTAACATTTATGTGACTGCAAGCACTGGGAAATTCTGATTTTTGTTTAAGCTCTTGAGGATTCAGTATATCCCTGTCTGTGGACTTGAAGGGCTTCTCCCAGCACATTTTGCTCATATTCTTGGTGGCCTCTATTTTCAAAAACAGCCTTCAAGTTGTCTCTTTGTAATTATAAAGCTAATTTTTAGTTACCACAATGCAGTGAGAGGTATATCTTGAAAAGTTCACTACAAAATAATACCCAATATATATTTTATATATAAATAATATATATTACCTACAATGTAATTATTATATATATTATATATTATATAACTCTATATATTATATTATATTATATTATATTACATTACATTACATTACATTACATTATATTATATTACATTACATTATATTATATTATAGTATATTACATTATATTACATTA
>JAWWEY010000005.1:25430222-25445610 GCA_035582745.1 Loriotus luctuosus
GACCATTTTGGTTCATCTTGGGTGCAGCCCTGGCTGGGCTCTTGTGCTGCCCAAGGTGGATCCATTGAGGCCTTTTAATAAATTCCTGCTTTATTCTTTAACTCTGCCCAGCCTCTGTTCTAGGTCAGCCTTCTCAAGGCATCAGGGAAGGGTAAGAATGGTGTGAGAGAAGGATGTTGGGATGAAATGTGTCCCTGTCAAGACCAATCCTGATTTCATCCTTAGCATGTAATGGAATTAAACTGTAGTGGTCAGTCAGCCCATCTGAATGGCCTTAAACTGAAAGAGGATTGGTTTTTATTAGACATTGGGAAGGAATTGTTCCCTGTGTGGGTGCTGAAGCCCTGGCACAGGGTGCCCAGAGAAGCCGTGGCTGCCCCTGGATCCCTGGCAGTGTCCAAGGCCAGGCTGGATGGGGCTGGGAGCAGCCTGGGATAGTGGAAGGTGTCCCTGCCCATGGCAGGGGCTGGGATGAGATGAGCCTCCAGGTCCCTTCCCACCCAAACCATTCCAGGATTCTATGACTCCATGATCTTCAGTGTTGCTAAATTCAGCTATAGATTTTGTTACATTGTAATGTGCTGGAGCATAAGAAATGAGGAAAAAAATAAAAATAGATGCATGCTCTGAGATCTTTTTTTTCCTAATAGTAACACCAAAATCCAGACTGCATTATTTTCTCCAGTGGCACATTTATGCTTTGTTACCTACCTCATCTTTACTGGCTTGATGCAGTTGTCCATATTATTTATCTAGTTTCCTCATTCTCTTATTGCTGTGGAGCTGCCTTTGCCTCACAGCCACCCCAGGAAGCTTTATTTCATCATTCACACTGTCTCAGCTCATCTGAGACATGTTAGGTCACAGAGGCACAAGGATTTTAGAAAGGCCTGCTCAGTTTTTGATGGCTTCTAAAACAGATGTCTGGATTATTTTTGTGTGCGTGTTTTCTTTGCAACTTTTCCATCAAATTAGTTGATTAATTTTCCTGATTACTGGTTATTTACAAGTCTGAATAGTGAGACAGACTTTTCAGCAAAAAATGGTTTTATTCCTGCATTCCAGCATGACCATTTGCTGAAGATTTTTTCCTCTCTTAGAAGATAACAATTAAAGTAAATTTTAGGTTTTCTTGAAAGGCATTTTAATGTAACAAATTCCTGACATACCACCTGTTGTCCTTATTGCTTGGTTCTTCCACTCAAAAGGGAAAAAAGAAATCCAGTTTGATATAGTTACAGAAGCAATGCCTGTCAAAAGCAAGGCTCTGTAATGAAGCACTGGGAAGATTTGTCACACATTAAAGAGTTCTTGGAAATGTCAAACTTGCCAGAGCTAAATCCAGGATTTGAACACGAGTTCCTGAGTAAGCTCCTGCATTGAAAGAAAGAACTGGTATAACACCAGCTTCAGAACAACATTTTTGAGAAGCATTTTCTCCAAATTCTCTGTCTTTATGTATCTGTCACAAAATGAATCCTTTCCAATTAAGCTCGGGATGTTTTCCTTTCATCCCATTTTCTTTTCCAGAAGGAATCTAACAAGAATGATTCTGCTGTTGGTTTCTGTAAGAAACTCCTAAAATGCTTCTGGGCATTTCTATCTCCTGAGTGTTTTAATTTCAGGCAGACTCTCAAACTTGAAATATTTGAATAATTTAAAATTGAGCTCCCAGTTCCACATGTGCTGTGCCCTTCACCTGTGGAAGTTTGTGCCCATCACTGCTGCCTGGCAGAAACACCATTGTTACACGTGAGCAAGTCTTTTCTGTGCTCCCTCTGACACAAAATCAATGGGCAGAATAAAACCAGCATAAAGAAAATGTTGAGATTGCTCATTCTGTTAACAGCTCTCCTCGAAACCACCTCAGGAACCAGATTGATTGATGACAGGTTCTCCTGAACCAGATCTTCAAATTATCTCACTTCTCCTCTGATTTGTGTCAGTTGAGCTGCATTAAATAGACAAAACTGCATGAGGTCAGGCAAAAAATGTCTACTAAAGACATTAAACATTTCTGGGAATTCCTGGTCACATTTATGTGTTGCTACTGTGATGTTTATTCTGGAATTAAAATATTTTTGGATATTGAAGGTATATTGGAAGATAGAAATGGCAAGGAAAAAGAAACTTCTTTGAAATTGTGGTAATGGTGGTTTTTATAAGAATTTTTAAAGTGCTAATAGCTCTGATTTCAGGACACTGCATGTGCATATAAGTAAGGTCACAGGTAAGACCTGCTTGGGTGGGATGTGGATCTGCTGGAGGGTAGGAAGGCTCTGCAGAGGGATCACAGGTTGGACTTAATGCTCTTGAAGGCTTTTTCCAACTGTAATTATTCTGTGATTCTTTATAAAGTTACCCATTTTCTTCAATATTGCTATATTAGAACTTGTGACTTAATCACAACATTCTTTTTCTTCATAACTGGGATAATCCTGAAAATACAATCTGAAGATTTTGCTATTCAATATCAACTTTCCATTTGCCTTGTGAAAACCCCCTTTCTTTACAGTGTTTGATTCCCCAATGACACATATATAAACATTTATTTATGTATTGCAGCACGGAGTGGGCACATTTTCAAAATTCCCAGTCTAGGGAGGGATTTGTACACAACAAAGCAGAATTCTGATGTATTAATGCCAGATTTCTGGGGTTTTCTTCATTCTCTCTGTTCCTGTCAAGATGCCTTGTCAGAGCCTGGCTAGAAAACAGAGCTCTGAAATCTATTGTCATGTTCAGGCTTGAAATGCCTGAAGACTTCTGGTGTCCTGTAAATCAAAGATTATTTTGAAGCATTCAGGTGGCTGAGCACACAGGGAGGGTGAGCAGTCTTTGTCTGTCTCAAAGCTGGGGAACAAACAACAAAGAACTTTGATGAGACGCACGCAAAAGCCTGATCTGTTAATTCAAATTTGTGTATTTGAACCACATCATTTAGAAAAGTGGGAAAACAGAAGATGGTGCATGAGAAGTTTCAAAAAGAAGTATATCTTTATCCAATACATACTCACAGGTTCAAGTTCAGTGGAAAATCCTGCATTCTCAAGATGGACAGGCAAAGGAAAATAAAGAACCCCATCACTTGGCACTGTGGGTGCCTCCTTTCTGAGTAGTGTGAACTTTCCTGTTAAATGACAAGTAAAACAAGCAATTTGAGCTTTGTCTTCCAGTGCATTTGAGATACAGATTCCCTTGGTTTGTAAACCATAATCCTGATGCTATTTTTATTTTATTTTATTTTATTGTATTTTATTTTGTTTTGTTCTGTTTTTTTATTTTAATCTTCACTTTCTTTGGAATATCCTGGGCAGGGTTCCTTAGTCCTGGCTGTGATATATGTCTTATCATTGTGCCAATCTGTTTGTACCCTACTTCTCATCTCTTCTCTCCCACTGAGCATTTTTAATTGAGCATTTTTAACTGAGCATGGCTATTTCAGAATCCCAGAATGGTTTGGGTTGGAATGGACCTTAACCCCCTTAATTCCACCCCCTGCCATGGGCAGGGACACCTCCCACTGTCCCAGGTTGCTCCAAGCCCCATCCAATCTGGTCTTGGACACTGCCAGGGATCCAGGGACACATAAAAAAATAATCTTCTGATTAAGAATAGGAAGATAAAAAAGGTACATTTCTATGGACAATATCTCTGTGAAATTGCCTTTTTGCAAGATGATGATTGGATGTATTTTTATCGGGTAGTTATATGGTATTTTAATCCTTATTCTTGATAAAATAATATCACAGCTGCATAAAATTATGAAGGCTCAGACAGTACTTTTAGGCAGAGATCCTTATAATTAATAGCATAAAAATTATTCTGCTGAGATAACCTTGGTCTCAAAACTCTTCCAAAGCTGAAAGAGCAGTCAGGTGCCTGAGTTTTTGATTGTTGTTTTTCTTCAGCTTTTTCACTGTTTAATTTCAGGCTTCTGTGAACTTCATGAAACCACGTAGTTTGTCACGAAAGTGCTTTGTTTTAGACAAATAATCATTGTATTCCCTATCTCATCATCTGTGTGCAGTAGATGTTTTTTTCCAAAGCTCTCTTGATTAAATTCTTTGGTTCAAAAATTTGTGAGGATGATCACTGAATTTCCAGCTGCCAGACTGTGCCTGGCTGGTGTCAGCAAGGAGAAATCACTGCAAATTAAGCTTGAAATGGGTTTCTGTAGGTTTTTGACCCTTCTGAGGGGAGATGCAAAGGTGCCACAGTGCTGAGGAAAGTGCTGTGACAGTGTCAGCTCTTCAGAGATGAGTCTGGTGTCACACCAATGGAAGTGACAGTGGTAAAACATCAAATTGCTTCATAAAAATGTAATGTTGGAGCTGTCCAGTTCAGCCCAAAGGCCATGTCTCTATTTTTTATTTCCTAACTTGTCTTGAGTGTGAAAATGAGGCTTTTTCCTTCTCTGATTGTTGCTGAATATATGTCTAAATTCAGTTTAATCTTGACAAGATGTTCAGGATCACCAGAGCTTCCTGCAGTTTCTCACCACTGGCCATTGTCTCTCCTCCACTCAATACTGAAACACCTTACAGAGACTTTGGTACTTTCCTGAGTAAAAAGCAGCAAGGCACAACAGGATTTTGTTGAGATATTTATGCCAGATTTAACATCGTGATAGTCCCTGTCACTCACAAATATTTTTGGCAAATGCTTTAGGGGAGTTGCATTTCTGTCTGAGCTGGCTCTATCAGAAATAAAATCTGGCTTGGAATCAGACGTGCCACACTGGAATATCACAGGCTTTCTATCTATTGGGAATGGAATTCAGCATTCTCCCTCTGTTGCTGTTTTTGCAAACAGCAGAGATGATTCTCATCTGGGCTTTGTCCCAACTTTCTGTGTAACATCACAAGGGAGAGCAGCAGCACTGAAAGGAGACATCACAGAGGGTTTGGACCTGATGTTCCCCTGGAGATCTGCTGTGAATTTGGTCTCTGGTGACTGACTGGACCTTCAAAGACCCACAGGGTTCCTAATCCTTGGGAAAGACTGGTTTGTGTCTTATACAGACAAACTTTAGCAGCAGCAGCTTTGTTATTTCCTCCCAAGCTCGTGGTGAATTGAAACCTTACACTCGAGGCTTGTCACAGGCAGAAGGAACAAAGCAGACATGCACCTCAAAATGAAAAATTTATGGTTATTCTGATTAATGTTTTAACAGTCTAGTAATGCTTTAATAGTCTAAATGTTTTAATAGTCCAAATGATCCTATCAGTACAGAAAAATCTCATTACTAACACAATGAAAATCATTCTGGAAAAAGCCTTCCTATATAAAAGAAGAAAATAATTTTGTTGTTATTTTTGTCCTAGTGTTTACCCTTCAGTCTTCCTCCAGGAAGATGGGATGGGTTGGGTTGTCAGGCTTTATCATTGATTGGAGAGAGACAGGGACTTGGTGAGATGGTCAAAGAATCCAAATTTATTGTGAAGCACAATCATTTATGTTTATTTTTGAAATTTTATTTTACTTGTTCTAATGCTTGAGTTTTGTGGAAGATATTCTTTACCACCCATAGTCAGTATGTGTTTTGCCTAATGAATTTGCTGCTCAGACAGTAGAATAGATATATTATATTATACACATTATTAATGCTATTATATCTTATCAAGGAGAAGAGTTGAACTGAAAACATAGATTGCTTACCCCCTTGTACATCAATATAAATATAAATATAAATATAAATATAAATATAAATATAAATATATACATATATATATAGGATATGTCTTTTTTTTTGCAGATATTGGCATTTTCTACACCAGCATCTTAAAATGGATATTTGCTGAGCTTCTCCTAATTTCATAGCAATGAAATTAACATTTGAATAGTTCATAGCTGTGTGTTCAATCAATAGATAATGACAAAACTATTCATCTTCTGCACCTTAAAATCATTAAATGTTTTCTTTTTTGCTTCCCCAAAATTCCTTCAGCCTAGGTGAGCACAGGAAAGAGACTCATGCAATGAAGATGTGATGGAGCTATTGACAAGAAGGGCTGGTGTTTGATCTGAAGGAGGTGCTTGGGGAGGAATGTGGCACTCAAAGTCCCATTTTTATCCTGTTTATCGGGTGGCAGCACTCACAGATAATCACCTTTATCTCGTTGCATATGCTGATAAGCCACAAACTGGCATAGCTCATCAATAGTTTAGTAATTAGGATAGTTACATGCATTTGTAGCACCAGAGGCAGGGATTTAAAATCCAGCAGGTTGCCATGAGCACCTGATCCAGTGGGACGTGGTTATGGGGTGTGGATGGAAACAATTTGTGGGTGATGGGTCCAGACAGGAAAATTTCCAGAGATCCCTGTGCTGACCATTCCCTGTTACCTGCTACAAGACACAGGGCTCTCACTTTTCAGGAGCACAACAACTAATTCCTGTGGGTGGTCCTACAGCATTTAATATCCTCTGGTTCCAGGACAACAGCCGATCCAAGAAATTAAAAAAAAAAAAAAAACAGACACCTGTAGGCAGAATTAAGATCCAAAATTTCATTATTCAGATTGAAGAACTGACTTTGAAAGTTATTTGTGGGATTTCAGATTCCTGTCTCTTTACACCCACCTGTAATTTCTACTACAAGGTGAAACCTTATTTTTGTCACCTTTGGGAAAATTAGCCCTTTCCTGCAAAGAGATTTTTTTTTTAGTGAATTAAAACTGGTGAGTTTGTACTTTATTTATCTTGTCAGTGCATGCCTTCTTTTGGGAGCCAATGTTCCAGAAGCTGCTATCAAATAATGGATGTTATCTGCATGCTTGAATGGATTACTACACAGGGATTCATCTTGCTTGACTGGTTGGAAATGGATTTATTTTGGTAGATCAGACAGATTTAAACACAGAGCAGTGGCAGTTCTTGTATTTGTAGAGAAATGAGCTTGTTTCAGTAAGACTCCAAATATAGATTTAATATGAGATCATTTATTAACTGTCCATTGTCTTGTTTAATACTGAGTGCAAAATCTGATTATTTTAACTGATAAAATCCTATGTAACTTCTTTTGCTTTCTCTGTTTTCCATGGAGAAAAATCAGGCAGTGCCTTTATATGAATTGCACCCTCTTCTCATCACTTCCTGGAACATCCTGTTAAATAAAAATATATTCTGTGTAATAAATGAGAGCCTGTAATTAGTATCTTTAAAAGTGGCAAGGGAATATGACATAACAATAAGCTGACAATATTTGGGTAAGTTTTTCAGTGAATAATGACCTCTAAAGACCTTGAGGATTCTAGAAAAGTCAGTGGTGCTCCACTGGATTTTTTTCCATAGGGCTCATAAGTGTAATCCATGTGGTGTCCAAGTGTTTGGCAAAGTTCCTCTTTGTCAGGTGACAGAAAAGTTGTTAGAGAAATTAATGATAACAGGATGAAGATTCACTTGGTGGTTCCTGCTCCATAAAAACTGTATTTTTTAGGATAGATCACCTCGTTTTCAGAGTCCATTGGATTCATGCAGCAAAGCAAAATAGCACAGACCCCCAGCAGCTGTGCCCTGGTGTCTCCAGAGTGGCAGAAGTGTCACCTGCAGAGCCTTTCTGAGGGGATTATCCCTGCAGAGACCTGATTTCATGTTTTTTCCATGGTTTTACTGCTCTCAGAGCATAAATTGATTTGGGAATGATGGAGGACTTTGATGTCACTAAAAAGAGACATCAGGAAGAGAGGAACTGGTCTTTAGCAATATTATAAAGCTCCCAAATAACAACATAGCTGGTGCTTACCCTCTCCCATTTCTCCTGCAGGTGTGTAAATACTCCCTCTGTGCTTAAATTTTAAAAGAAATGTTTTGATTGACTTACTCAAACAATTACAAAATTAACATTTATAAAGAAGACCAACACCTAGGGAACCCTTATCTCCCTAACCACCGTTTTTCTCATTTACCTGAGATAAAATTCATAAAGGAGCCCATTATTTCTTGCTTTTGGATCTATATGTTAAACTGTGACACTAATATGGATTTAAGCATAAAATGTATGGAATAAATACTGGTTTCAAACCCTTTAATTTGAGCTTTAGTTGCTGGTGTCACATGCATTATGCCAGGGAGCATTTATTCCCTCTCTCTGCATCAGTCTGTGGAGAATGGGGAAAGTTCAAAGTTGCCTTTCTCTAGCTGGGGTAAGTTGAACATGTCTATACACATTTTATTTAAATATATATATATATTAAAAATAATTTTAAAATATTTTTAAAAATAATTTAGTGATTTATATAGGCAAAATAAAGCAACACCATACTTAAACCACTTAAACCTTCTGACACTTTATAAAATTATTAATAAGGAGGACTTAATCTCGAATCCCATGAAATCAAATCTCAGCTCCTATCAGAAACAGGTGGAGCAACTCAAGCTGAATTTCAGCATTTCTAGGCCAAAAGTGGTCTTTTTTTCTATGGCTGCTGTTGGAGAGACAGGGTTTTGCTTGTTGCAGTTTTTTAATAGGGAGTAAGAGGATTGATTTATTTTAAAGATGAAGCTCTGACTGGTCATTTCTGGAAACAGGAGGCAGAGATTTCTGCAGATAAACAGGTATAACCGAGGCATCTGAGAAAGAAATCCTGTGTGTTTGAGTCTCATGTGTCCCAGTGAGTTACTGATTGGGCTGTGCAGCTGACACAGTTAAAAATAAAGCTCCTTCCACTCTTACAAGATGTGATACAAAAGGTGAACACAAGCCTTGCCACCTGCTGTGTCATGCACAAGGCAGAAAACAGCAGATTGTGCTGGAAGAGCTCCAAAAAGTCAATTTAACCCTTGTCCCATTCACAAACCTGACCTTAAGGAGCACAACATTGCAAGCCACGTCCTTGGTTCTGTTTTAGAAAGCTGGGAGAGTTTCAAGCACACCATAAAACTTGACTAGAAAATGTCCTTTGAGTGGTGCTCAGGGCAGACAGAACAATGCACAGCAGGCCCTGGAAATAAATAATAAATAATTAATCACCCATGGACACAGAGCTCACAATGCAAGCCAATATTTGCATTATTCCTGACTGATTTCTGACTGCTCAACACCCACAGGATGTTGGGGTAGGGAGCAGAGGAAAAGCCCAAAATCCTCTCACTGGAAGTCAAGTTTTTCCAACAGTAATGACAATAAATGGAATGATAGGGAAATGATTTTATTTTATAAATTCTTCTGAAAGGCTATCATTGAGGGTTGGGAAAAAATGAGCCTTTTGCATCATCAGATGCATTTAATGGACATTAAATTAAATTTTCATGCCCCTATCCTTAGAATAGGGACATGAAATTGATTGATTGATTTCTGGTGGAGACATTTTCTACTCATCTGACAGGGGCTGTTTTCCCTGCTTAGCTGGGAATAAAATGCACCAGAGTGGGCAGAGAACCACGGAATGTTTTGGCTTGGAAAGGACCTCAAAAGCTCATCTCATTCCATGGGCAGGGACAATTGGCACAATTTGAAGGAAGATCTTTGACACCTTAACACTTTGAGAGAGTCTTTAGACAGAAGGCTCTTTGAAGGCTTTTTTTCACCAAGGCTGGAAATGCCATGGCCAAGCTGGCCCCTTCAGTTTATCCCAGCAAAATTGCTCCTGTTTCAAACAAATAAACACAGTGTCCTTGTCCAAATATATAAGTGAGTCATGGACAAGAAATTCCAAAGTTTCAATTCCAAAAAACTTCTCAAAGCACCGGCACTGGGACCTGCCCATTCTCACAGGCTCTGGGGTGTCTCTTGCAGGTTAGCTGGGCTATTGGGAAGGAATTGTTCCCTGTGAGGGTGGGCAGGCTCTGGCACAGGGTGCCCAGAGAAGGTGTGGCTATTTCTGTATCCCTGTAATTGTCCAAGGCCAGGTTGGATGGGGCTTGGAGGAACCTGGGATAGTGGAAGGTGTCCCTGCTCATGGCAGGGGCTGGAATGAGATGATTTTGAGTGCTCTTCCATCCCTGTCCATTCCATGATTCCATGTTAATCCTGGCATAGCTGTTAGAGCAGGATTCTCATTTATTACAGCTCTAAATCATGGAAATCCTGTTCTTCCACAAGAACTGTGAGCTATTGCCAGGTTCAGTTATCAGCAGGGTTCACAGAATTACTTTTGGCTGGTTATCAGTCTTACCCACCTTAATACTCTAATGAATGCAATAAAGCACCTGTGTTTCTTCTTGTGGCAGTAACAAATTCAATTTAATGCATAAAAGATTACAAACCCCACGAACAAAATCTTAGTTGTCTTTATTTTTTTCTTACATAATAAAGTTTAAATAATTTAAAATTATTTAATTGCAGCTACTTCAGATGCAAGATTGACTCATCATAATCATTCAGGAGACAGTAGTTCCTTAAATAAATATTTTTACTTTCATGGCTGGGGCTTGGAGCAGCCTGGGACAGTGGAAGGTGTCCCTGCCCATGGCAGCGGTGGCACTGGATGGGCTTTAAGGTTCCTTCCAACCCAAACCATTCCATGATTTTTTGATTCTATTCTGTGTTTTCTTTATGACTGCACACACCTGACATATGACATTTCTGCTTTAAAATTGAACTGAGTCGGTTTTTTATTTTTCATAGGTGAAGGGGAGGAAATTCTCCTAAGTTACAGAATAACTTAGAATGTATTTATTCTGCTTTGCATGACAATCACTGAATACCAGAGGAGCAGAACACTATAAATCTTCTGGCAAAATCAGCTTGCAAATGTTTTTGAACAAAGCCTAATGTATTATATATATATGAAATGCTTTATAAAATCAAAGTAAATTAAATAAATAAGCAAATTCCTTTCTAGTTACAATTTTCATTATATTATACAATTTCTCATGATAATTTCATGCACATCTTCCCATTGAGATTTTATTTCAATCTTTAGAAAATCAATTAAAAAGTTTAAAATGACATTTAAATTACTTCTAGGCATGAGAAAAACTTTAAAACACACTATCTCTTAACCACACCATCAAAACCTAAATTTTGGAATACATTTCCAAATACCTCAACCTGAAATATGATTTTGCTGT
Organism: Loriotus luctuosus; assembly: GCA_035582745.1. NCBI lineage: Eukaryota > Metazoa > Chordata > Aves > Passeriformes > Thraupidae > Loriotus > Loriotus luctuosus. The sequence goes on from JAWWEY010000005.1 coordinate 25,441,241, forward strand.
TATTTGCTTACTGATGTGTGGAGATGGGCAGTGCAACAGAATTGCTGATTCCAAGGCAGTGGAAAATTCCTAATGATCCCAATTCCTGTGGATCCCAAGGCTGTGGAGATGAACTGTAGCTAACTGGGAAGTGCTAATTCCTCCTCAGACCAGATCTCCTACCAACCCTGTTACATCTCTTTGCTCAATACAACATGATTTTCTTCATTTAAGGAATAATAAATTAATTATTTATTTAAAATTTAATTAACTTTTTTTTCCCTTAGATACCAGGCATTTAGCAAAGCATCCACATGAGGTTATCAACTCCTCTTCCTACACCTCTTGTTTATGTGGTAGCAACCCTTGACAGCTTTACTAATCCAACTTTTTAATGCAGATGATGCAATAACTGCTCAAAGGAGGCTTTGAACTGAATTTACAGATACTTCAACCCCTGCTTCTCTGGGCTCTGTCTGGATTGCATCCTCACATTTCTGCACATCTTCACAGGAACATTTCCTGCTACTGTTATTTGTACTTATTCAGCACAACCTCAACAGCCAGATGTCAAATTATTTCCGTTCCAGGATGTAAGGACAAGAATTTTATTGAGAATATCTTTGTAGGAGGACAGAGATTCAAGGAAGATAATCTATATCTTAGCCTGGTTAATTGGGCAGGTTAATTAGGTTTTTGTGCTCTGTTAACAGGCCAGCCTTGCTTCTGGGTAACTGAGATGTGGATGTGGAAGAGGTGACATGTCAGACACACAACCAGTGTTTGAAAACAACCCCTACATTTAACCAGCTTTAGCAAATTTAAGGGCTTGACCCTTGTAGCTTCTTTATCCTAGGATAAAATCTTGTAATCTGGATCAAAGATAGTATTGTAAAAGTGTTGTCATAATTTATTCTTTTGTCTCCCCAGAGGATTTGATATTTCTGACCTCCAGCAGTTTCTTAAAAACTAGACAAAATCCCTCTGTTTTATAAGAGGTAGGGGAAAAAAAAAAAAGTTGAGTCCAGAAGAGATGATGTCAGGAAAATTCCTCAGAAGAGCTGGGAAAAAGATCAGCCCTGAAATCCTCCAAAGATCAGGGTTTGACACAGATTAAAAGATTTCAAATCTGTCTGTGGCTGCTCAGCCATTTCATATGGATAATCTCCAGGGTTTACAAGCACCATCTAGAGAGGGCATTTGGGGGCTGAACTATTAAAGGACATTGTCTCTCTCAGCAAGTGCAGACCAGAGAAGAATTACTTCCTGCAACCCAAAATTCTCCTTGGGAAATAATTTTTCATCTCCAGGGTATTTGGTGAAGTAATCATGTTGTTTCCTGCACTATAAATAAATATTTAACTCCACAATTATACATTCAATACTCAAATGAATTTTTAAAAGTTGAGTCTTCAGTTGACTTTCTTTTTTTTACCTGAGATTTTGCTTTTATTAAGTGCTCCAGGCTTGCTTACCATGGCATTTTAGGCATTAGAAGACCTATTTTAGCAAAACAATAGACTGAAAAACTCTGTAGATTTTCTCACAAGAAATAACTGCTACCTATTAACCGGTAACCAAAGTTAAATTAAAACTTTAACATGCAAACAGGACTTTTTACAAGGTCTGGCAAGCAAAGCACAATTAAACCAAACAATTCCTAATTTTACAAAGACAACTAAAATTGTTATGTGGCTTTGATGGCCACTCTCTCTCTGCTTCTGGGTTTGCTGAATGTCCTGTAGCAAATTATTAATTTATTATTATTTATTTAATAATAAATCTTCAGTGTTTATCAAAGAAACTGGAAGAAGAGAATTGGGTAGGATCTGCTTAAAGGACACAATTTAACATTATTTGGGTAACCAATACCCACATCAGTATCAATGGCACACAAGAGAAACTGGAAATTCACATGTTGAACTTCCTCTGGAGGTTATAATCTGAGGGTTGTACTCTCTGGGAACTCCACCCACAAATTTAGGGCAATAGTCAGAAAAATTGCCTTTTCTGGGAGGCCACCAGAGTGATACCATTTATACCAACTTTTTGACAGGGGAGAGCTTCTAATGTCATTAATTTGCACCCTAAAAACACAATCAGCAGTCCCAACAATATTTTAGTTCACAGACACGTTCACAAACTTTCTCCTACCTGTTTGAAAATTCCACATTACAGCAGATTGTAAAACAGGAGCCTTCAAAACTCTGGTGTTCAAGGGAAATACGCATTCACTTCTGTCTGAGTTTATTCTATTGTTTGCAGACAGGTGCAAACACTCTCTCACTTTCAAACATGCTTGATGCAGAATATTTTTTTAATAATAAAGTTTTATTATTTTAAAATAACATAATAAATCTTTAAAAGTAACAATTTAATAGATTAAAAAAATTGCAGCTTTAAAGCTGCAATTTAATTTTTAACACCTTCCCCTCATCAGATCGATCACAGCTCAACCCTATCAATTTTCTTCCTAAAAATCACAGAGGTTTTAAATTTTTTGGGGGGATTCATGGCATTTTTTCCTCTCTCTTTAACTGGAATATTTTGAGATATACATCAGTCTTTAGGAAGAGTTTAACTGGGGGAAAATTTAGGACTTGCTGATACTTGATGTTCAAAAACTTTAAGTTGCACTCCCTCACAGAGAATCAAAATTGTCATTAAAGCATGTGATGCAGAGTAATTCAAAATTATACTCAATATGGGTGTTTTTAGAGGTAATTACAAGTTAACTGAAATTTTAGAGATTTCATGGAAGAGTAGTTTGCCTTTCATTATTTATTATTTTTTCTCTGTCTTAAAAATATTTCATTGCTGCCGATGCTGCACACATTTCAGCTAATAAATAGAAATATGTTGCAGTTATATTAATTTTTATATTTAATTCAATCATCAAAGCCTTCATGAAACTGAAACCCAAATGTATATTACCTCATTTCATAGATGGTTATTAGAATAACATTTTCCCATTAAAGCATGATTTTGTATTACTACAGAAAAGGCTGCATTTTGCTCATTTCCTTTTTCCTTTAGGCAAAAAAAAAATCTTCATTAGTGGAGAGGAGGTTTAATAGATTTTGAAAATGCATCTGTCATGTAGAAAGTGATCCACAGTTATTAAGATAACATCTTTTACAGAAGCCTGAATGGGCTGAATGGAAACTCAACCAGAGCCCACAAAATTTGCTCCAAATCTGTAACTCAGCACCTTTTTCTCTTGTTCTTAATTTATGGACTTTATTTTCCCTGTGTCATTATTTCAATTTTCTGTATAAGATTGATTTTGCTGGTGTTTTCCTGTTATCACAAAACTCATTTACAACAAGAAAATGTGCATTATGTCCCTGTGGGACGTGACAGGAACCAATGTCCCTCCTGGAAATTCAGAAATGAAAATTAGTTCTCCTTCTCCAACGTTCTTTGTCATGTTAATGAAGGAATGATTCAGCACGTGAGAAGAAGTGGAGGTGATAAATACAAACCTGAAGTCAGATTCATTTTATATTTCAGGATTTTGGTATGAGATAGATGAGATAGATGAAGGTGTGGGGCTCTGGCAGTCCCCTACTGCTTTAGAGACATTTATTTTATCCCTTCCCAGGCCAGTTCTGCATGTCCTGAGTGGCTGATGGAGGCAGGAGAGCTCATTTTGTCATCTCAGGATGTCATTTACCTCACACTCAGTCCCCCCTGCAATCCACCACTTTCCAGTTCTTCTTCTTCCTCTCCACTTCTTCTTCCTCTCTCTCTCTGTGTCTCTGGGTCACTCCCAGTGTTTATTTACCCATCAGAGAAAGTTCACTGCAAAAATAACAGGAAAAGATAAATTCAGACAGAGCCTCTGCTCAGCTTTGACTGGTCCAGTATGAAAGGCAGGGAGATGAAAGGGTAACTGGGCAGCCTTGGAGAGGAGAGCTCTGCTGATATGAAGAAAGGAGGACATCCAAGTTCTTTAAAAGTTTAATTTGCTTGAGAATGGCAAACTGATGCTGGGGACTGACCTGTTCTGAGGCAAGATGAGGTTCTGAGTGTCTCTGCACACGTCAACAAAAGCACAAGGATTTCCTCTGAGACTTTGTATTAAATGGCTTCTGATGGTGCTTTCTTAAAGAAATTAATTAAGTAAGTGGATCTCTTTTTAATAATGGATGAAAAATGCTATGCACCCTTGTGCAGTCACTTAATTTACAATAACAGTACCATGAGTTGTTTCCTGCAGTTTTCATCTGGTTGGGTTAGCACCATGCTGCATTTTAAAGCAAGGATGGAATCATGGAATTCCATCCAGTGCCACCCCCTGCCATGGGCAGGGACACCTTCCACTGTCCCAGGTTGCTCCAAGCCCTGTCCAGCCTGGCCTTGGGCACTGCCAGGGATCCAGGGGCAGC
>JAWWEY010000005.1:25445710-25474814 GCA_035582745.1 Loriotus luctuosus
TTATCCTTTGCTCTAAGCCATAAAAACCCCTTCTAACTAACACACCCTTTGCCTCCTTGGTTAGCCAGTAAGACTGGCTCAGCAATTCTTTTCTTCTATATCAAAACTTGCTTTCATTTGTATTCCTTCTGCAGATTCTACACTCAAAAATCTTTCTGCCAAGCACGCGTATCTGTGAGACTTCCTTGTCAAACTTTCATCCTTCCCAACAGTTGGGATCTGTGCTGCCCACCCCAGCTCAGTGGTGTTGGGGCTGTTGAAAGGTTAAGGAATAACAGCTTTGTCTGCACTGTGATGTTGATTAATAACTCTAAGTACTGGTAATTAATAAGCAGAAGGATTAACCAGTCAAACTAAATGTGCTGTAAATCATCACGTTTTAAATTCTTTAGTCTTTAAAGTTTAAAGTTTAAAGCTGGCCTGAGCTCTCGGTTCTCTCAGCACACCATGGTGCTCCAATTCCCCCCTGATCTTCCTTCGTCCTCAGACCAAATCTTTTTATCCTATAAAGCAATCAGGTTGATCAGGCCTGATTTATCTTTGGCAAGCTTGATGAGTCCATGCTGGCTGCTCCCAGACCCCTTCTTCTCTGCCTCGTGTCCAGGAACATTTCCACGAGGGTTTGCTCCTGGACGTCCCAGGGTTCCAGGTGGGACTGATCCTCTCACAGCTCCCTGAATGTCCTTTTGACTTGTTTTAAAGGTGGCTCTGGCTCTTCCTTCTCTTTGCTGGTGAAGAACCTCCTGTGATATTCCCAGCCTATGAAAGGTGACAATGAATGGTATGGAAAGGAGAATTTCCAGGTCTCTCACTGACCCCATATGCAGCCCAGGGGGTCCCACTGACCTCCATGGATTGAGATCTCTCAAGTAAATCCCAAGTCTCTCTCCATCCATTGCTGCTAAATCCTCCCCCTGAAATCCATCACCAAACTCAGGAATCTGAGACCTTTCTGGCCCTGGCTGAAGGCTGAAGCATCATGTCTGTGTCCCCTGCCATTAAATTCTCTCATATCACATTTAATTTTCCTTGGAAATGGCAACACTGCACTCTGCAATTCCTGCTGTGTTTCATGAACAGAATTGAAGCAGAAAAATAACAGTACAATCCAAACTATCAAAAAGAGTATTAGAAAAGTATGTGCAGATATCAAAATACTGGATTTTTTTGGTCACTTGAGTCTCCCAGAAAGTTTGCAGAAGTAATGTCCTTCTTGGGAATTCAGGAACTGCAGATTCAAGAGGTCACGTATAATCAGAGTCTGAAGTCTCCTGCTCTTACATAAAATAGATATTTCAGTGAAAATATCCTTGTGCTAATCCAGCACATTCCCCCTCCAGAACGGACACTCCTTTCACCTTCCTCTCTTGGCTGCCACTTCCCTCTCTGACCTTTTTCTTGGAGCTGATTCAGTTTGATAACCCAATGATCTAATTTTGCCAGGTCAGGTTTTATTTTTTACCAGTCCAGTAAGTTGTACTGATTGTGCAGATTGTTGCTGACACAGAGGGGAAAGTAAGAGGAGAGAAACTCCCACTTAGGTAGCAATAAACTGTGGGATGGACAAAGCTGGTCTGTAGTGTCCCAAATTTCATCTCTACGTTCAACAGAGAAACTCCAGCACCTAGCAAAAAATTGCAAGGAATTTTTTGTCACTATAAGACATGAAATAAAACAATGTGGACATGCAACTCTCTGGGGTAGAAAAAGAGAGAAGTTTAATTTCTGATTCTAACATTTATACATTTCTGAAAGTGACAGTGGATTGGAGGATGACAGTGTCACCTCTCCAATGACACTGGACAAACCAACAGTCCATCAAATTTCTCCTCCTTCATAAAAGAATGCAAAACAATAAGTTATTTACATAAAGTGCGTGAGAAAGTTCATTACAAAAACATAAACATCAGAAGGCTTAAAAAACCTTAAAAAACAAATCAACAATTTTTATTACCCATAATTGTTGGAAATCCCATTATTTCAGCCATGCTCTCCAATAAATTGTCAATCAGCTGCTTAGAAAGGCCACAAGTAGATGAGATGCAAAAGCCACATGAGGCTTCTCAGTGATGTTTCATGGCACCCTGATAAATATTGCAGCCCAAAATGTTCATTGTGTTATAAACACTGCTGAATCATTTATTAAAAATGAATAAATGGAGTCAATGGACTTTCTGCTGCACTAGGCAGCCCTCTGTGCCACTGAGGATCCTACAGCAATCACATTGGGCTTCTTCTCTTGCTGCTTTTTCTGCCCTTCTCTTTGTATGCTTCTCAAAGTTTTTTGGTTTCAAAATTCCTTGGTTTCAAAAATTGGTTTCAAAAATTGGTTTCAAAATTCCTTGGTGTCACCACTCTCCCTCCTGGCTCAGTGCACATCCTCTGCTTTTGCTTTTAACTGGATTCTTGCCACAGTAGGGTCTTTTGACTGCAAATGTGTAATACAACCTACACAATTTGTAACTTCACTTTTTCTTCGAGGCCACATTGGAAGGAGCAGGATAAACATCCCTTCAACCAACTGAGTGTCTGCTCTGGCACTGGGAAAATCTGGGGTTTAATTTCTGCCCGTCTGGAGTTCGGTTGTGTGATTTTGGCACATCCCTTAGAGCACAGAAGACTTTACAACCTGGAGTAGCATTATTTATCCAGTGAAGGGCTTCAAAATGTCAACAGCATGGTTAGATGGGATATTGGGAAGGAATTGTTCCCAGTGAGGGTGGGCAGGCTCTGGCACAGGGTGCACAGAGAAGCTGTGGCTGCCCCTGGATCCCTGGCAGTGTCCAAGGCTGGACAGGGCTTGGAACAACCTGGGATAGTGGAAATATCCCTGCCCATGGCCCTGGATGGGCTAAAAACCAAACCCCTTCCAACCCATTCTGGGACTTTGTGAAACTCAGCTGATACCACTACACGTAGAGCTGAGGAAAGCTCTGCCTATTTCTTACCCATGTGGACAGATGGATTTGTTTTCACTGTCACATTACCATAAAAATGCAAATCCATTAGAAGCAAACATGTTTTTCTTAGGGATTTTGGGTTTTTGGTAAGTTCCATTGTTGGCCACCTCAGAAATTTTTGAGCACTGTCAGCTACTGGAACAAACACCACCAAATGTTAGTGTGTATTGGAGAATGATTCTTGTAAAGACTTAAAATTTGGTTTTTGAAACCCCTCTGAGTCATTTGAAAATGGAAACCAGTTACTAGTGCAGCTCCATGTGCTTGCTTAAAAGTCATTTCCATCAAATATTTTGAAGGAACATCTGGGAAAAAACTACAAAGTGCTGAAAACTCAGGAGCGGATTGAGTAGCAAAGATTTGTGGTTTGCTGCATAATTTGCTGCACTGCTCTCTAGCTGAGAACCAGGTTTGCTTCCAGAGGTGATTAAATAACAAATGACACTGAACTAATTAGAAGATTCTGCCATCTAGTGCCTCGAGAAGCGACGTGGAGCTTTTGCACGACCCTCCAGCTGAGGTTTGAGGACATCCTTGTGGGCTCAGAGCAGCAGCTGACTCTGATGATCAAAACCCAAGTTTTCCTCTCAGTACACAGCATTAATTTTCCAATCTGGCACTCATTTGGTGTCTCTCCAGCATTTATCTGCTGCAGCTGCTGGCAGTATCTTTATTTATTTATTTTCCTCTCCATAATAAGCCTCTGGAAAACAAACAACATCTCTTTGCTGCACCTTTATCTTTAACCTGTCTGGCTTTTTGTTTTAAAATGTCACTTTTCTAGGACAGCTGCTGACAGACAGGTACCAATGTGATACTAATAACATAACTATATGGCTGGAACATGTTATTTTTTCCCTCATGTTGAGTTCAAATAAGACATCAGATGACAGGTGCTTTTGGATGATCACTCACTCTCCATTTACAGCATTTTTTTGGCCATGCTGTTTCTCACGGCTGTGTTGTCTGAAAACTGAAAATTTCTCTGAAATTGTTTTCCAACTCTGATCTTAGTATTTCCCCCCTTCAAAGCCTTCCTTACTGCACCGCCAGTTTTTGGGCTTAAAAATCAGCCATGCCAGCACTGAATTTGTTTGTTCAATGAGAAGTTGGAGCAATTTTCTCCTTGCAGATATTTCTTATTTTGCTCTCCTATGTCTTAAGAATGGAAGCTTGATCCGTGTTTTCTTTTAAATGGAAACATCAGAGAGATCAAACCCACATTTTATAAATTGTCAAATCAAACTGGTAGTAAAAGGTGCTTCTATTTCTGCAGTATTTTTAAATATCATCCAAATTTATCATTAGTATAATATAAAAGTATTTTGACAAACCTTGACTACTTCATTTCTTAAATGCATTGGTTGCTAAAATGAAGTCATGGAAATTATGTCTCACATCACTTGCAGAATCTCGCTAATTGGATTATCTAACTGATATTTCAGGGCAAATAGAGCTCAGCTTTTGGAACATATGGAGAGATAACATGTCCTTGAAACTGACCTCAGTACTGGGTTTGCAGGGGTGACTGGAATGATCAGAGAATCAAAGGATCCCAGAAAGTTTTGGGTTGGAAGGGATCTTAAAGTCCATCCCATCCCACCCCTGCCATGGGCAGGGACACCTCCCGCCAACCCAGGATGCTCCAAGCCCCATCCAACCTGGCCCTGAAGCTTCTTGTTCAGGCTTCATATTGAACAGGGACACTGAAATTTTGTGAGTTTGCAGCTTTTCTGCAGAAAGAAGCCAAGTCAGGAGCTCAGGTCAGCCTCAGAGTCCATTTTCACAGCAGAAGAGGAACAGACCTGGGCATGGCTGGAGGGGAAAAACCACCCTAAAAGACAGTTCTTGTTTAATTTTAATATTGATATCCAAAGTACTTCCGTGAGATGGATTTCCAAAAAAAAAAAAAAGTAGCTTATTGTGTGTGTTGTATAATTTCATGTTGGACACCAGGAGGAATTTCTTTCTGGAAAGGGTGGTCAGGCCTTGGAAGGGGCTGCCCAAGAGGGTTTGGAATCCCTGGAGGTGTCCCAGGAACACCTGGATGTGGCACTCAGAGCTCTGGGCTGGGGACAGATGGAGATCAGGCACAGCTTGGGCTTGATGGTCCTGGAGGGCTTTTCCAACCTCAGGGATTGTGGATTCTGGGATTTGGGTGCACCTCTGGCACAGTGACACTGTTGGGCAGTTGGTTCTAATCTATCAAGCTTGAGCTGAAGCAGTTGGTGATGAAAATGTGTTTTGGTACTGCTAGAGATCTATCAAAATAATAAGGCACCCTCAAAAAGAGTCCAAAACAGATTTGTATTTATCCTGACACTGTGAAAAAAAAAATAAAATAAGAAAAGAGTACTGAAACAAATCAAGCATTTTAACCTGGGTCTTTTGCTGAAAGGCAAGGCAAAGGACGCTCTCAGAATTAGAAATGGATGTTAATTTCTGGAGGACTGTGCATATATTGTTATTGCATGTTTGCCAGGAGCTAACCCTGCTCCTGGAAAGCTTTCATTGCGACAACTTTAAAACTGCAAGCAGCAGTGGTGCTGCAGCAGATTCTCTAATGGGATTATTCAAATGGTTATTCTGGAAACTGAGTACTGTGGAGCAACACAAATATCTCTTGTCTGAGTCCCAGAAGTGATGAAGTGGCAACTTGCATGGGGAAAATACCAGGAGGCAATGACAACATCCTGCAGCTGCTGAGCCTCGGAATGAGACTTTCTGGTCCACACAGGAGCTGTTTATCACTGGTACTGCTGAGGTTTTCAGAGAGTAAAGTGCAGCCCCTGAGGAAAAATCCCGTTAGTGAACGGCCAGGTGCTGTGCTGGGTTTGGCTGGACTCAGGACTCCTGTCCTGAGTGAGCCCCAGAACAGATGGAGCTCAGAGGCAGGGAGTGAATTAATTCAACAGTATGGGCAGTTTATGGACACTTCCAGGAGCGGGCTGCAAACTGAGGGAATGAGAGCTGGGCGTTAATGAGAGGGAAGGGCAGGGGGAGCAATGGGGTATTGAAAATGTGGGACCTGAGTGGGACATAAATGGTGGGGAAAAAGGGATGGAATGTGCTGGGTTTGGGCAGGGCTGGGGTTAATGTTCTTCCCAGAGGCTATTTTAGGGTTTGTGCTTAACAGAGAGATGTTTTTGTTATTGCTGAACAGTCAATTTTTCTACCTGATTTCTACATTTTTCTACATGATTTGCAAGTGGACTCTGAGACTTCTCAGACTATTTGTTTTAGAAGTTGCCTTTCTATATATTTGAAAAAATAGACAAGGATAATATACTATATATATATATATATATATATATATATATATAAAAGGTATATGTATAACAATATAATAATGAACCATAATATGTAATATAATACAATATTAAATACTATATAATATACATTATATAAATATTATATATTATTTCTATACATTATTCTACATCAATAATATATAATATAAATATACAATATGATGGAAATTATATTAATATTATATCATACAATATGCTAATATAACATATCTAATAGTAATATTGTATATAATAATATTAATACATTGTTATTGATTATTCATATAGTATAATATATCCTGTTATTAATATTATTGTATTTATTATTTATAATAAATAATTTAGAATTCATTTATAATTATATATATTATAATTATTATATTAGAATGTGCATTTAGCATATATACATATAATATATGCAATAATATAACATACATTTGTAATGTATATTATAGAATATAATATACATTATATTTATAGAATATACATTATTTTATAGAATATAGAATATATATTATAGATATAATATAATAGATACATTATATTATATCATATAATATATATAATGTATATAAAATAGGTATATCATATAGATATATAATATATCTATATATTATAGAATATATATAATATAAATACATTATATTATAGAATATAATATACATTATAAGTAAATATTGTTTATATTTACTTATCTATTATGTCATATATATGATATAGTGTATAATGAAATTCTAATATATTAATACACAAGCATAAAATAAAATACTCAACTTGCTGATTAATAAATAAATAATTAAAACAGAATAATAGAGGAATGCTTTGATCTTTTAAAGTTTCTCCTCCAATACTGGAATTTCTTTTACTGACGTGTTAGCTGCCTACTGAGTGTTCCAAATGCGCAGGGATGTGTGTAATGTCTTCCTCAAAAGCCAATTCCTCCCCCAGACCTCAAGTATTAGATGGCAAACACGTTGTGAATTGCTCAGCCAGAAGTGTTTCAGCTCGTTGGTGTACAGAGCTATTTGCTCTGTCTGTCCAGCTTGTCTTGCTAATGGTCTTTCTTAATTTTTCTTAGCACTTACAAGCATCAATTGTGGAAAATAAAGTGTTGGAAATAGCTCTGTACAATCACGCTTAAATGATCGTGGTTATTTTTCAAATCAACAGAGAAATGTTTAATAAGTGCAGGTCACCTGCTCAGTGAGATGGAATTTTTTTGGGAACAATTCTAATTAGCAAGCTGTCATCTGTTACCAAGTGCAGATCAACCAATATTCCTAAGTTAGACTGTGAAAAAATGTTCTTTTAATACTGGAAATGGATGGAGACCTAAATGTTTAATAGTGTGATCATCCAACCTTCTAAAAACAGGTCATTACGCCCATGAAACCAGAGGTGTTGCAAATATCAGCTCATTCTTGCAGCACTAATAAGAAAAGTTTGTATTAAAAGAAATACCTTCCAGCTAAATAGAAACCTGAAAACAGTAAAAAATTATATGTTACATGCATGCATTCAATTACTTTTTCGAATTCCTTTTTTGGGTTTTTTTTTTGTTTTTTTTTTAGTATCTGTTGCCTGGAACTGCCCATTTCCTGTAGGATTTCCTGTGTAATCACCATAAATGATCTGCCATTCCCACTGAGGAACTGTCACAGGAACTCTTTCTGCATCTGCTCCTACATTTGGCCTATTCCCTCTAGTCCAAGGATTGTATCTCCTTAACCCCCTCATCTCTGCTTGTTTCCTGGCCATATTTGTACCCTGTAGAAAAGTCAATAGTGTTGTCATTGGCAGTAAATTTTAAGAGATTCTGTGGCTCTATCTTCCTTGTTTTGCTCATGGTTCTTTGGCTGAACCACATTTTTCAATTTACATAGAAGTGAAAAGAAATTAGTAACTAATTGAACAGAGTATTTGTGGCTAGGAGAATGCTGTAGGGTAAGGAATATAATCCAAGTGGGACTGAGGGAGGGTTGGAAATGGGAACACAGGATGGTGTGGAGACAAGCACAGGGATGGGGTGATTAAAAATGGGGCTCAGACTGGCTCTGGAGACCTCAGGTCTACAAAAGGTCAGAAAAACAAATGCTGACCCAGGAGCTGAGCAAAACCAGTTTTAGAGGTAAAAAAGTGGTCAGAGATCCTGTAATCAGCATGCTTAGGGCACTCTGCACATCCCAAATTCAGCTGTAATGCAGGATTGCAGGTGAATGAAGAAAGGCCAAGGAGTTGGACATTTTAGCTTCAAAATTACCCCTAAAGGTGCTTAGAGTGAGGAAGAGCATCATGCTGCTCCTTGTGAAGGACCTAGGGGTGCTGGCAGCTTCCAACACTTGTCCTTGTCCTGGTGGGAGGTCACTACCTGGGGAGGCAGAGGGGCAGTGGAACAGTGAATGTAGGAAGGGCACAGCCATACAAAAGAAGTGTAAATAATCAATTTACAGTTGAAATTGCTTCCTAGGAATTCTTTTTTTTCCCTGTTTAAGTTCCTTACCCTACAGCATTGTTAGTCAGAAATACTCTGTTCAAAACAGACTTCCTTCCTTCCTTCCGCCACTTCCTTCCTTCCTTCCTCCCTCCCTCTCTAACAAAACTGGCCAAATAAAAAATCCTGACAAGAATTTCAAATAATAAATTCCTGACCAGTAGGAGGTTTATTTGCTTTCTGATAATAACAAAGATTTAAAATTAAAAAACAGAAAAAAAATTAAAATTGCAGGACCTCTATTCTTAGAGGAGTATTGTGAGAAACATGCAGCAAGCAGTACCAGAGAGGCAGATCCCTCCTCAACTTGGCTATATTGTCTTTATGATATAGAGTTATATATTCTTTATTACTTTTCAGAGACTTTTTTTTGTATTCTTTCCCAGCAGCTAAGTCTTACTCTTCAACTTAGAATTTGTATAAAGGGAAAATGCAGCAGTGAAGGAGTAGTTTGTGCTGCAAGTACTGAAATTTTCATCATTTGTTGCTAACACAACTGAAATGTTCTTTCCACAGGTGTATAATGAAGACAATTTCCATGTTCCAGACATCCTATAGATTAAATGGCACCGGTGAGGGTGGAATGAGAGAGGGGAGAGCTGAGAAAAGTTGTTAATATGCAATGCAGAAGGAAATAAAGCTATGCATAAAACATTCCCATTCAACTGTGGCTATGAACATATACTACTACAAGCATATAGAAATGCAAACTTATATATATATGTATAAATAAATGAATAATTTAGATGCATGAATTAATATTACAGAAGCAAATGAAGAGAATCACTCAGTCTCAGCCAGCTGGCATCCCAAGGTGTTTAATTAACCCTGCTTGGTTTCAGGGAACACTTACAAATAAACCTGGTCAGGTATTGTGCAATGTGTTTTTCTATGCAGATGCAGGCTGCAAGGAAGGTACATTTTTCTGTATATTCAAGGTACACTGAAAAATGTCAAATAGCTGTGACCAAAAAAAAAAAAAAAAAGGAGTTTAGAAGTTATTAAACTGAAGTGTTGCTTATTATTCAATAGAAAACAGTGACTGCAGTCAGAAATTAGTGAGAGATGCCACTGATATCAGGACTCAGGGACCACAGCAAAATTCCCAGAGACAGAAACTTCTTCCAGTCAGGAGAGTGGGACTGGAATCAGAAAATAACCCAGAAAAGAAACAATTTAAGGATGGCCTTGCTAAATGAGAATTTTATATTACGACTCTGACAGGTATTCCATTAAAATAGCATAGCTAATTATATCACCCCTATTTTTATTCCATAGCCTCCACTTTGTGAACTACTCTGTTAAAAGTCCTGGGAAATATTCCTCATCCATTTGGTGATGGGAGTAATCAAAGAAATTTTAAATAGGCTAAAAGGCACACTAAAATGAGATGAGCTGGATACTGCAGAAGATAAATTAAATTTTGGGGTAAAGAGCTGAAGCAACACCTCATGTGTCCCTCAAGATATTTTGCTGATATTTTTGGGAAAAATTATTTGATATTCAGTACATAGGTTGAAGGATAATGGTTTAGAATCTGTCTGTTTGTCTTCTATCATCTTTTCAGCTTCTGATTTTTTTTTCATTCTGATTCTTTGGGTTGAGACATGTTTCCTCACCTCAAATACAATTTAAGCTCAAAAATAACAGCAGAGGATAATTTATTTCACAGAATCAGAGTGGCTTGGGTTGAAAAGGACCTGGAGGTCATCTAGTTCCAACCCCCTGCCAGAAATAGGGGCAGATATTTAGGAGATGTGACAGGACCAATATTTGTGACCCCTAGAATTACAAATATTTTAGGTTAGGTTGCTTTACTAGCAAAATTTAGAATATTTTACCTATACTACATCACTGCTAGGCAATCATCAGCAGTGTAATTATGCAAACAGAAGATCTGCATTCTTCACCTGCAATAATCAAGTATTACTTTTATTAAATATGGCTCATTCAAGCTACACATTTTGCAAAGGAAAGCCTGGGACAATTGATTGGTGGGTCATTACAGGTTGTTTTATGAAACCTAGAAAAAATTATCTTTTTGTCATGAAGACCTTATCTTTATTGCAAATTTGACTGACTGGTGAACCAAAATGCTAAGAAATAGGTGGAGATATATCATAATTCAAATATAATCACTCTGGAGATATAATTCAAATATCTAATCAGGATGTGTTTCCTGTGCAAAGTGCTCCAAAATCAATGGGAAATTTACTCTGAGGATATCACTTAGAAGAAGCAACTTGCAATTTCTATCAACCCAGTCTTTGGGTGAGGTTTCCAGTTGTCTCTGTAACACAGGAATCCAATGACAAAGAGAAAGAAAATACGGATTATGTCCTGATTCTTCCTTTACTTTCTCAATCACTGACTTGGGTATGAATTTGGTATTCAGTAAATATTCAGGGAGAAAATTGACTGGGATGAGAAGATAATATTATGCTCATGAGTGCTTAGAGGGTTTGGAATTGGCAATCACAAGAGGAGTTCTCAGATGTTTTTAGCACAGCCACCTCCATTACATCTTTACATTAGAGGCTGTTAAAGGACCAGGCTGCTCCAAACAGGATAATTCAAAATTCTGATGGCAGCAGTGTGTGCAAAATGCAGAATTATTGGTGCTGAGGAGAATGGGGATGGGGATCTCTCTGTAAAGCAGGAGCTCCAGGGACCTTCCTGGCTGCCAGAAGTAGCAGAATATTGCACATCTGAGAGGGGGAAAGTGTGGGAATGGAGCACAGGGAGAAAGGGAGAGTGCCTTGGAATGCAGAGGGAATGACATGTAAATGTAAAATGTGATGGATAACTGGCTCAGCAGAAGCTCTTAGCACAAAACTTCACTCAGTTTGGTTCTTGGAGTCCACACAGGACTGAGATGATCATTTTGGGTACACAAACTGCATCCTTAGCTCTTTGCAATTCAGAAACAGAGTTGAAAAGTCACCCCAAACCAGCATTTCTGGAAAATGTGCCGCAGTAAAAACACCTGGGGAAGTCTGACTAATTCAAGAGAAAACAAAGAGGTTTAATTGTCTTAGGGTTGTTGTTGAGGAAAGTTGGGGTAAAAATATAGATGCTGAAAATATTTTTTTCTGAAGTTTTAAGGTTTAAAATTATTTTTATAGTTTGATTTATAGGTTGGATATTATATGACGGATTTATATTGATGGATAAACTTGGAAGTTTACAGACCCCTCCATGAGAAACTGGTGATAGGGAGAAAAATCTCTTGTCAGTACAGTCATGAGCAAAGTCTAGGGGATGAAGACAGGCAAAATAAACCAGGCAGAGCTGTGGGGCTCAGAAATTCATTCCTGAGCAGTGAGACTTGAGTAGAAAGGAGCAGAGAAATTTAAATGTGCTCTGGAAAAGAATTTGCAGCTCAAAGGAGACATTACGTGGCAGAATCTCAGCATTTGCAACTATTCAAGAACCAAATTCCAGGATTGTTTTGGTGCCTGGAGATGACATTTATTGATGTGAACCTATTTAGCCAAAACCTCACCTGGTATTTTGAAAAATAAAGGTGAGTGAACCACACATTGTGTTTCCTGGTTTAGTACTGATGATATTCCTAGACCTGCAAATCCAACAGCAGCACACAGCAGACACAGAGAACATTCACATCTTTATTCCAGCACTGGGCAGATTAGATTCAATAAATTACTCCTCTTTTTTTTCCCCAAATGTATTTCAAATGTATTTCAATTCTACAGACCCAGATAATAATGGATGTTTTGTTAATGCTTTAGTTAAATAAAACTTTTAAAGATAGTACCAGTCAAAGTCAAATTAAAGAGTTGAGACACCCTGAATAAACCAGCTTTAATATTTTAGAGTTTCCTGCCTTGAGGCACATTTGATTAGCAGTCCCTTCATGCTCTTCTTGAAAGATCAGCCAATCCACCACAGTTTCTGTAACCCAGAATACAGATTTATGGGGTTTTTTCTCCTAAGATTTTTAAGTATTCTGAGGATGTTTAATAAGAAGTAGGCAAGTATGCTCAGAAAGCTTGAAAGAATAAACTCAAAATTCCTATTTTTTTACCAAACGTTGTATATGAGGACAGAGTAAATTTTAATAAAAATTGCCCCAAGTTTGAGGAATCTGTTGTTATTCTACAGTAAACCACTGAATTACTAAATTGTTTCAGAGCCCAGATGTTGCTTGGGTAATTCTCATAAAATTAAGAAATTAAAGTTATAAGCATGTGCCCTGTTTAATTTAATGGAGAGAGGAATTAGAAATAAATTCAGAGTGTAGTACTTAATAAAATATGACATTCACATAACCTGAAACCCTTTCCTGCAGTAAAACTGGTATATAAATAGAAATTTCATAAATAAGAATGTTCCAATATGATTTTCAAATAACTTCATAATGATCAGCCTGGGACATAGCTGCTCTGGTCTCCTGTCTCTCTTTTCCTTTCATTATGTTAAAATACAGCAGTAGGTGTAAAGAAAGAAAACATAATCTGAGGGATCTTTTTATGTGAAGGACCAGCTCAGCTCAGGGTGGGATTGTTGGGGTGTCCTGGGCAGGGCCAGGGGTTGGATAGAAGATCCCTGTGGGGATATTCCATGATTCTGTGAACCTGACAACAAATTCACAAGCTGCTCTTTTAATTCTGTTGATTTTTATGGTTCTGAGATTTTAATAAGTGATGATTTTAGAAATGCAAATTATTATTTTAGTTTAAACTCCGGTATTTTTAATTAAACACTTGCTTCTAAATTGCCTCTGTTGTTTTTTCCTTTAATTTTAAGTGGTAAAAGTGTTCTTAAAAATTTTCCAGCCTCTCTGATATTGCTGTGAGAGAAGGTGATGTTCATGTTAGTGTTTTCTATTTAAACAACAGATGCTGTGTCTCCTAAAAAAAACTTCTTCATCCCTGGAGTGGAACACAACTGCCCTTAAACATTTCTCAGTTAAACCAGAAACAGAGTTTATGGCAGGAACTTATTAATCATGAGCTGCATCAAATCTGCAGAGAGAACTTCAGAGGGCGAATTTTTAATTGCTGGAATTGGGACTCAGCCAGGACACAAGGTTAATAAGCTAATTCCTCCAAGGGGTGTTTAACTGCTGTGCCCCATCAATACTTGGGCTGTGCACTCCATCTGAAGGATGACCCCCAGGAAGAAGAGGAATTCCTGAGTGCCTGGCACCTCTGTGGGAGCTGCCCTGCAGCAGGGCTCTGCAGTGACATTGGCACAGGGCACTGTCCAGCCCCAGCACAGTGACCTGGTGACACATGCAGGTGGGACACACACCACTCACCCATCAGAGCTTCTCATGAAATTGTTTAGTTCTTGAAGTATCATTCCAAATCAGAGGACAAGCCTTTGCAACCTGTATTCTTTGTTCCATTGAAACTGCGCGTTTGTTTTTGCAATCGAGCTGCAGCAATCACAGATGTGGATGTTTTGCTCCTTCCCTTTCATTTCTGGTTATTTTCTGCAGCAGAAAGTTCTACAGAATGATAGTAAGGTTTTCTTAAAACTCTCTCCTGATTTCTACTTCCTAAATAATGTCTTTCATCACTTTCATTTCATCATTTTACTAATTTCAAAGCATGTAGACTGAGAATTAAATCTTACTGCAAAGCAGGTGGAAGAATGACACAGAGAGACATTCCCCAGGGTGGTGGTGGAGTCACCATCCCCGGAAGTGTTCAGAAAACACTTTATTTTTACAAAACCTTAGGGAAAAAAATTGTTCTGGATGTTCACAGATTACTGGTCTGCATATCTACTGATGGGAAGCAGGAAATTAATTCCTTATTTTGCTTGGCTTGCATGTGCTGGTTTTGATTTACCTATGAAACTTTCTTTATCTCAACCCAGGAGTTTGTTCCCACCCTGCTGGGGAAAGTGAGTGAGGTTTTGGGGGACTGAGCTGTAAAACCTGAGAGAATTTCTTGCGGCAGCTCAGTCATCAAGGCTACAGACAGCAGAGCTGCTCCCTGGGCTCCTCTGGCTCCTCAAGGAAAGCAGCGCAGAACAAATCATGCATCCATCTGTCCTGGATATTTCAGCAGTGTAAAAAGGTTTATCCAAAGCTGGGAAGAATGCCAGCATGTAAAATAGTGCAATGCTTCCTTTCTGAGATTCACCTGAAGTTGCAAATCACTGATTTGGGTAAAAGTCACTGAAATGAGGAGGCAGCAGCAGCTCCCATCTCATGGAAGACTGGGAGGTGATCACTGAGCTGCTCCTTTGACTTCAGGTAATTTGAGAAAGATATTAACAATTCAGTAACTGAATTGTTCCTCAAAATACCCAATTCTACCAGTAGGAATGGCAAAGAAAAATCTATTTTCTTCCTCATCTCCTTCACTGGACTGGTTCCATCTGCTGTCCAAAGGGTCCTGTGTATCCTGTGCTCTGGAGTCTGACCATGAACACCATTCCAACCTGCTTGTGGGCACTCCATCCAGCTAAAATACCTTCTTTCCTCTAATTTTCTGCCCTAGCAGTTAGAAAAGTTTCAGTTTTGTTTTGGGTACTAATCTAGCACAAGCTATGAGGACAAATGTTATCATTAGGAAAGGGTAATTAAGAAGTTTATGTTACTTTTATTCCAAGTTCAGACTATGCAAACATCTGGGACTTGGATTAACTGAAGGAATTGAGCACAGTCATAGAACTTTTTTTTAAAGTCAATGATTTGTGTCCACCTAGATCATAATTACTTGGTTCTTTTTTTCTCTACTGGGGCATATAAAATTATACAGATTTTCCAAAACCCTATTTTTGCTTTTCTTCTTCCGATTTGTCAGTGACTACTGGAAAACATAGAAAACTGTGAAATGAAATATGGGTCTTGATAATAAGTGTGTGCAGACAATATGTTAAATAGTCATGGAAAAATATTTATTAATTCTGCTTCAGTTAATAGGAATAAAAAGAAACTCTTCCTAGGTATGTGCTTACAAGTATTTTTCATTAGAGTGTTCACAGTTTCTCTAAAAATGCTATAATATAAAAGTACATTAAAAAAATTAAATGTCTTTCTGGATAGAAAAGGATCCTATTTATAGTGACAAATAGTAAAAGCACTGTGCCTATAATCTAAAGTACAATAACAGAGAAACAAGTTCTTCCAACTGTCTTTTGTGTGATTTTATGGCTGTGCCCCAAAAAATGGCTCTGAATTGTTTCTCTCCCTTTCAATCTGTGTGAGACTCACATGTGCTGTGGAAAATCCATGTTAAGACTTCTTGTGGAGATAAAAGTGCTAAGGGATGGTGGAAGTCAGTCCATAATTCCCAATAACCACTGCCAGCGCAGGAAGAGCTACCAACACTTCATCCACATAATGATCTGACTGATAATTGACTTATCTGACTAATACTTGCTCTGACAGGAGGAGGAATTTCCTGTTCATGATGCTCATTAGTGTAAACCTGATTATGACTCATTAAGTAATGTGGATGTGTACCTCAATAAAAAACAAGTTGCAGGACTGTCCTCTTGCTTCAGGGGTAGTCCCTGATGGTCTTTCTCTTTGAGAAGAGAGAAGAGAGAAGAGAGAAGAGAGAAGAGAGAAGAGAGAAGAGAGAGAAGAGAGAAGAGAGAAGAGAGAAGAGAGAAGAGATCCCAGTATATCTTTGGGATCCAGGTATTTAGGAGATCAGAGATGATGGATTTGTTGCTGGAGGCTCCACAGAATTTTGCAGTTTTCTGCAAATCTGGGGCTTCCATGTGTACACAAACCTTAAGGTTCTACACTGTCATTTCTGCTCTCTGGTGGCTTATAGCAATCTGTTCAAAGTGGAACAGAGGAGTTAATTCGGTATCCTGTGCACTGAGGAGCACTGGCAGTAATTACAACAAGATTTGCTCAGTGTCTCTGCGCACAGAGCTCCAAGTGAAGCCTTGGGCTCCTACAGGAGCTAAAACTGCGCTGGGTCCAGGTTCCCCAGAATAAATGAGGTTTTTACCATTTATTCTTTCCCTGGTTGCAATAAGCCACCAATATCTGCCCTGACCAGGTCACCCCAAGGTGAATTCTTTGCACATATTTAATGCCAGTCTGTTTTCTGACACTTTTTAAGTCTTGCAACATGCCAATAGGCAAAGTCAAGATTTCATGACTGCAGCATCTCTGAGAGAAAATGAAACTGAAAGATCTGCTGTGTCCTGCTGCTTTGATTAGCATGAGCATGAAACCTCAATTAGGGCCCAGATGGAGAAATTCCAAAAGTAAGGGAAAAGTGTCATAATTTAAGATAAGAACTGCTACTACTAAGAGACCAAAGCTATTTCTTCCTATGAAAGTGTGGAAAATGTTTGAGTAATAAGAATTAGTTGTAATATTTCTTTCTGGAGAGCTGGGGGGTTTTTTGATATATTTTTAAAGAAAAACATCTGATAATCATCTGTTCAAACCACCTGCTCCAAACCAGAGCAGCTCCAACACTAGACCAGGATTCTCGGGGTGATGCCCAGCTGAGTTTTTAATAAACTCCATTGAATTTTGAATAGCAACCAATAATTCTTTTTCTAATTTGCTAGAGGGAATTTGTAAGACTAAAATTAAGAGATGCTAAGACCTAGTCCTAATCACATTGAAGTCAACTGGATGCTTCCTGATTAACAGAGCTTTGATTTATTCTCACCCAATTTCCTGCACAGAGTTTTCTCTGACTTCTATAAGAAGACAATAAAAATACAGATGAGATGAAAGGAAGTCAAGCAACTTTCAGCCAACCAAAGGAAGTCCACTAACAAATTTTTGAACACCACTCACATCACATTTATGGGCTCAGGTGCTTACCTAGTTTTTAAGCAGCATCAGAACTGGGATATGGCACCAGTTCTATTAATTAAATAATTTCCCTGTGCAAATCCAGCTCCTGTGCCTCACTTATGATTTTCAATTTCACCACCGAAGCTCTAACAGGTACCAAATGAAGAGGATCTGGTCAGATCTTGCAATTACTTTGTGTTGAATTTCTGGATTTCTGTGGAGATTGTCACTTTGTGCAGAACAATTTTGGAAGTACATCACCTGGAAAGGAAAGAACAGCCCAGTTTGAACCTTACTGGGGAAGATAGAGATTTCTGGAAAACAAAAACTGCTTCAGGTGACCTTTGTTATTGCTTTTCCCCACTGGTTTTGGATGACAAACACTGCCAGTTCTTGGGAGTGATAAGGGCTCCCCACAGGGTTGATAACACCACTTGGAATGAAATGAAACATTTCTCTACCTCCATGTGAAACTTATGGAGAAAGAAAAATGGACTGGATTTTGAGTGACCTGGGTATAGTAAAGTTTGGTGCTGTTATTTTTAAATTTTGTTATGTTTTGCTTAAATTTTGAGATTATAAATATCCACTTTCATAATTTGGACAGAGGAGTTTAGTGGAAAATGTAGTTTATGTGGATTTTTATAACATTTTTGATCACAATTGATACCCACAGCCTGTTTTCATTACTAAAAAAATAACAATAAATTAAAATATAATAATAAATAATAATAATGAATAATAATAATAAAGAAGGATAATATCTGCCTTGAAGAACTGTCAGTGCAAACAGCTGACAGATTGGAAGGGAGAAATATGAAATGACCTCAGCTTCTTAGAAAATGAAGAAATGAACCAAAAACTATTTACAGTGATAGAGAAAGTTCCTGGTTATGCTGAGACTTCCTGATCTGAAGACATCTGGGTTGTGAACAACAGAAAAAGAAAATAAAATAACAATTAAATAAAATGTAATTAAAATAAATAAATTTAAGACTTAAAAATAAGATTAAAATCAAACAAAATTTAATTAAATATATAAAAATTTTAAAAATAAATAATTTTTAAATGAATAAGGAAAGATAATTAATAAATATTAAATAAACAAAAATGAAAACAAAATAAAAGAAAACCTGCTGTTAGGAAAAGGCCCTGAGACTCTGCCAAGGGAAGTCATGGAAATATCCTCAGTTACTAAACCTGTAAAATAAAAAATACTCTTTTATTCTGTGACCACTCCTGTTGGAAGCGTGAGTTGCTCATCCCCTGATCCAGCCCCACCCATCAGCTCCCAGGTGTGCCCTCCTGCATCCCAGCATCCTTCCCACCTGGCTGCCAACAGTAATGAATCTCCAAACAGGAAGGGCAGAGCAGGGCAGAGAGAGAGAAAACAGGGCAGGGAAAAGATGCTCAGGTGCAAAGCAAGAGGGGAGAAATGGGAGGCAACAGAAAAGTGATGAGCAGAAGTACCAGGAAGGAAAAAAACCTGGGGAAATAATTCCACTGAGCAGAAGTTGAGTCTCACCAAAGCAGCATGAGAAGGTCAGCACTGAAATTCTTCTATTGAGTGTAATAATGCAAATTTAACCAACAGCAAATACACAAAAATGACAGAGAAAGATCTGCAGCTTGGGAGAACCCAAGGTGTCACCATGATATTTTCTGAAAAATCCCTTCACCAGGATTTCTTCTGGGAAGCTGAGAGGCCTCATAAAAGAATGAAAACAATAATTATCTGATTGCTTTGGAATGTGGTCTGGAGATCATTTACCAACAGGGGCCTCTTTGGTTGGTTCCTTGTGAATTGTTTTTAATTAATGACCAATCACAGCCAGCTGTGTCAGACTCTGTGGAGTCAGTCATGCGTTTTCATTCTCATTCTTGTTTGGCCTTCTGATGTATCATTTCCTTCTCTTTAGTATAGTTTTAGTATAGATATTATAATATAATATAATATAATATAATATAATATAATATAATATATCAGCCTTCTGAGAACACGGAGTCAAATTCTCATCTCTCACCTCATCCTGGGGACCCTCACAACACTAAGGAGCCCAAGTGCTGCTGAATTTGGGGTATTTGTACCTTTGTGCAGAGGGTACCTGAGATGTAAATGGTGTTTGGAAGATGAAAGGAAGATTATGACTTAGAGTGAAGATGAAATGTGCACTTGGAACACAGTGAGAAGCAACAGGAAAAGGAGATTGCTCTTTTCAAATTTTTAAGGTAAATTGAGTGCTATTGATAGCAAAAGTTCAAGTAAAAAAAAACAACCTAGAACTAAATTTTTCTATAGCAGAAGTCGTGAATTCACAAATTCACAGGCATCACTTTATATCATTTTTTAATACAACATTTACAGTCCTCACCCTTTGGTTTTGCTTTATAGACCTTTCAGCAAGTAATGCAAAAATCTGCAGAGGTGACAAAAACTAGATAAGGTTTCTTTTAAAGCCACTGTTCTGTAGGGTTTTATGCATTTTTAACCTTCTGAAAAATGATTAATGGCATCTCAGTGTTCTCAAATAACATGTTATGGATAAGAGAACAATAATATTTTATTCTTTCCTTCTATAATCCTTATATATTCTTTCTCTACATTTTAAGACATTTTAGTATTTTTTCTTGATTTTTTACAAATTTTAAGAATAATTATTTTTATAACAAACTGAGTAAAATACAATTACATTTAAAATAATCCTAGAAAATTGCTTTACCTAGTGGATAGAAACAAAGAATGGAGTGTTTTTCAGGTAGAGAAAAGGGATTATTTCTTGTGAATCACCGAATAAAACCAACATTTCCAGTGTCACAGATGGAAGTATCAATGTTAGAAATAATTCGAAATAATTCCTGGGATTCATCAAGCGGGTATTCAGTTCACTTGCCAAATTTTATTAGTAGGGGAATAGGGAGTGGTGGTAAGTCAGAGGGGAAGTAATGGACTTTGTTTGGATTTATGGTTATGAAATGGGCAGAAAGAATCAATAATTTTTGGGCTTTCAATCAGATTTTTGGGCTTAAGTTTGGGTTCTTGGCACCTCACTTCTTTGATTGTGCTGTGAAATCTCTCTGCGCAGGTGGATGCCAGAACTATTTTCCTTTTACAATCAAACACCAGTTCAGCAACCCTTCACTATTGGTATTTCTTTTTTTTTTAATACACTAAGCTGTAATAACATCTAGTAAGAGAATGGGGATGGTTTCTTGAGCTTTCATCTGACAAGCTCTTTCCTTTGAATAAGTTGTTGCCTCTGTGAAGAAAAATTATTTGAATATTCGTAATATACAAAAGTTTTCTGATCAATGTATTTTTTATTAATAACCTACCACAGTCAATGTAAATTGCATTAACTCCCTGGAATGATAAGAAATTCTGAACTTCAAAGATATTACTTCTTTTTTTCTACAGCCATTCATTTCCATTTCTTTTGTACTCAGTCTAATATTCTTCATGCCAGTGTGACAGTTCCATGTTCAGTAGGAACAAATTAGACTTTAAGAGTTTGCCCTGTCATATTTTCATTTGAGAGGATCTGTATTGGATCCATTCATTACTAATGACACTTTTTTTCATTGAAAACACTTCTGTAGTTG
Organism: Loriotus luctuosus; assembly: GCA_035582745.1. Taxonomy (NCBI): domain Eukaryota; kingdom Metazoa; phylum Chordata; class Aves; order Passeriformes; family Thraupidae; genus Loriotus; species Loriotus luctuosus. The sequence continues at coordinate 25,466,810 of JAWWEY010000005.1, forward strand.
TACAATAACAATGGTGAACAAATGTTTTTTTCTTCCTTCCCTCTGGCTTTTGCTCTGGGGGAAAGTATTTGGTTATTTATGTCTCCAAAAAGAGACAGATTTCAGGTACCTTCTGGGGCTACCCCGTGCCTGGAAGTGTCCAAGAGCAGGTTGGAGGTAGATATATATATATAGATAAATATATAGATATATAGATAGATATATAGATTCTCCCTGAAAATGGAAGTTCATAAGACACGGACAAAGACATCAGAAAAAAAGACAGTAAACTTGAAGTACATTCCCTGAAGGAAGACTCTTTGTGAAAATGCAATTTCCTTTATTGTTTTTAAGGTGCTGAAATTTAAGATGTAATAAAACATGAATACCAATTTGGAAGCATTAGTTGCTCCTGGCAACCTTGAGAATGCATTATGCTTCATTTTTCCTCTCCATCATTTCTGCAGAGGCTGAGCAAGGGAATGAGTAACAGCACGTGCTTGCTGAACCAATATACACATCTGACCTCCTTTTCCCCTTCTCAGGAGCAATAAATTATCATTAAAATTATGGCTGTAGGTATGATACTCTGGAGCAGTGCATCTCAGCTCAGGAAGAAATTCACCCTGGTGCCACCGTTTGACATTATAAAGCAGTGCATTTCAGCCCCAAGGCAGCCGAGTGGATTTCCCAGAGGACAGCTCTGTTTGCATTTTGAAAGGCTGGTATAAAGATTACTAAATTAATAAAATATTTTTTTACATAAATCAGCATCAGTTTAAAGGAAACCCAGATTCCCTTGTGCAGAAGGAAGTAGAGCAAACTGTACATGATGGAAAGAGAAGGTGAGAAATTATTATTGAGCAGAGAGGGTGTCAAAATTACTTTTTAAACTAGACTTGAAAAGTTTACTTCATTTTTTTTTAATACAGCTAATTTTTCTCCTCGTCTTCCTCTAACACCACTCAGAGCTGCTGCAGATGAGGAGCCAAGATATGTGGATGCCTGTAAACTTCAAGAAACACTTGTCAAGCCCCACTGCAACATCCAGTCATCAATTTAATTTACATTGCATTATTCATTAGATATTCAGAGAGAGCAACAGAGTGGAAAGAACTGGAAATCTGTATTAGACCTAAATAAACCCATCTAAAAATTCACACCAGAGAGATTTCTCAACTTAGAAAGAAAAAAAGAAAGAGGGGGAGGTGTATTGCCATTGATTGCTACAGGGTTCCAATATCATCCCATATATTTTGGGAGATTTGGGGAAGTTTCTGCTCACTCAATGCCCCAGAACATCTCACCTTGGCTGTGTTTGATGGCCCCTCCTGCTCTGGGAGTTCTGTCCAGGCTGTCACACCTGGGAGTGCCTGACTTGGGGGAGCTTCAGGCACTGACTGTGCCAGGAGAGGTTTGGGTTTCAGGGATATTCCTTTAACGACTTGCAGCATGAAGGGAGAAGCAAAACAGTGGGAAAGCAGAAGATTAAGCACAGAGATGCATAAACCCTGACCAAGGAGCACTTCAGGGAGACTCCTTCCAGTGCCTGACAGGAAACATGGAGAGAGAACTCTTATAAAGGATGGAGTGCCAGGACACAGGGAATGGCTTCCCACTGCCATAGGGCAGGGATAGATGGGATTTTGGGAAGGAATTGTTCCCTGTGAGGGTGGGCAGGCCCTGGCACAGGGTGCCCAGAGAAGCTGTGGCTGCCCTGGATCCCTGCAAGTCTCCAAGGCCAGGTTGGACGGGGCTTGGAGCAGCCTGGGACAGTGAAAAGTGTCCCTGTCCATGGCAGAGGTGGGACTGAGCAGAACTTAAATGTCCCTTCTAACCCAAACCATTCCAGGATTCTGTGATTCCATGGGCTGTGGTGTAGCTTTGCACTCCTCTCTGCCAAGCTCTCCCTGGGGAGCTGGGCCAGCAGAGACAGTGCCTGCTGGTTTTTGGGGTGCTGGGGACAGCCTGCCAGCTGTGGTTTTTTCTGAGTTGGTTTGGGGTTTGGTTTTGGGCTGGGTGAGTTTTCAATTTGCCCAAAGAGATGCAGCACATTTCTCTTGCCCAGCCTTGATGGAGTGTAACAACCCCAACTCCAGGGGCTGAGCTGTGCAAGCTGCCTTCAGCCAGGGCTGAGCAGAGGCTCCCTGGCTTCCCTGAAAAGCTGGCATTGCCCGGGTGTGTGGGATACTCAAAATGGCATCCCAGAGGCTGAGCTGCCCTGGGACAAGCTGCATTCACGTGGCACTATGAGCACAACAGTGTCCCTTCTCCCTGGCTCCCAGCCTGGCACTGTCACCGCTGTCAGGGCCACAGGGTGTCCTTGGAGGGGGATTTTTGTAGCTGATCTATCTCCTCTGCATCCTGTGCACAATCAGGGCTGGATTCTTCAGGAACAGGCTCACACTACTGGGAAAACAGAGTTGTTTTTCCTTTTCCTTGTCACTCACCCCCCTCCCAGCCTTCCGAGTGTTTGTGTTCAAGGACAGCAGAGCTTTGGGATGCCAGGACAGCTCCAGGGACAGCCCTGCCTGGAAGGAACCTCCCTGGGAGCCAGACTTTGCCCTCCTTTCCAAGGCAACGCCTTGGCTGTGCTTGTGCTGAACCTTCTGTCCCTGCCTGGACCTTGCAGGTGATTCCCAAGAATCCCTCTCCTCACACTGCAGCAGCTTTTTTAAAAATCCATATGGTTTTATAGCACTCTACAACATCTAATTAAGTAATCTTTACTCCCAGATGTCATCAGATGCCTGGGATGGATGAGCTGCTGCTGGAGAAGGCTCCTAAAGGCAACTCACCTGTCTGATCAGGGCATGTTACATCATCCCAGTGCTGACTTCACCATTTATTTCCTTTTAGAAGCTCACCTGGGCTCTCAGATCCCTGGAGTTTCCCTGAGCAGGCAGAGATGCCTCTGGGTGGCCCCTGTCCTGTCAGCCAGGTGTGGCTCTGGGGAAATACCTACTGCAGGAGCTGGATTTGGGATTGGGACCTCCATTAAACCCTGGTCCTGTTCCAGCTTAGAACTCTGTGTGTGCCTGAGTCCCAGTTCTAATGTCTGAGCTTTGCCTGAAGCACCTCAGGGTGTGTTTTATTCAATAAAAAGATCAAAATGCACTGATATGGGTGACACCAGCCCCGCTCTGAACGTGACACTGATGTTCCTGGCAAGTCCTCTGGGGTGGGTGTAGCCCAACCTGGCTGTCCTGAGCCCATGGATGTTTTTTAAGTGTGTCTTTGGCTTTTTTTAAGCTGGAAAAAATGTTTACTTTCTGCTCACAGGAAGGCAAAGCTGGCTGAAGGAGAGCTGTGGCAGGGGGGTTTGAAGGGTCACTGCACAAACCAGCTGCTCATGAGGCCACAAATAAGAACTTTCTGTACCCACACACTTGCCCAGGGACAGAGATTTGGCTCTGTCAGGCATTTGGCAATACCTGAACCCCCTTGGTTTACCTATCTCCTCCTGGCATCTCTTCTTGAGGTTTAGTTACTGATTCTGTGGTGAAATGTGCAGCAAAGTTCTCCATGCTTGTGCTCAGGGGAAGGACTTTGTTTACAGTTTCAGCTGCTTCTTAACTTATTGTCCAAGCAGGTTTAATTTTAATAGGGCTCTCTTGCTCTTGAAACCTCATCTAAGCTGGTATCAGGAAAAATTCAATTTTTAGGTAATAAATTGATGCATACCTTTAGTGTGGCTGAAGGACAATGGTTGATGTGCTGTGCTGGTGGCTTCTCCTTCTCCAAAAGGGTTGCTCCCAAATCCAGCCTGTCCATGTGTGTATTTCCCACCAGTGAGGTGTTTTGGAACAATTTGATAGAGAAATCATAGAATCATGGAATGATTTGGGTTGGAAGGGACCTTAAAGGTCCTCTTGTTCCAACATCTGACTGAGGGCACTGTTCTGCTCCTGGTTTGCTTCATGTTGAGAGGGTCAGCAGTAACCACAGCAGGGTTTCTAATCAAATTACTTGTGAATTGGAGGTTTTTCGACTTCTTTCAATAGTTGTCTTTACTCTGTGCTTATTATAGTACTTCAATTTGCTCATTATAGTACTTCACCTATGTTTAAATGTAAGCTTTTCCAGTGAGAAGGAGGGGGGTGGGGTTGGTATTTTAAAAGCAGCCTTTATTTTATAGTGTGCAAGCAAAATTCTTTCCAGTTTGGCATGAAATCCTTTTCAAACAGGCAGAAGGGAGGGGAATGTGCTGCTGGGGGTGGCTGCTGTCACCTCTTGAGCTCTCTCTGTCCGTGACCAAGGCAAGGCAGGTCAAGCCTCTACTTCCTCTTGTCCCTCCTGCTGGAGCATTAATGGTGTTTCTAGAAAGTGCAGCATAAATCCAGTAAAGCACTTAAGCAAGTCCCAGCTTTAGGTGTGTAAGTAGTTTTGGTGGATTGATGCTTTTTTAAGTGGGTGAGGGTTTTAGAGGCTTTTGTTTCTCTCTGCAAGACAGGCACAGGCTCTGCCCTGGTGGAGTTCCCTGGAGCAACCCCTGACTTCAGACTCCAGCTCTGGGCAGGTTTGTGTTGTGTTTAACTTCAGGGAGGTGTCCTGGAGGTGCTGATGTCCACAAACCAGGTGGGAGCCCAGCCAGGCTTCCAAGAGGAGCTCCTGCCTGTGTCCATCCTGCTGAGTGTGGTGGGCACAGGGCTGGGAGAGCAAAGCAGGGCTGGGCTGGGGCACTTGGCTGCTCCCAGTGGCCACATGGAGTGGGAGTTGCTGCTGTCAGCTCTCTCTCCATCCCTTCAGGGTTTTCTATCCCTTTTTGCCCCTGGAAGTGTCCAAGGTCAGGCTGGGTGGGGCTTGGAGTAACCTGGGGTAGTGGAATAGGCAGGGAGTGTAATGAGATGGACTTTAAAGTCCTTTCCAACCCAAACCACTCCATGATTTTATGAATACAGTGATTTGATAAATGTGATTTTCTCCAAAATCCTTGGAAAAAGCCCTGAAAGTTGTTCTGTGTGCTCTGGCAGGGAAAAAGGGTTTTGCTTCAGTCGTGCTCACATTCAAGCTGCTGCTGTTTTCCTCTACTGTTGTGCTGGAGGGGCAGCTGAGCACGTGGGATCCCACCAGGTGAACTTCAGGAGGAGCAGAAGGCTTCCCATGGGCAGCTCTTTACCTGGAGGCCTGGCAGGAGGGCTCCCACCCCTCTGCCCAGCCCCTCCAGTGACAGGGGATCAGCTGGAGCTCAGCACCAGCACTGGCAATCCCAAAATTCCTTGATTTGCTCCAAGGCATGCTGGGGAAATCCCCAAATCTTAAGAGAGGGGCTGGCACTGTGAGGGGTAACAAGAGCTTTGGCTTTTGGGGGGTTCTGCTGCTGCTGCTGTGGTTCTCCAGAGATCAGGATCAGAAGGGATTGTCCCTGCTTGTGTGGGGAGCTGAAACTGAAGCTGAACCTGCCCGGGGTGCAGAACTGGAAAACTCAGTTCTCCTTGCTCTATCACAGTCTCTTAAAGCACAAACCCTGCTGCTTTCCCAGAGCCTGCTCAGTGATGGATTTGAGATGCTGCTCCAGCTGAAGTGTGGGGATTTGAGTCCCTGTAAATCAGAAGCAGTAATGAAGATTTAGAAACAGTTTATTTGCTGTTGAGGGATGGAAGATTTTACCAGATAGGACCAAAAAAAGGTGCTCCAAGGGCTAATTGGGAGTTTTGAATGGTGGTTTTTGCAGGGAATTCAGATTAATAATAACATGTCCTCTTGGAATGGGGTGGGAGAAAGCAGCAGTGACGGGAACTGCTGAGTCAGCAGTGGGTAATCCCTCCTGCCCTGGCCAAATCCATCCTGGCTCACAACAAAACCTCTCTCCAACTCTTATTTAGTCCCTCTTTCTGTGATCTGCTTCCCAAGCCCTGCAAAGGCTGAGGTGCACCCCGTGGTGCCCACAGAGCAGGGCCTGGGCCTGGGTGATTCCAGAAGTTGGATTCCTGTGCTCAGAAATGCAACACAGCTGAAATTCTGCCACGAACCCGCTCAGCTTTAAGATCTTATTGTTTTGCTTCTTTTGTATTTGTTTTAAGCAGGCAAATGAGGTGACTGACAGTGCCTACATGGGCTCAGAGAGCACCTACAGCGAGTGTGAGACCTTCACAGATGAGGACACCAGCACGCTGGTGCAGCACGAGATGCACGACGAGGTGGAGACCGACAGCGCCATCGACTCCGCCGTGCACTCGGAATTCACGGATCCCATCGAGGAGCCAGAGCATGGGTGAGGAGCAACCCTACACAGGGCATGGGGGAGACACAGCCCCAGGGTTTCACACCCAGTTTGTCTTGCTGGAACTTGGGTTGTTCTGCTGATGCCTTCTGCAGGCTGACCTAGAACAGAGACTGGACAGAGTTACAGAATGAAGTAGGGATTTGTTAGGAGGGGTCAATGGATCCACCTTGGGCAGCACAAGAGTCCAGCCAGGGCTGCACCCAAGATGAACCAAAATGGTCACAAAATGCATGGCCGGGCACGGGGTCTCTCACTTTTATCAGTTCTGCTTCATTTGCATATTGGAGTTAATTGTCCAATTATAGCTCCAACCCATGCAGTCCCATCCTGCTTGTTTTTCTCTCTTCCGTCCACGTTGTTTGTGCTCTTGGGCCTGAGATTTGGATCATTTGTCCTTGGTCTCCAGCTAGAGAAGGAATTGTTTAGTCTCCCTACTCTGTGAAGAGAGCTCACCTTCCCCTAATACAAATCCCAGACCCACACACTAAAGCTGTACAGATTTTGAAAAATATAAAAGCTAGAACCTGAGGCATCATTTTGTGTTTGTAACAACGTACAAGACCAAAATAGCTCTTCTGGAGGAATAAGGAGAATAATTAGGCTGGTTTGTGTAGGCTGGTTTGGAGCCCAGCCTGGCAATCTCTTTGAGTTAATCGTTGCTTGCCTTGGGAGATCTTCTGTACCCTCATTAGCATCCTTAACCTCTAAAATAACTTCTCAGGTGATCCAAACACCTGAAAGACTTGCAGTTTTTAATCTATCACTTAAGCCAGAAACACAACATATAATTTTCCAGTCAGGAGGGGAACTCGTTCTATTTTTGTTTTCCCTAAAAACATGCGTGTGCCCTTTGATGTGCAACCACCTCCTGTAATAACTGGTTTGAAACCTCTGCCTGGAGCACAGAAATGTGAGCCAAGATCTCCTTCCCTGGGTCTGAACTGCTGCTGGCAAAACTGCTCCTGGGCCCACCCCATTTTTGGAGGAAGAGTGGGGTTTGGGGTGAAACTGGGATGCTGGCAGGCAGGAAGGCAGGGAAGAAGTCCTTCAGGACCAGAATCACAGAATGGTTTGGGTTGAAAGGGACCTTAAAGCTCATCTCATTCCACCTTCTGATATGGGTAGGGACACCTTCCACTAGACCAGGTTTCTCCAAGACCCATCCAGGATTGGGGCAGCCACACCTTCCCTGGAAAATCTGTGCCAGTGCCAGGTTAGTGGCCCAATAACACCAATCTACACCAAAACCTCAGGAATCGTCTTTGCTTAAGGTCTGTAACACACAGGATGAGGTTTGTCCCAGAACACAAGCCCCAGGGTTGGTGCTCCAGGGAGTGCTTACAGTTCTGCTTTTTGGGAGCTCCAAGCTTCCCTCCCACCCCAAAATCCCATCTGGGGACATCAGGGAGGCAGCGAGCAGTGCCAGGCCTGGGGCTGAAAGGGTGCTGTGGATTAGAGCAGAAATGGGATTATCCAGCTGGGCTCTTCTCACTGCAGCAGGCCAGCTCAGTGACAGTTAAATTGGGAGATAATCAGCTGAGAGCTCCCTGCCAGCAGCACGGGGTCCCTGCAGGGCCATGGCAGCCTGCGTGCGCTCCCGCCCGCTGGGGAAGGCAGCCTGCCTCGGATTCACCTGCCTGTAGGTACAGAGCTGCCTGGGGAAATGGGGGAGAGCATTCACCTGCCTGTAGGTACAGAGCTGCCTGGGGAAATGGGGGAGAGCATTCACCTGCCTGTAGGTACAGAGCTGCCTGGGGAAATGGGGGAGAGCATTCACCTGCCTGTAGGTACAGAGCTGCC
>JAWWEY010000005.1:25474914-25489689 GCA_035582745.1 Loriotus luctuosus
CCAGAGAAGCTGTGGCTGCCCCTGGATCCCTGGCAGTGTCCAAGGTCAGGCTGGATGGGGCTTGGAGCAACCTGGGATTGTGGAAATGTCCTTGGTTGACCTTAGAATGACCTTAGAATGACCTTAAAATGACCTTAAAATCCCTTCCAACCCAAACCAGTCTGGGGTTCTGTGATCCTATGGCAATGAAGACTCAGGGCAGGACACTCACTGGTGGATGGGCCAGGGAAGGAGCTGATCCTGAAGGATCTTGGAGGGCTTCACTCAGGATTTGCCCCTTGACTAAAAGAAAGGAAACAAGATCATCATAAATTTCATGGAAAAAAGCAAACTTGAAGGATGTCTTGAGGGGACTGTGGGGACTGGTAAAACTGAAGCCACGTTTCTCTTCACAGAGAAAAGTAAAGCGCATCTTCTCAAGAACATTTCCTGAGATTCACATTCTCTGAACCTCAAAGAAAGAAAAAACAATTCTTATCTCAATTACTGCTCCTCTTGTTGTTCATAAGTGGAATACATTGTAAAAAATTGTTTGCCTAAAAAACCTTATAGTTAAATTCTAGTATGAATTTTTTAATTCATTAATCAAATATATATGTGTGTATTGAGACTGTCAAAAAACAGTCACAAAATTCTAAACAGTTAAATAAAATTAAATACTTAACAAATTCAATATAATAGTGTAATATAAAATAATATAATAAAATAATTAATTAACCTTCTAATATCTGTAAAATCTTCCTTGACATTTCCTGCCTCTGTTGGCATTGCCCTTCCTTTGCCATAGTAAAACCTCTTATGGGAAAGGGCCAAACATGGAAGGAAGGAGGCACCAAGGTGTGAAGAACATAGAAAAAAATGAGAGTAGGGATTGGTGAAGGTTTGCTCTTACAAGTAAACAACTTGTGCTCATAAAAATGGCCAAATCAGTGCAAGAAAGCCCTGTTTGCTGTTTGGCCATGCTTGGTGCAGGATCCTGCTGGGAGCTTGGAACACGCATCTGGGGAGATGGTGGGTGCACACTGAGTCCCGTGTGCTGGGTGCTTTGGGATTGTGTTCACAGGAGTCCCAGGGCAAGGGAAGAGATGAGAATCCTGACTCCATGTTTCAGAAGGCTGATTTATTATTGTATGACATATATTATATTAAAAGAAAATGATATATCAAAACTACACTATAGAAGAAGAAAGCAGACATCAGAAGGCTAGAAAGGAAAAGAATGGAATGATAATAAAATCTTGTGACTGACCAGAGTCCCAACACAGCTGGACCTGTGATTGGCCATCAAGTAGAAACAACTCACATGGACCAATCAAAGATGCACGTGCTGCATTCCACAGCAGCAGATAATTATTGTTTTTCTTTTCCTCTGAGGCTTCTCAGCTTTTTTTCATAAAAAATGTCTGTGACAGTGCTTTAGGCCTGACCAGATGACCACTTAGGCCAGGCTCAGGCCACTGGGACTGCCCACATCCAGGTCAGTGGCAATTCCACACACCTGGAGCCTGGAAAGCTGCAGCTCATCCCTGTGTGCTCCCAAAGTGGGACCTGTGTCCTTCCCACCAGGAGAGGAATAAACACACGGGGCACTCTCACCAGCAAGCACTGGGGGAAACAAAATAACTTCCTAATGATTGATTAAAGCTGAAATAACTTCAGTGGGAAACTTTTACAGATATTTGATCAAGACAGACAGAAATAGACACAGCAATGCAGTGCAGAGAATTTGCTCTGCTCACTAGCTGATGAGACAGGAATCCCAGGGGAGGCACCATCCTCACAACACTTCCACTTCAATTCTTCAGGCCTGAAGGGCCTGAAATCTTAAAATTGTAACTTATGGGTTGCTGCTGCAGATGAATTTCTAAATCTATTAAAGGCTTGTGAAATACCAATCTACATAAAAGGAAAAAAAAAATATAAAACTCTGTAACAGCCAAAGTGATGCTGATCTTTGCTGTTCCTCTCAACTGTGGCACTCATTTCTCTCATCCATCTCTTTTCACTGCTGACACCTGGGAGAGGAAAAAAACAAACCACCACCACCTAAAGAAAAAAAAAAGTGTTAAATTCCATGCTTATTTGGTTTGCAGCAGCTTAAACAAAAACTGAGTGTTTGGAAGACAGTAGCAAATGATCCTAATACAATTATCTGGATTTTACGTCTTTGAGTTTGGTTTTTTTTTTTTGAGAATCACTGAATGATTCCTTGCACCACTGACCACTGGACCCGCTTTTTTCCTAATCTTTCTTTTGCTGCTCACATCCCTTTAGAAACCCTTTTTGTTGTCCTTCATATCCCTTTCCAAATCCAGCTCTGGGCTTTAGCTTTCCTTACCCCTTCCCTGCATCCTCAAGCTGGAGTCCCCTTTGGGGTATCAGGAATGCAACTAATAAAATTAATTTCTGAAGCCTGAAAACCTTGGAAGTTTTCAGTTTTAGCTCTCTTAAAAAAAAAAAAAAACCCAAAAAAAAAGCAACCTTCTAAAATAAAGGGTATATTTTGTATGGCTGGACCTCTCTGTAAAAGCTCTCCCAATATGTCACTATATTTATAATCCCACCTTTTAATTTCTGTTTAAGCAAGTAAAAATAATTTTTAAAAAACTACCTTGGAGAATGTCAGATTGTTTTCAGCCTTCTAGCAGTCAACTTCTTATCTTTTCTTTCACCACAATTATCAAAAAAATTATTTAAAATTTCAGTGATTGATCAAAGCCCGTCCTCATTCTTCCACCCAACACACAGTTTTTCCTCTAAATCAATTATTTGCCCAGATCTGCTCACAGTGTAATACTTTTTCTGGTTTTAGCTAATTAGATTTTGCCAGGTCTTGTGCATTTTCAGTTGTTCAATCTCCATCAATCACTTTAATTGGAGCAAAGAAGCCGTGGTTTGCATGATCTTGCTATTCAGTGTAGTCAGCTAGGCTGTCAAATAAGTTAGATTGTGCTTGTTTTCCATTTTATTTATTTATTTCAAGCAATATTGGTGAAATTGCAAAGGCTGATATGATTTAGAGGTACTGTTTTGATTGAGGAGTTCCAGGCAAATTAATGATTATTCCGAGGTAATGTGGAACATAATTTTGCGAGTGTCAGCTACTTTTTAAATATCCAGAAATTGGTTATTTCCCCCTTTATCTCTCTTGCCTGTATCCAAAAGAACTGAAATTAGGCATACTCATTCATTACATCTGTTTCTACCCATTTTCATGGAGTTTAACTGCAATCAGACTTTGCTGAAGTGCAACCCTGTTCTGAAAAGCAATATTCAGTCACTTGAGCTGCAAAACCCTGTTGTATTACCCCACAGCACAAATTCTGCCTCTTTATCAGGGAAAAAAACAAGTGCCATGAATTATTACTGCACCTCTCCCTTCCCCAGGTCCTGGGAGTGAAAAGAGAATAATTGCTGTCATGCAGCTAAATTAAAATTGTTGTGTAAGCTTGGTATTGGCACCTTGCAGCTCAGTTATTTTCAGGGCTGGTTGTTTAAGGGGCTGGTTAAATTAATTCTCTACCAATTCCTCTTCATGGATTTCCCTCTCAGCGGCAAATTTAAACTCATTAAGTGCTTTTCCATTGCCTGTGTCCACTGGAAATGGGCAATTTAAAAAAACTCAGGTTGGCAGGGAGTTCATACGGGAAGCGGTCACGAACAATGTGCTCTTTAGCATCACCTATAAACAATACATTCCAGCAAAAAAAAGCCTTCCCAAGGAGGAGATATCCAAATATCCTCCTAGAAAGCAACAAACTGCTGCTATATTGCACACTTCAGGCAAGAACTGCCTCGTGTTCAGGTAATTAAACAACACACATCTCTTGCTGGCCTGATCACTTCTGCAGCTAAAGATAAACAAGCTAAAATATGCTAAAGTTTGGTTGGCTCCTGGAATACTTGGGGGAATTTAGGAGAAACATATGGTGAAACAATCTGGCTGTATTAATTTCAAGAAGTCTTTCTCACAGATTAAATGATGTAATTCCCAATATATAGCCCTCTTCAAAATTAAAGTGTTTGCCTGATGCATGAAGTTCAAACAGTCTTCAAACTTCCAGAGTCAAGTCCTGGGAAGTATATGAGCTAAAGTTTCTTTACAGCACTCACTACTTCTGAATTTTACACTAAATAAAAACCAACTCTGCTACCAGATTTGTTCTCCAAGATTAAAATTACTCTAGAAATTAATTATCTAAAATTATCCTGTTTCTGAACACAGCACCAAGTCCACCTACAGGAAAGCGCATTTATTTCTTGCTTCTAAAAGTTGGAGTAAAACTGAGTGTGAGGTTGATAACTATTTATTCATTAATTAATTCATGGGAGCAACTGAACATTTTTATGCGTCGTTTGGAGGTGAGGAGAAGTTATTTATCAACAAAGTGAGATTTGAAGTGGTTATTATTATTATTATTTATTAAATAATCAGCCCAAGTGCAGTTAGGAAAGTCCACTGGCACAGGTCCACTGAGCTGCTGGTAACAAATATTTGCAGAGCCAGGAGTTGGACTCCATGGTCCTTGAGGGTCCCTTGCAGCTGGGGATATTCTGTGATTTCATCATTCTATGAAACGCATTTCTGGCACTGATTTCTAAACAGTGTTTGTGGACAAATCTGCATTAATTATGTTCAGACAGGTGGAAAATACATGAAACAAACCCAAACTCACTCATTTCTAGTAAGTATTGTGCTTGGATGCACAGAAATGAGTGCAGGTTGCTTTGTTAATTGGATTAGTTTCAGCAACTGTGAAGTGGATTTTGCTCTTGCTCAGTCTCTACAGAAAATTCCCAGAATCTGAAATACTCAGATTCAATCTGAGAAAATCCTACCAGAATAAGTCTTAATTCACAGAAATGATTGTGTGCAACCATTTATGTTACAATCATTTAAAGTCTACCCATGTCCCTAATCTTTTGAAATTGTCCCTGTAATTTCTGTAATCATCCAAACAAAGCATTCTGGTAATACACAGAATTTTCCTGCTGGACAATGCTACCTTTTTCTTCCTGGTAAGTTATACGAGCACTTCAATTACTTCAGCTCAAATTGATAAACCTGCTAAATGGCAAGCTATCCTTAGATTCATACAATCAAGGAATCATGGAGTTGTTAAGGTTAGAGAAGATCAGCAAGTGCCCCCTTTGCCCAAATTCCCCATTCTCACTAAGCCATGACACATTTGCTGGATGTCAGCATCCATCGCTTTATTCCACCATCTGTAGCATTGGACAATTTGCTTAATTTATTCTACAAAACTGCCTCATCTAATGGAAGAGACAAGGCTTGTGATGATTCTGTGAGAGATCAGGAGCATGGCAGAGCTCAGGAACGGCTTCCAGGGATGAGGAATGCGCAGGAAAGAGGCTGAGCTGGGCACTGGCGTGGCAGGAGGGAAAGGAATCACTCCATGTTCCTCCCAGGAGGATCCCTGGGGATGGTGGCACAGGCAGCTCGAGGCTAACAAACCCCAGCTTTGGCAAGGGATTGATGGGAACTGTGGGATTTGCTGCCACAGAACAGTGTGGGGTCAAATGGAAGGGAAAACTGAGCAGGAATATTGGAGAACAAAGCACTGGGGGGTTAGGAAGGGTGGTTAATGACATATTTTCTCTCCTGAACATCTTTGGTCAGGGGCTGGGACAACAATTTATTCTGGAGAGTGTGTACCACTGCATTTTTCTTGTGTTTTCCCCTCTGAACCTGTTTTTGCCCACTGCTGAAAAAGCAGATTCTGTCTGAATGACCACTGAGCTGCTGCACTACAGCTACCTTGGTGTTTGCTGGGGAGCTTCAGTGTAAAACTCTTCAATTTATTCTGTAGAGCAGCATTTATTGCACAAAGGCTCCATCACCATTCAGCTTAGAGTAATTATTCCAGTCTTTACCCAAGAAAGCTCAGCAATCCATCTTGGCCAGGAGAAATCCACATATTTTGTAAAAAGTGGCCCTGTCAGAGCTCAAAGCCCTTACCTACAGCAAAATCCATGTTAATGTTGCAATCTATATGTGTTTGTGTGAATGCATTGCCTATTGATTAGGGAATTTGAAATAGTCATGATGGAGGTGTTTAGAAAACTGATAATCAAGCTAGTTTTAAAATTAAAAAAAAAATAAAATGTCATTAAATTCCTTCATGGACAATAAATTTTCTAACCAGTTGTTGTTACATATTATTTGCCATCAGCTCTACAAATACAGAGCTGCTGGTCTTCAAAAACTGCTTTTAAATTATCTGTAGGCACTGCTACCATGGAGCTGGTGCCATAGAAATGGTGGATCATTACCTATTGATTAGGAAATTTGAAATGGTCATGATGGAGGTGTTTAGAAAACTGGTAATAAAACTAGTTTTAAAATAAAAAAAAATGAACTTCATTAATGGACAATAAATTTCCTAACTAGTTGTTTGTTCTTACATATTATATCAGCTCTACAAAGAGCTGCTGGTCTTCAAAAACTATTGTTTTGTTATTGTTAAGTATTCAAAACTATTTAAATTGTCTCTAGGCACTGCTAGCATGGAGCTGTGGTAGAAGTGGTGGAGATGGACACAACCCTCCAAGGTTCTTGGTCACTTAGGCCTTGGGAAATCTTTGAGGAGAGATGTTGAAACCAATGAGAATCTTTTTAGTTTCTTCAAAGTTTTATTTCCTTTGTTAGATTTGTGATATTTTTATGTTTCTGCCCAAATCCCCTCAAGTGAAACCTCAGCTCTTCCTCATATGTTAATTTGGTTTTCTGGCTTCACCAAACATCCTTGTTGTATCTTTGGGGGGAAGTTCTGCCCTATTTCAACTCCTTATGCTCAGCTTTTCCTTAACCTGGCAATTTTTATCAGGTGCCTGTCTCCTATTTGTTGCTGCCTCAGTGTTCACATTGCTCATTTTGTGCCAGTGTGTCTGGATTTGCCAGTGTGGATTTTTTGTGTCTGGATTTGCCAGCCCTGATTACGGTCCCTGGTTACACATGTTACTGCACTTATTAGTTTGTTCTGAGCCCAAATATATGGATTATATTCTGTCTAATAGCAGTTTATTGGTGTCACATGTCTTTGCTTTGCCTGCACAGAGAGTGACTTTTACAGCTGCTGCTGCTGTTTGTTGTAGAGACCATCGTGAAATGTCCCCACAGTCACCAGAGCAGTTTCAGTTCTCATAATAAAATGAACAGTTTGAAAACCACATTTGTGCCAGAACCCTCCAAGGCAGATTTCCAGCATAAAAACTGAACTCCTGCCACTCAGAGCTTTACCTGTGGAAGTTGGGAGCAGAACCTGAGCCAGGTTTGGCCTCTCTATCAAGCACATGAAACATTTTTTGTGTGTGGACACAGGGCAAACTCCAAGTTATTTGAGGGAGGAATCAGTTGGTTTTGCTAATTCAGACACATCCTAACAGGTACAAAGCTTGGAATTCTCCTTCTATTGAAAGAGTGCTGACTACCAATCTAATGAAATAGTTCTTTATCATCCAGAAATAGAAAGTAAAATTTTAATTCACCATTTGCACTGTTTATAAGTCCCAGAAGTTATTTTTATTATTTATTATTTCTAAAACATTACCCAGAAAAAAAGCAGGTGGAGAAACCTGTCCAGAATTATTTATACTGATCTGTAAGAATCTTTCTTTATTTTAATTTTTTTTAGCCATGCTGCCAGGTATGCCTGCTCTGCAATCTGAATTTATTCCTCTAGCTGCTCTCTCAGGCCCTAGAACTTCATTATGGCTATAACCTCCAACTCTTACCATCTAAATTGCTAATTGTTTGGCTAATTCCTTTCTGAAGAAGATAAAGAAGCTCCTATCAGGGACTGTCATGGGATAAAGAGCTGCTGTCAGTGATGTCAGTGGCCAGGATTTCTGGAGGACAGGGGGATGTACAGGGCTGCTCTGCTGTCAAAATCTATTGAAGAGGGGGGAAAACTTGACCCAGAGATTTTTCATCTTTTTTTTTTTCATCTTATTTTCTTCCCAAAGCTGAGAAATGGAGTGAAAGAGCAGCTGGGGGGTGCCTGGCAGCACGACTAAAACTGGACAGGTGCTTCAGCCAAAATAAAAGGTCCAGTTTGAGGAGCTGCAGAAGGTAAAACTTGGCTCCTGCTAAAGGGAGAAAAGAGGGAGGAGGGAAGGGAAGGGAAGGGAAGGGAAGGGAAGGGAAGGGAAGGGAAGGGAAGGGAAGGGAAGGGAAGGGAAGGGAAGGGACAGCCTCCAGGGGACTAAACTATTTGCCTCATACAACTGGGGAAGAAACAGTTGCCTGAAATATTGAGCCTTCCCTTTATTGCTGATATTTTGTTTTGATCATCTTTATAAACCCACAATATCCTGGTGCCTTCTAAGGTTTCTGCAGGAATTGCTGTCTGTGTTACCCCTCAGCCTGACCCTGGCTCACAGGGCTCTGCCAAATCACGTGGCAGTTCTGGATTTAACATTTACTGCTTCCAGTCACTGAGAGGTTTTATGGTGCTGTGGCCTGCAGGTGACACTCCATTCAATTCTGTCACTGTCCCTTTCTTTGTGACACTTTTCCTTATTCAAACTGAAGAGTATGAGCACAAATTGGAAGTGAAAATTTCATACAACCACTCAAGTGTTTTGCACCCTGGATTTTCTTGTAAGAGTGGTACAAGGGCAGAGAGCTACTCATGTTTTCTTACAGGAAACTACAGAGGCTGCAATATTTTAACCTGTTTATGAACCTGGGCAACCTTTAGGTCTTTTCCTATTTCTTTTTACTTACTTAATTCTTTTTTCTTTTTTTTAATGGGAATCACATCAGTGTAGCAGTTAATGGAAAATGTTCATTTAAACAGCGCCAGAAATGATTTCTCAAGCAATAAGTCAGAACCACACAGATCTTAAAATCTGAGCACGTAGGATTTGTTCTTCTCTACCTTCCCAGGCTTAGGAGTAAATGTAAACTGCTCTTTTAGATGTTAAAACATGATTGGTACATAATGTAGTCTTTTCATTCAATTCAATAGCTGCAAGACAAGAAATGGGTTCTTCAAAAGAATGTAAAGGGGAAAAAATCACAGGGCATTTCAGCTTTACTTTAATAGACTTAAGATAATACGAGTACTTGAAACAACCCCAGGGGAAGCTTGGTGAGAGCAAAATGAGAAAAATAAATAAATAAAGCATAGGAACAAATCCTACATGTTTTGAGCTAGATATTTAAGAAAATTTCAGGGTTTTTTAAGGATTTTTTTTCAATTATATCCCTCTAATTATCTCTTTAGTTTTTAAATATACCTATTAAAAGAATATATTGAGCTATTTCTCTGGTTGTGTTTGCTGCTCATTCTAATCTATTAGTAGCCCACAGGCAAAAGCACCAGTGCTTAATTATCTTGCTGGTAGGATGGATGGAGCCAGCTGAACTTAAAAGACAGGAATTGTTGATTTAAACATTGCTGTGTTATTTTAATACAGCCACTTAAGCTATTTTAAGAATAGTTGAATAGGTGTTTAAATGTTAATGCTTCATTCCTTCTTTACAATTAATTTGGCATAGTGGCCCTGATGAATGAATTATGAGGTAAAACTAACACATTCAACCAGTAATTGAATGTACTTTCTCAATTAAAAGGGGCATCTACTTGTTTTCTCCTAAAAAAGTGAGAAAAATCCTATTGGTAAGGGTGAACCTATTTCCTTCAACTTAATTTTTAATAAATCAATTTTCATCAGCTAAGAATTTTCTCCAATCAACATTTTTTTTAAATACCAAGGTTATTCTGGGTTAAAAGAACAGTGCAATTATATATCCATTCCTCTGGATGGAAATTAGGAGAAAATGTGAGGGACAATAACAACAGATCCAAAAATGGTTGTTTGTGGTTGACATTGTGGGATCTTCTCTGCTGAGAATCCAAAAGCAAGGCACTTCATAATCCATAATTTCTGCTCCTTCAGGCACTGGAATGTCACAATTAGGTCACTCCTGTGGTGTTGTGAGGTCCCCAGGATGAGTTGAGAGATGAGAATTTGACTCCATGTTCTCAGAAGGCTGATTTATTATTTTATATTATTATATGATATTTAAAAAATGCTGTACTAAAACTATACTAAAGAAAGAGAAAGGATACATCAGAAGGCTAAACAAGAATGATAATGAAAGCTCATTACTGACTCCTCAGTCTGACACAGCTGGCTGTGGTTGGCCATTAATTAAAAACAATTCACTTGTTTGGATAAACAGTCTCCAGACCACATTCCAGAGGAGAATGGAGAAGCTGAGGCTTCTCATCTTCCCAGGAGAAGAAATCCTGGTGAAGGGATTTTTCAGAAAATATCATGGTGACACATGCCAAAGCTTCTCTTCCCCAGGCTGTACATTCCCAATTATCCCAGCATTTCCTCTGCTCCATCCCTCTGATCATCCAACCCAGCCACTCTAGAGTAGTAACCCATTCTCCTTCCATGTAACTCTTGACTGGTCAACCAGAAACTTCCAGTTTTGATAGGAAAGTGAAAAAGATTTGTTTTTTTCATGGCAGTTGCAGGATCAAGGTCTAAATATTTGTATTTGCCTCGTAAAGTTTGCAATGTCACATAAATAAATGAGCACGCTACCGAAAATTAAATCTTATGTTGCAACTAATTCATTTGCAATCATTTAGCACTCACTAGATTTTACACTAATTGCTCTATGAGATTAATGAATTTACAGAGCTCTTCGAGTCTCACATTTCTTGGCAAAGCACATTGCAAAGGAGCCAATAAAAGTGGCCCACGAGCTACATCTGATGTGAGACGTCTTCCAAATCCCTGTCTAGAGAAGTGAATGCCCTGCACTGGAGTTTGCCAGGAGTAGACTGCCCCTAATGTAAAAACATAAGCTCAGAATTGTTTATTTTTTACATTTCCTCAGTTTTCTTCTTATTGTTATTTTATTGGATGACTCAAGGAGAGTCAGCATACAGATCTTTAGGTATGTGCTGTCTTTTTCTCATTATCAGGGTAGAGTGCTGGTTTTTTGGAGAATATATTTGAACAGATCTGTTCATGAACAGAAATCCTGAACTTTAAAAATTAGAGGTTAAAGTCAGTCTGGTAGAAAAATGAATGATTATATATTCAAAAGGAAAGGCTGCTAGTCTAAGTTGGAATTCTCTGACTCTTGTTTTCACAGAGAGCTCATTGATATTTATAGAAGTAACACATACAACCACACATATCCTTGAAATTTATGGCTAAATTGAGATTACTGCTTTTATTTCCATTGGAGTTTTTCTGTTGAAGTCACTGGGGATTCATACTAAGAAAAAGAGCTGTGGGAAGGCATAAGTTGTATTTAATGTCTGTGTGTGCATGGTGCACCAGGAGTTTTGTAATCAGAACAGCAGCATGTGGGCAAAAGCTTTGTCTGCTGGGTAGTCAGAATTTCCAAAAGGAAAAGAACATTTGTTTAGGGAGGCCTTGTAATAATGGGGTTGGTAGAGTTGTTTATTCCTTGCCTATTTGGATGTAATCTTTCATGACAAATATGACTTTTCCAAATATGAATTTCCCTGGTTTTTTTTTTTCAGTACTTAGGTACGCTGGCTCCAAAGTCATAGAAGCATTTTTTTTCTCCAAGATTAAATGAAATTTATTTCTTCCATTGCAGTTTTACAGTTTTGACATAATTAACATGTTCTGAATTTATAAATAAGCAGAAGGTGCCATCATCTTGGACCAGCCAAAGAAGGTGTCCTTGCACAGAGGAGGAGGTGGAAGAACATGATCTACAAGGTCCTTGCAACCCAAACCATTCTGGGATTTTGTCATTCATGATCAAGAACAATATATTTTTGTGTAAGTCCTCCATGGTTTCCATTGCAATTGCCCTTTCACTTTTTCTTGCAGGGTGTTGGCTTTTTTTGTGAATAGATTGTAAGTGTGGTTTTGTCTCCAGGAGATGACAGTGTGTGTAGGGGATTTAGTCACCTCTAATCATCAGGTCCTTTAGGTAAAGATGAGTTAAGCAGTGTCTGATTAAAATCTGGAGTAAAGACCTGAAGAGGAGACTATAGTTTGTCCTTCTTGCACTTTAAATGACTGGTTCTGCACTGAAATGCTCCTCAAAGCTGTTTTACCTGAGTTCCCATTAAAAAAACAGCAGTTTTCTCTCTGTATTGGTCTGTGTTCTAGCAGAAGGAGCTGAGAGCTGAATGGATTAATTCTTCCTGCCCCTCACACTGTTCACATCCCTGGCTGCTGCTTTCAAATGTATTTTCATTTATTATTGACTTCCAATTTGATATTAATCTGCAACAGAAAGAGCTGATCAAAATCATATCAAGGCAAGACTACTCCTATCTCAGTGCAGTGTCCTGTTGCTATGGGAACTGAAAAGAGCTGAGGTTTACACAACTACCAAAATCTAGAGTAATTCTGGATGCCATCTGATGCTAGATAAGTCTACATGCATGAACACATATGTACAGATAGAAAATATCCACATCTAAGAGTTGTTGGCCATGATGTGAGAGGAAAATGCCCCTGGCTGTCACACCTTGCCTGGGTCTCAATGTCTTGCTGCACAAACAATGGGCATTTCTCATGTCTGATCAAGTGCATCTCATTTCAGAGCCCTAAAATCTGGAGAAAATCTGCAGTGATTTCCAGGCAGGACCAGGATTCATCTCGAGATTCCTGTGGCTCATCCTTTATCCCACTTCCAGCTGTCCCACACCAGCTTTGAGGGATGTAAAAAATCCCTCAGAGTTCCTGGAATGATCAAAAAGAGAAGAATCTCTGTGTTATGGAACTTGTCAGATCAGGGCAAGTTGTTTGAAATTCATTCATGTTCCATCTGCCAGGGGATCATGGAATAACAGAACCATTAAGGGTGGAAAACACCTCTGAGGTCACCCAGTCCAACCATCAGCCAGCACCACCACTAACCCATGACCTCTAGTGCCACATCCACACATTTGTTGAACACTTCCAGGGGTGTTATGAGTTGGATCAAAATGTTTTCTGATCTTTAGCTGCTCAAGCAGTCAATTCTAAAGAGCTTGGGGTTGGAAGGACAATTGAAGTCACTGGAGTCAGGGTCAGAAGGGAACACTTCTCTCCCTCCTGTGGATCAAGCTTCTATGTACATGTAAATACCCATCTCTTGTATGATTGATCTGGAATTCCTTCACCCCATTCCATCTTCCCAGTCTTCATCCTCTTTGTGGGCTGGGTGTGGGGACAGTAACAATGTCTGTGTTTGAGGCAGATGATCCATTAAGGTTTGGCTATAAAGACTTATCTACAGCAGCTCTGATAAACACAGTGACTGTGAAATGCAAAGAATCACAGAATCCCAGAATGGGTTGGGTTGGAAGGAACCTTAAGGATAATCCTTTTCCACCCTCCCACCATGGGCAGGGACACTTTCCACTAGCCCAGGCTGCTCAGAAATCATGCAAGTGTGATGTACATCAGTGAGTAACTTATTCAGTTTAGGTCATGTTTTGCCCTTTTTTTTTCAACACTTCTCATGGTTGCTGGTGTCATTGTTTTTAATTTTTTGTTAGGTTTCAAAATTTTACTGAGTATTATATTTTCCTCTTAATTACGAACATTATTTAGTGTCATTAGTACAGAAGCACTGACAGTGACATGAGGTCAGTGCCAAGCTGTCCTTTCTTTTGTTCCCTAAAAATAGTCATAATCAATTCACTGAAAACTCCAAGAAGAAAAGCCACTGATATTACTGTGTAGAGGAATAAAATGACATTTATTTGAAGATTTAACTGAATTTTTCCTTTCATGAATCCTCTCACACATTGGGCTGGCATTTATTTGGTTGTTTGGCTGATTATTTTGCAGTGATACAAGCAAACAAAACATACCTCAGACAGTCAGTGAGGCGATGAAATTTAATTGATGAGGGCTTGTACCTCACTGCATTGCCAAAGGATTAACTTTTCATAACCTGACAGGCAGAAAGACATTAATGTTATCAAAGCCTGTTTCTCAAATCTAAATGAGTGTAAAATATTGGTATTTTCTTCTTCCAAAGTGCCAAAGATTTCCAGTGAAGTTAAGCACTTGAATTGGTCATGATCCTGTCCTGTTCTCTGGGTAAGAGATGGTTTGGATTTGTACCAATGAGGAGAAACAGTAAAGAACAATTCCCTCAGGACTTTGGGATGCCATTGAAGACCAAAACACAAAATTTGTTGAGCTCCTCAGCCTTCTCATCCATTTTTAACCACTTTCCCAGCCTTGTTTCTCAAAGGGGGTCACACCTTCTTTGACCTTCCTTTGCTGGTTACCAGACCTGAAGAAGATCTTCCTGTTACTCTTCGTGTCCTTTGCCAGGTTCAGTTCCATCTTTGCCTTCCTCAGCCCTTCCCCACACATCCAAATTTCATCCCTGGACTCTTCCCAGGTCCCCTGTCCGTGTTCTCACTGCCTGTGCCTTTGTTCCTGTCCCTTTGGTGTCCCCAGCAGGTCCCTCCTCAGCCATCCTGGGCTCCTGCCCTCCCTTCCCCTTTTTTGCTCTCAGGAATCACTGGCTCTGGCCTTCCATGGAAGATTTCCCTAAAGATCTGCCAGCTCTCTTCTGCTGCCCTGTTGTGGTATTCACAATCTCTGAAAAAATCCCTTCACCCAGGATTTTTCTCCTGGGAAGCAGAGAGAACTCAGAGGAAAAGGAAAACAATTCTTATCTCATTTGCTTCTCCAGTGTTGTGCTCACTTGTGGAATGTGTTTGGAGATTGTTTACCCACAGGTGATTGTTTCATTGGATTCTGCTGTGAGTTGTTTTGACTCATTGG
>JAWWEY010000005.1:25489789-25505375 GCA_035582745.1 Loriotus luctuosus
GTGGCCATGGACAGCAGAGATCTCCTGGAGGGAGGGTTGGCTGTGGCAGAGATAAAGAAAACTGCCCCATGAACAGAGATAACTGCCCCAGCTCTGAGAGCTAGAAAATAGAACACACACCCCCAGCTACCTCTTGAATTTCCAACCTGAGACAATCAGCCCCTCAACTATTGGCCACCATCCCTCATTTTTGGAAAGGTGCAGCTGTAGGTACAAGAGGCAATTTAGAAGTGAGGATGACCGAGCCTTTGGCTCCTGAGCACAGCCTCTGGCTCTTTTATTTTGAAATCTGAAGAATCTTCTGTTTACCACCATGGAAATTTTTTCCAGACCAGATCATGTCCCTGCTAACTGAGCAATGTCCCACCCAGGGGACACACACAAGAAATAAACAGACCCAAAAATATGTGCCCAAACCCCCTCATGGTCCAAGGTGTTGAGTTCACCTCTTGTGCCACCTGGCCAGGCTGATCCTCTCAGTGTCACTCAGCTGCCTCCCCCAAACCCTCATCCATTAGCTCATTTAATTGCAGCCTTTCTGAATCGATGGGATTTCATTGATTCCTGAGGAGCTGCTCTGGATTTACGTGCTCAAACACATCGGGGCCAGCTGGCAGCTTTGTTCTGTGTCCTCCCCTCAAATCAATACCTAATGGATGAGAGGGATCCTTGAGACTGAATACACTTTGGGGATGGAAGGTGTTTTACACCCTGACTGTCTGCTTTGTTTCCTGCAGTCTGTTAAAATGATCACAGGCATAACTCACCTCAGAACAAAGCCAAAGCCCCCCTGTGCAAGATAATGCAGGAGTGCTCTGGGCAAACCTCCCTCTGCAGAGATTAATGGGTTTCATCACTCTTCTTAAAGGATCCAGCCAAGCTCTAGAGGCAAAAGTTGTACTTCAAAAGCAAATTCAGCTTGCTGAAGTGTTGCATTCACATTATCTGGAAAAATCCCTTTGCCGGGATTTTTTTCTCCTGGGAAGCTGAGAAGCCTCAGAAAAGGAAACCAATTCTTATCTAATTTGTTCTCCTGTGTTTTGCTTATGGGGAATGTGTTTGGAGATTGTTTACCCACAGGTGATTGTTTCATTGGATTCTGCTGTGAGTTGTTTTGACTCATTGGCCAATCAGGGCCAAGCTGTTTCAAGATTCTGGAAAGAGTCATGAGTTTTCATTATTATCTTTTTAGCACTGAGTAAGTATTTTTCTATATTCTTTAGTATAGTATGGTATTCTTTAATGTAATATAATATTATAAAGTAATAAATTAGCCTTCTGAGAGCATGGAGTCAGATGCATTACATTTCCCATCTCCTTGAAGAACTGGAGTTTGTTTTCCCAAAGTTCAGGGGCCTGACTTTAGTCCTTACCTGACCCCCAGGAGTGTGAACTCCCCCAGTGCTAGCTGGAGCTCAGGCTGCCTGCAGGCTCCATGGATTGATAATATTGAATTATTGACAATTACAGTCCCCAGAGACCTGTGCAGCCCTGTGTGCAGAGCTTTACAAGCAGACATGGAGTGAGTTAATTTAAAATATTGAAAAAACACGCCTGAAGTAGCACAGTGCTTTTAAACAAGAAGGAACTCTAAAACTTCTAAAGCTTTAGAAACTTCCAGGGAGTTCTTAAATTGCACTAAGATGACTACATCTTTCTAAATTTTTGCAATCAGCTTTTTGCTGGACCTTTTGTTGAAAAAAAAACAGTTAATTAATTTGTTTTTTAGGTATGCACTCAAAATGTTCTAAGACAGAACTGAAGTTAGAATCCTCCAACCATCAAGAAGGGACTTTTCACTTCATCCAATCCAGCCAACAACCCAGCACTGCCCCTGTGGCCCCTGAACCACTGAGCACATCACCCAGTGCCAGGTGCCTCTGAAGCACAGCAGGTATGCTGAATCCTGTAGGCCCCCAGCTTCCCCAGGGGTGCCTGCAAATGGTCTTTATTTAGAGTAAATACTGATGTTTTAAGAAAAGCTCTCTGTGTTTTTTAACAATACTGTTTAGAGCATTATTTCAGTCTAAATTGCATGAATAAAAGAAACCCTGAAAGGAGAAGAGGGTCAGCCTGGATATCTCTGATACTAATTTGCTGTTTAGTGATTACAGGTCAGTGCTAATTGCTTTCATCCGTTTTCACGAGCAAGGAAAGACATGATGTAACAGAAAATGAGTAATAAAAGCACGTTACAAGTTAGAAACTTTCTGGATTTGCACTTAAAATATGTTCAGTCTCATAATCCACTTCTTTCCCCCTAGAAGCATGTCAAGGTCTGTGATCAGGGCTTTCAGAGCAGCCCTGCATGGACTGAGGGCTCTGAGTCTGTCGAGGTGGGTAAATGGAGGCTGGGAGTGCATCATCTTTCACTGATTGACGCGCTAAATTCCTCAGAGCACAACAAGTTAAGGACTAAGTAAATAATCGATTAGCTGTCAGCCTTCCTGGTCATCCTCATGAAGGGGATTAGTGACAGCCAGGGGCCAGAGAAGTGAGTCATGCTTCTACAAATACCTTTTGAACCAGCACAAAAAACTCCCGGGGAACACTCCTTCCATTTCAAAGCAGGGTTTAAGGCAATGGAGGTGCAGAAAAGGCTGGCTCCCTTCTCTCCCGTGCTTTTCCTAATTAATCTTTCATCAATAAAGAAAACAGACTCAAAAAATGAGGAAAAAAGAGTATCAATATGTTTCTGTTACACTGATTGAAAGAGGCAAGGGCGATGTGGGAAAGCAATTCCACAGATTTGGACAGCAGGATTCCATCTGGCTATGGAACCAATTATATTTGCATTTAAACTAATGTGCCAGACAGAAGGAATGGAAATCCTCCACATCTTCCTGGCAGCAAGCAGAACTTGCTGAGAAGCCTCTTATTGTCTGGTTTGCCTGATGACTTCTTTTATTAAATATTAACTGTATCCAGACAAAAAAACAACCAAACAACTTTGCACTTCAGGGCCTCACACATTGATCACTTAATCCAAATTCACTTTTATACACTGTACTGTTTGCCACATCCAAAATCAGACACCATTTCTGTGTCTGCTGACACTCTGCACTTTGTTCTTCCTTCACAGCTAATTCCAGCTTCAGAACTCTTCCAGGTCCCTCATCTATTATTATTCTATAAGTGAAATATCTGTACTTCACAAGAAAAGATTTTGGTGTGGGTCATTTCCTGAGGTTTCACTTTCTGTGTGGCAGCCCTTACATTTTGAGTCTTCACAAAGAAACAGTTCTTGTGGACATTTTGAGGAAAATCATTTTCCACAAGCTGTCTGTAATTCCAATAATTGTGATTTAATTATGAACTCCCAAAGAGCTTTCTGGTAAGTTTAAATTCAAGAGGCACTTCTCAGGAAGAAGTGTTTCTTCCAGCATCTTCAGGCACTGTTTGCTTGATAAACTATAAAATATTTTATAAAGTTAAAATATAAACTATTTTCTAAAACAACTGCATTTGAGTATTTCCTAAATCATTGCAATTTAAAAAGTTCACACACCTGCTCTGGAAAGCATTATTTTCTGTGTCTCTAAGTAAAATTGCAAAAATTTCCAATTTCAGGTGTCTGTGTGTTTTCCATGCTGTATATTTAAGAATTTTTCAAACAAAACAAAACAGGAGGTGCACTGAATGAATGGTGAGAAAAAGCACTTAAATTCTTGGAGTTTTTAAAATTTCTCTGTTGACCTTACAGCTATGAAACTGATTTTTACTCGTGCTGTGAGCTGCAAACAGGGAAGCCATAGAAAGATTTTAAATTATTGTAAGACAGAATCTTAACACTACCAGTAGAGCTTCTGGAATATTTACTGTACAACCTGGGTGGTGCTCATTGCCAAAAAAATTCCTGTCTTCCTGTTCTTCAGGAATAACAGACTGGAGGTTGAGACTTATTTTTCAAATCAGTACCTGTGTTCTACAAATCAGTGGCATAAGAGTTGAGTTTGCTTTTTTGTTTAAAAGCAGTTTTGATCACTCCTTGCTGCACAAGCTGCTCACATTTGCAGGCAGGGAGGAGCTCAGTCCTTCACAATCATTGCTCACCTAAGTTCCTGTACAAAACCACAAATCATTACCTCCTGCATTTGCATTAATTGGAAAAGGCAGAAGGCAGCAAGTTTCCTTCCCTTTTTTCTTTATTTCTATTTTTTTTTCCTTTAGGCAAAGTCTATTCACTAAGATTTGTGGAAAACAGATGTGATTCTACTTTAATGCATTCAGACTTCATTGCTTATTGAAATATTTGCATTACTTTGAATTTAGAAAATAAGCTTAAGCTGTTAATGGACTTTGAATAGGAAGATATAAAGAATCTCAGTCTTCACTGTTTCCCACTAATTACTAATTCTGTTTCCATAAGCAGGTTTAATGTTTCTGCCTAAAATTAACCATGAATGCCTTTTAGAATGTGTATTTAAAAGACCTCCTGCTGCTGCAGGAGAATTTTATTTTGTAGAATTCTTGTAAACATGGAACATTTAACTTGTGCATCTGCTTTGGTTAATGGAAAATCCCTGGTATATACAGGCACAAGTGTGTACACACAGGCATTAATATATATATATATATATGTAAAATATATTGTCCATCTGCACAGAGAAGGGGTTCAAAATTGAAATATTAAATTAATTTCAAAACATTTTGGATCACTTTATGATCAGGATTTTGTTTCTCCTTTTCTTAGCTTGCATATGAAGAAGATGTCTATGTTACGGCTGAGTTACCCAAATGTCATTTAGGAAATAGATATGATGACTCATTTTCCAAGAAATATCAGATATCCACACTTCTGTCAGTAACCCTTTTCTCTTTGGACCAAACTGATTCTTCTAGAAATCAATGGAACATAGATTGAGTTATGTATCCTGGTTGTGCAGTGAAAGGACCCCAGGCTCCACAGTGGATGTATGAAAATGTATTTACTCATCCAGTGCAGATTTAGTTGTTGCTTTTAATCCAAGTGTGTGAAACTACTAAAGACAATGGTCCTAAATATCTCAAACACTTATGAATATGTTGCCAGAAAGACTCCCCAAAATACTGTTGGCTGCTCCTTCTGTCATCTGCCTCTCCCATTTGCCTTTGTCTCACTGGTCATTGGCATTTGGGAAATCTGTTCATCAGTATTTATGTAGTTAAATAAAGGACTTCTGCATTGTCAGAGTGGAAAAGGAAAAAACCCAGAAAAGTAGCAATGAAAGACCATAAATCAGTCTTATTTTTCTTATTTATAATTAAAATAAAAATTCTTTTCCTGAGCTTTTATATCCAAATTAAAAGTTATTTAACTACATAAATACTGATTAATTTTGTCCATGAGTAGGTAGGAAAACCCATGAAATTCTTCACACTGTAATATTCAATAGACCTCTGATATTTTCTTTTCTTTTACTAAAGATGACAATGTCTATCAAATCAGAAGAGACCAAAATCTTTCCTCTAAAAGAAAGGCTGGTTAGCAAAGACAAAATCCTACCAGGAAAAGCTCTTCAGTGAAGCACAGTTGTATAATGATCTAGCTGCTCATTTCTCATTATTTATGCAGCCTCCTTGTTTTCTAAAAGCCACATATGGATAATTTTCTTCTTTTTAAATATCATATCTTTCTCCATTGTTCCTAGGAGGCATTTTAATGCAGATAATTGAATTTCAATTAATTCTGCATATGCTGTTCCAGATTATAGTTGCTTACTACTGCTGACGTGGGCCTGTCATTACTCACACCCTGCCTCATTTTCAGCTCTGTGTCACCATTTTTTAAGCCTTGTGTGAACACATTCCATTTAATATTCATAGGAAATTGTCCAGGAAGGTGCCATAGCAAGTTCTCTAAAACGTGGTTCTTTTTGGGAAGTATGGTGCTCTTTTATCAGCTTGTGCTGTTGTATGGCAAATAATAAAAATGATTTCAAAGAAAATGAAAAACCCTCTGGTGGTGGTATAGGGTTATTATATTAAATTTTGGTGGGGTTTTTTTTGTTGTTTTTTATCTTGTTTTGTTTTTTGTTTTTTGAGGTTTTTTTAAATTCTCAAATAATGAGATATGGATGCCTAAATAAAACGGAGATTCTGAGCCCCAGGGTTTCTGCTGCCAGCTTTGCCTCAGTTGAGTTACTGCAAAGGACTAACTAATGTTAAGCTGAGGTCTAAAACCAAGAACTGTCCAGTGCTCAGAGGATAAAACTGATGGAAACTTTGTGGATTGCCCACTGATGATGCAAAACATCCTGGAAGAGAAGCTGGGGCAAGAATGTGGATATTAATGGTAGAATCCATATCACACTAAATTACATCTGGATTCCGTTGCTCTGGGATTCAGAACTCCTTTTCCCACCAGGGGAAAACCTTTCAGTAATTAAATGTTTTCTCCACCTTAGCAGAGAGACCTTAAAGCACAATGAAGTGGCAGTGAAGAAGAATCCACTTTCTCTGTCAGTTTAGATCTTGAAAATAGTTTCATTCCACACCTGCTTGAAAGGGAATTGTGCCTGCAAAAAGGAGCAGAGGTGGAATCTATTGAAATTCTTAACAGTCAGAATTGAAATTCCAAAAGTAGGCTTGTAACAAAGGGCACTTCTTGTGAGAGGATTAAAAACTGAAAAAGCACATTTGATATTACTTTTCTGTTCAAAAATATACCTATAGGTATTATAAAGAAGACAAAATACATTAAGTTATTATTAGGATTACAATGGCCACCTTGAAAATATGTCACTCATTTATCTTAGGGAAAGATAGATGGGAATGGACTGGGGTTCTCTCATTTTCCTCAGGGATGCTGTGACTCTGTGCTTGCCTCTGTTCATTATGGCAGCTCATTAGCACAACCTATCTTGATTGGAAGAAATGAAACATTGTGTTGAAATACATTTATTCCATTCAGAACTAAAATTATACTGCATCAGAAAAAGGTGATTGCAAGATTTAAGTTTATACATCACTCCTGCCTTGCACAGAATAAACAAAACAATTCTCAAATCATGCCAGGAAGCTTCAATATTTCAGTAGGAGTGTGCTAGAATGGATTGCCCCATTTAGTCTGTTCAGCTGGCAAGACTGAGACACTGAATTTGCTCAGTTATGATCAATCATAAATTGGGAGCAATCATTGAAAAAAAAATTCTAACTTGATTTCCTCTAAATCACAAATGAATAAATTTTACTAAGCTGTTCCCAGGAATATAGTAGTCCTGATACTAGAGGTAAAATATTATTTATCCTTTGTTCTTTGTTTCTAAAACCCCTTTATTCTTTTTCCCCTTTAAGGAGAGAATCTGTGTTTATGTAGGAAAATTCCCGTGTAGGTACAAAATTCTATTTCCTCACTTTTAAACTGACTCCACCTCTGACTTTCTCATTTGACTTCCTGCATAATAAGCTGCTCTGAGAACTCTACCCAATGATTTTTGGAGTAAAGGGATTTGTATATTTTTCAGCTATGCAAGGGAGCAATACTAAGAATGATAAACTGTTGTGAAGCAAGAGCAAGTCTGTAAGGAATAAAATCCATTCTTCATTTAAAAGCTCCACTACACTTAAATTTCATTAGGTGAGATATTCCAGTGGTAAAAAAAAAAAACCAAACCACTTGCCACAAAAGCAAAATCCAACCAAAAGACACCACACCCTCCCTCCAACCAAAATCTGGTTTAGCCTTAATTTTAATGATTAAAGTTATTTATTCCCCTCCATTTCATATTTTTACCATCAGCCTGCATTTACATAGAGCTGTTCTAAGGAGAAAGAGGGAGCAACCTGCACAGCTCCTGCATCAGATGAGAAAGGAATTAAGTTTGATGAATGCTGTTTATGTCTCACTAACAGCCCTAAAGGCATCTCATAATTTTGTGGTAAGAAAATATTTCCCTGTCAAGAGCCATTAACATCTGTTTTTTTGAAAAGTTTAGTCATTACATGCTTTGCCTGACAGCCCGATGTAGTACAGTTTGATAGATAACGGAGGGAAAGGCTTGAAAGGTCTCCAAATGAAGTCAATGTTCCAAATTTAATGAAAAATGCTGAAGTGCAGTACTGTTATAAACATAAACCATCTAATTGTGAACCAAAACAAGGCACCTTCTTGGCTTGGGTCATTTTAGTGATGTTTGAGGAGCAAGGAGATTGCAAGACTTCAACCCCTTCTCTGCATCTCTTTGTTAGAGTTGGTCCTTCTACCTCATGGATTGCCAAGGTTTCAGCTGTTAACCACAGTGAGCTTCGGAAATATCCATGGAACAAATTAACAGGATTCAAAAGTATTCATTAGTGTACAAAAGTTTCACTGTGGACTGAAATTTTACTTGTGGGTTTTGGTCCTTAGTGAAGTTCAGAAGTGAATTATTTTTGCATGGCATGAAAGAGATTGAAGAATATTTTCCTCCAATGAAAAATAACTTGCAATTTTAGACATTTTAGACAATTGTTTAGCAAATGGACTCAAAACCTGGGATTTTTGCTGCAGCCCAGTCAAGTGTCTGTGTCCCAGGTCTGGCTTGGGGGAGCAGGGAGTGCAGGCTGAGCTCTGATGGAAGGCCAGGTGTACATGAGATGGATGTGAGGACAGATGGCAGAGGAGGGCAAGAAATCCATGGATATAGAGTGATAACATTAGAAAAGCCAGAGATCAGCTGGAGCTGGAATTTGTAAGGGTTTCAAGGGCAAGAAGAGATGGTATTTCTCCATCATCAGTCGAAGAATAAACAAGGGAAGTATTGGCTTGCTGGGAGCAGGGAGGGTGATTTAGTGCCAGAAGCCAGAGATAATAAACACCTTCTAAGCTCTGGGGCTTGCTTCCAAGGCCTCCCAGGCTTTTGTGCCTGGAGACAAGAGTTCAGGAGGAGAGGAGCTTCCAGCAGTGAGAGGAGATCCTCGAGCAGGGATCTTTTCAGCAGCTCAAGGTGGGTTGCACTGAAGCTCCAAGAGAAGGATGGCTTCTGTCATGGCAACTGCCATCACTCTTTGTCATCCCTCACAGGCTTTGCTTTATTCAACTGTCTTTATCTTGACCCAGGAGGGCTTTTTCCAAGTCTTATTCCTTCTCCCCCAGTCCTAGTGAGGAGATAAGTGATAGGGCATCAGCAAGGTGTTCAGCAAGGGTCAAACCCAGCACAGCCATGGAGCTGGGGTGGGCTATGTGCCTCAGGAGGGCCTGGGTTATTCCAGCAGGAACAGGGAAAGCTCTGGAGATGGGGGAGAATCAAACTGTACCTGTGGGATGCAATAAGAGAAAAGAGAGGCAAATCCTTTTTTGCTGAATGATTGATAATCAACTGTTGGAACCCTGGTTGCTGAGAGTTTTAGACTTTCTGTGCTAACAGGCACTGATCCCCAAGAGAAAACTGCATTTTACCTGAGGCCATGGAGAAGGCTTCCAAAATTGAATTATAGAACTGGGGTTGTGAGTGTGGAGTTTGACTAGAAGTGTGTAATATCACATAGTGGAAAACTTAGAGCAAAAGATTTTAGAATATGGTAATAAACATAAAGCAAGATGGAGCTTTTAGGGCGGAGGCTGGTCCTTCACCTTCTTCTTCATGGGTTTGGGTGGTTTTGTGTAATTGGATAAAAAAGTCCACACTGAGGGCCATGGGTGGTTGGTTATTGGGTTAAAAGTAAAATTATTTTAGGTGTCATTTCTTAATTGGACAGTTTATCCTTATAAAGGCCTTGCAGAGAGAGAGATAGGGCTCCATTTTTGGTTTGTTAGAGTGAAGTGCTGTAGAACTCATGGTTTGTGAGACTGTAACATAGATAAGAACTAATAAACAACTGAGTCCAAACAAGAAATACCATCTAGAGCATTTAATTCTGATCCTGGCAAAAAAGAAGATAAGACACCACAATAAATTGGTAGCAATGATTAAAAAAAACAAAACTCAAAACACTTGGTATTAGCCCAGGTTGCTTCAACCCTGCCCCTTTATGTGTTTGTTTTTCTTTACTTAAACACTTCATACATGTGTTGGCTCATTTATTCAGGAAAGTTCATCACTGTTTCAGTGATTTTCAAAAGTCCTTTCACAGGACTTTTCTTCACAGATACCCAAGAGCAGAAGATTATTGCTGAGTCGGAGCTGTCTGCACATCTCCAGAAATATCCCTGCTGTCATTTTATCTGTGACAGAATTGGATCAAAGCTATTGTTATTGAATAGAACAATAAATTCATCTCAGTTGGTATCACGCAGCAGAGTTGGTGCTGCAGGATTCAATTCCAAGAAGAAAACCCTGGTAACAAGTGTACCCAGTGCTGGGGGATTTCTGCCCTTTCTTGCATTTCCAGGGGTTTCAGTGCAAAACCTTGGGTGGCTTCTTGTTTGCTCAGCACTTCTGGAGGAGCACAGCACAATGAGATTTCCCAGAGTGAGACTGTGGAGCACAATTGTTTTTACTTGCAGTGATTTGTAAGCTCAAAGGCTCTATTTTATCAATGGCACAGGGTATTAATGGGATTTTAAGGTGCACCTCCTTCATATATCAAGGGGATAATAGAGTCACAAGCAGACTTACATGATAAATCATTACAGCTTTAGAGGAAAAGTTAATGCTTTTGTTCACAGAAATGTTAAAAGCTTTAGGAGGCAATATTTTAAACTGCTTAAAATGATAAATCAAAGCAGATTAGCTTTCCAGATAAATATGGATGTAGGTAAAGCCCTGTGACACTGACTAGAGCCACATATAGTGGCAATAATAGGTTGAAAAACATCCCTGTAAATCCATTAATTTTAATATTTCTGACAGAAATTCTACAAAAACTCTTCCATAAGTCTTGTATATCACATGTTCCATATGTAGAGGCACACAATATTTGAGACACTGCTTGTGGTTTGGTTTAGCTTAGTAATAAAACATTAATTCATATACATAGGTTAACAATTTATTCCTTTACTCCTTCCTTTTGGACAATTCCTGTGGGTTTGCATGACAGGAAATTTTCACAAATGTAAGGTGTAGTATTTCACTAATAAGTTATAAAATGGTTTATTATTTATTTCTATAAGGTCTTTTAAGGAAAAAACTACTTCATTAATAAATGATACTTAAATTATTTTTACTTTTAACTTAATAACTAATTACATGTGTTTCATAATGTAGGCTTTTCTGAAAATTATAAAATATTACTTAAACTCATGAAGAAGAAGGTGAAGAAGATAGAATTAAATATAAATAAAACAAATATAGATAATTTATTTAAATATATAAATATAAAAAATAAATATATAATAAAATAGAATTAAAATTTCTATTTCTTAAAATATATATTACTATATTCTAAAACTTTAAATTTTAAGGTTTTTATTATGTGATCTTGCACGCTTCTACTTAAATTACACACTTATAATTTCAGTGTTATCATTTAATTGTGGAAGCTTTCTCTAGGGCTTCAGGTTAAATGTAGTGGTTTTTTGAGGGTTTGTGTTTTTTAACACAGAAAATTTCAAGTTCTTCACATCTATGGTTCCAACAGTAGGGAATTTATTAATTTTCACAAGCTACCTATTTGGCATTTTGAAGGATCTCTGTGCCATGCTCTTTTCATGGGGTGCTTAGCAATTAAAAAGATCAGGACAAACAAGAAATAATTGACTGTAAGTTGGTCACAGGAGATTTTCAATGAGATGAAAAGTAAAAAAGGAGAAAGAAAAGTAATTTCTTTTTTAAAAAAGAAATTGTGAAGCGTAGCAGAAAGAGACAATGGTCCTCATCACAAGATCTTACAAAATACAAGAATTCAACAACATGACTATATAAATATATATATGTAAAATAAAAATGTGCAATGGTTAATATAATAAAAAGACCCTCTTAAAAATTCCTTAGTTAAATTAAAAGTTGAGGAACTTTTTCTCTACAGAGCAGACTGAAGTCCTCATTGTCTATTAGAATGGGTTTCATCTCTCTTTCTAAAGAGGAATGATTGCTAAGTGGGAAAATAAATCACCAAATCATCATCATGATCATTGAAAAGTAACCAAATAAATAGCAAGCAGATTTCTTTGAGAAGATTATTTTTGCAGAAGAAGTTGCAGCTCACTTTTCTCAGTGTCAGAAGGGCATCATGATTATATTAATATTGAAAGCTGTGGATGTGCAGATCAATGGGACCAACGTGCAGAACAATTTTCTTTAGGTGTCCCAAGGATTGAAGCCTCAGCACCCAATTTTTGCTTCCCTTTTTTTTTTCTTCAATGAAAATTTTCAATGCAATAATTTTCCCATTTTTTCTATGTTACATTTTCAATTAATCGCAGCCTGAGAGATCACGCAGTAATTGAGGAAGATGAAATATCTACATTAAAGGAATACAGGTCTTTGGAGTGAAAAACAGGACAGCAATCCCCACAAGGAACAAGTAGAAGATGGAACTTAAACCCAGTTGGTGATAAGGAGGGTTTGACTTTCACTGGCTTTGAGAATCTCCCCCAAAAACATCTTGTTCAGAAGATTCAGCAAATTGATCGGGTGTTTTAAGACTTGTAAAGCCTTACTATATCAAATATCCAAAATATTCTCTGTTCCATGCCACACATGCTCTGTTTCTGAAGTTCCACATGCTCAGCTCCACAGGCTCAGTTTGGAGTTCCTGTAGTTTAATGAGTTTCCCTATTTTTGTTTTAAAATAATCAAAATAAAACACTTCAATCACGAACTGCACTACAGGAGGGTAATTGGATGAATCTGAAGCACTGAAAAGAACCCTGACTCAACACCTATTTATTTACTTCAGTTCTTTATCACCCAAGGCTAAATCAGATGATAACTTCATTTATATATTTATTTATTTATTTATTGTGTAGAAAAATAAATGTAACCCACCCAATTTGTTGACTGGAACGACCTGACAGTGATATTTGCTACTTAAATGAATATACAGGCATCCACAGGATACATTTGGAATAACTTGTCCATGGTGGTAAATGGTATATTCTGATAACAAAAGCATAGCTGAAAAAACCCCAAAACGTTTAATTTGAAAATGGAATTTCATGAAAACCAAAAGTTTTTAGGAACTAGGACTGCTTTAACAAATATAAAAGGAATATTCAAAAATGTGGTTTCCTTTGTTTCTTTTCACAAATTGGGCAATAAAAAAGGTCTGTTTGGCTCATCTTTCATTTAGATTGTTCATCAGTATAAAAAGCTATATTTTATTAGACTGATGGCAGGTGATGTATGGCACTATTAAATTTTTGACATTTTATATGCATAAGATTAACTTCTAAAAAAAGACTTTATATGTCTAAAAACTTTATATGTACAAAAAAACTTGGCATGTAAGTGTGTACATGAAAAATCTGAAATATTTATAAAGCCCTATTTGTTATTTTATGTAACGAGATTTTCAATGGTACTGGATCAATTCAGACTACCCACTGAATTTTGAAAAATTCAGATTTTGTTTTTCAGAAATCTCAACTTGCAGTGTTTCACAGGGAATGAAATTTGTCTCCTAAATATCTTTTTATGTATCATTTCTGGAGTCCCAAACATCTCTTCAACTTTCATCCTATTTTGTTTGCTGTACAAGTTTTGTTAGTTCAATTTTTCAGGATTGATTAAATTTGTATCTTTGATTTCCTTTGTTTCAGCAGAGTAAGATCAAGATCATCCTTGCAATTTGCTGTCATGCTCCCTGAACAAACTCATTTTTCCAAAATAAAATGCTACTATTGAAATAAAAAAGGCCTATTCCATGTTTTCTCTCTTCTAAAACTGCAATTATTTTAATCATGGAAGAAAGTCAAAGCTGAATATATTGGCTCTGACACATTTCCTTTGGTTTCCAACGACATCAGGTTTTTAATGTGAATTTTGGGCACCTCCATTGCACCAGATTTGCAGCTCCTGGCTCTGCTTTGAATTCTGGGTTCAGCTCACTGGAGCATCTCTTCCATGCAAAAGGGAAATGAAATATCCTTCTCTGGAAAGTCTGGAAGAAAATCCCCACTACCTTTTCTCCAGTTTGGATTTCCAGGATGTGAGGAACTTCCTGTGAATTCCCTTTAAAGGCAGGACTGACACATTGGGCAGAATTCTGATTGACTCAGTGTGAAGCCGCTTTGTTTTCACTGGGCTGAAACTGCACTCAGCATAAATGTAGGGTGAATTTCAGACCTTCTGCTTGGGTATCACATTCCTGACTATTACACATCAGGAAAAGATGACAGCTCATGGGAAAGAGGGTGAAAAGAAAAGAACTCCTTTACAACTTTCAGGAGGAGGGCAAAGAATTCACCCCCTCCTATTTTAAATTATTTTATTTAAAATATTTACTTTATTTTAAAAATGATTTTATTTAAGATATTTTATTTTATTTATTTAAATTAGTTTATTTTATTAATCAGTTATAGTGGGAGAAACCAAGAAGTTCATAGATGCTGTTGATCATGACAAACAAAGCTTTGTTTCTTCCCACAGGGTGAAATGATTTAGATATGGAGGAAGAGTCTGTGCAATTCCAGTTTCATGGGGAGAGGGTAGAAGAAGTTTTGGCTTCATTCTAGACACACTGAGACTTTGGGGTGTTTGTCAGGACATCTCTCTGTAACTGTAGTTATTTTGGAAATCAAACCAATTCTACACACACACATATCCGTAAATTGAGTTATCTCTATCTTTAAAATTGGCTTTATGTCCAATAACTTCGCACAGAAATCAGAGCAGCAATGCAGAAAAAGATAATTAAAATGATTGTTTCATCAGAAGTTTTAGTGTGGAGAACACAGAACATCCTGAACCTACTGCAATCAACTATGACATCTAATTAAGAAATTGAAACAGCTGAATAAACTCATAATGTTCCTCATTATTGTTTTAACTATTCCTCTCTACCCCCTCGAAAGATGGTTCCATGGATCCACATCTAAGCCAAGTTGTGTTTATTCTGTTTTGATAATAAAATCTCATCAGGTATTTTTGTGAGAAGTTTGACTTGTTTTTGTAAAGAGGTTCCTAATTCTGAGCCCAAACCAATTTCTTTCCATGAAGTTGAAATGGCCCAGTGACAAGGGACAACAGGCACAAACAGAAACACAGGAGTTTTTCATTCTGATTACAGCAGGCAGAGCTTCAATGCCATCATTTTGTGCCTCTTGGGAAAAAAGCAACCTGCCACTGTCCTCAGTCTGCCAAAACAGCATCAAAACCAGGCCAGAGGCTTAAAGTTAAGCTTGAGCTAAATCCATGTGGGTCCAGGAAGTTGTGCTGATGCAGCAGAAGTTGGTTGTGTTATTTGGAAGAGGAGGGAAAGAAAATAAATAATCTGAGAATCTCAGAATGGTTTGGCTTGGGAGGCACCTCAAAGCCCATCCAGTGCCACCCCTGCCATGGGCAGAGACACCTCCCACTGTCCCAGGTGGCTCCAAGCCAATGTTATTTACAGGTTCCTATAAACCTCTATTCCACAGGGCTGCAAGACTTTTATTTAGGAAATTGAAGCTTTTCCTAACATGGAACAATATTTGTCTAAATTAGGGACTGCATCAATCACAGTCATTTTTTCAACTTCTCGATCCTGTAAGTCATAATGCTTAATTGTTGAACCTGGTTTTCCTAATCAGCTGCAGACTGTGACG
>JAWWEY010000005.1:25519305-25531474 GCA_035582745.1 Loriotus luctuosus
AGGAATTGTTCCCTGTGAGGGTGGGCAGGCCCTGGCACAGGGTGCCCAGAGAAGCTGGGGCTGCCCCTGGATCCCTGGTAGTGTCCAAGGCCAGGCTGGACAGGGCTGGGAGCAACCAAGTGGATGGGGCATCAAGTGGATGGGCTTGGAGCAAGCAGGGATAGTGGAAGTGTCCACTACCACTCTTCCCTATCCCTGATATCCATGCCTTCCTCCTGGCACAGAACAGATAGAGGACCAACCTCAGTTAAGCATATCAAGACTTTTGAAGTTCTGTTTGCCAGCTCAGGTTACTCCTCTATGAAAATTTAAAAGTGCATTTCATAATCCCACGAAAAGGCTTCTTCCCAATATTTTCAGAACATAGCACCTTCAGAACATGGCACCTTCATCTATCCTTAAAAGCTTTTCCCTTATCTCAGTAAGAAAATTCAGCTTCACCCTGTATCACTGGAAGAATGCATTTTTCAAATACAAAAAACGAATAAATCCTCATGTTTAGCCAAAACAAAGAAATAGCATTCCTTGGACTCTCATGTGCACTGTTGGTTTCCCTCTCTTTCTTTTCTCTATTATATTTATATACCACAGTCTTTGTGTTCTTCTTTCACCCTAATTACCTTTTTTCAAGTATTATTTGTTCTTATATCTCCAGTCCATACCATCTACTTTTTTCTTAACACAGGCCACAGATTCTACGGGAATTCTGAAGAAGTTAGGTTTCCAGTTTCTCATGGCACTCTGTGGGACTTCTGAACAGGACAATCTTATCTTTTGGCATTTGTATTTTTTGCCACTCTAAATATTTATATTGTCACTGCCTTCCTGAAGATCTCATAGCTGTTATGACTCCTTGCTCTCTTATCTTCCAATTCAAAAAGCATTCATTTTATTGGCAGAAGTATCCTCCTTATGACCAAATTAATGGTTTCAAAAAGCCCTGGATTATCCAGTCATATCCATCCCTTTGATCTTTACACTTGGTCTATTTATTCTCAAATTTTCTGTGTTATACCAAGTGTTCCTTCTATTTTTGTTTATTCTCTGCATTGGTTTATACATTATCCAATCCATATGATTCCACAAGATTTATTGCATATTATAGCTAGTTTTTAGGAGGGGGAAGGGGAAAAACAAAGATCAAAATACACAACAGTAACAGAAGATTAAAGAAAAAACTACAACAAAACACGATGTGCAGTTTTTAAATAAAAGGCCTCCAAAATACTGTCTGAAGTCATAAGACCTCTTGAAAACACACAAAGATAAATCTATCTCACATTTACTGACAACTCAGCTAAAACTCAATTTCCATTTATGTGGAGATCTCTGTGTAGTAGAAGGGACTAAAGGGCTTATTTGCCAAGTGAATTCAATGGGTGAAGTAAGACTACATGAGAAGCTTTGTTAAAAGAGAGCAAATACCTCTGTAATGCAGTGCTGTGTTTTGGACAGGAGCACAGAGGAGGGGAAGGGACCAGTCTGCCCTTTGGGCTCTCCAGCCTGAGAGGCATCACCTGACTGAACAGGCAGGGCACTCTTACCAGCTCTGAGCTTTTCCAAACTCTCTAGAGCTTTAGATTCCATGGGGTGCTTCCATGGGTATTTCTCCAGTTTCATTATGCAGCCTGAGAAAACGTTTCCCCTTACTGTATTTAAATGGGCTGCAATGATATTGCTAAATTACTCCTCTCAGATTTTGTATTTTACCCTTTTTATCTTCCTACCACCGAATGTTTCACCCCCAGCACTTCTTTTCTAGATGAGGATCCTTCCATTACTATGTTAAAGAATTAATTTGATCTCCATCACCCTCACAGCCCATGCCTATACCTCTTCTACTTATTTTACTTTCTTTTCTGAGGTTGTAAAGCAAAGCTACATGTAACAGGCAAGAATTCTGACATTTGGTTTTCCACGCACTGTTTTTGAGTGCTACAAACTGACTTACTCATTGAACTAAATAAAGACAAAAACTTCTGACAATGAAAATCTCTGTAGTTACTTTAAACTAAAGAGGAGGTTCTGATTTATGGCAACAGCACCAGCGCTGGGCATCCTGTGGCACAGATTTATTTATGAGTGCAGATGGAAAGATGTGTTTGTGCAGTTAAGTGCTCATTACATACCAAGCAGCTGCTTAGGAGTGCCTGGGGTGAAAATGCTGATTGGGGTGCTAATAAATTATTCCAACTGAACTCTGAGCAGAGAGGTCTTTTCACTGGTGCAGATGACATTGAGCATCTGTGTATCCTCCAGTAACTGTCCCCAGCCCTCGCTGGCCTGTGGGCAATGTTACACGAGAAAAACCCTGTGGGCAACATCCAGTTTTGCTCTCCTTGTTACCTTCAGCTTTAATTTTTCATTTGCTGTGGCTCCCAGCAATTCTGTTGTCTCTTGCAAGCAGCATGTTCCTAGAGAGCTGAATGGGAAGGAGGAGCACACAGAGACAGACAGGGATTTTCCCTCTCCAGTTCCACATGCCATTTGCATGATTGTGCCTGGAAGGGATCAGATCACTTCTGCATTGATAAATCTGAGGTGGAGATCAGATCTGCTCCATCTGAGGACAGGCTGGCACTAAATGCTGGTGCTTGTCAACACCACACAGTATTGTGTGCCTGTCACATACTCGTTAATCCGTTTTACCTGCTGCATCTGTACTGACTGACAGGGAAAAGCTGCTGCTTCTCTTCAGCAATAAAACTCAGGAAAAGCTGAGGAGAAAGCTCTTTTGCACAAAAGATACTTAAGTTCTGTCTTTAAGGTATGACTTGTGGTTTGTTTTTGTGCCTTGGTTTGAAAGACAGGTGTCTTCCAAGGAGGGCAGGAACCTCCTTTGGAATGGAAAAAGTATGACCCCCCCATCCCTCTGAATTATTATAACTTTGAAATTATGGGGCTTTCAGGAAAAGATATGGGGAAAGTAATGACAGTTCTTTATTGGAATATATATATTTTTTTTAAAATTATATATATGTACATAACACAGGAAACAAGCAGCACATAAACCTGGTCCTAGCCTCCCTTAGGTGGGACTGGGAGGGAAGGAGGGAAGGAAGGAAGGAAAGGAAGGAAAGGAAGGAAGGAAAGGAAGGAAAGGAAGGACCACCCCAGACACAAAGCAAAAGAAACTCAAAAATTGTATAGGATAAAAGAAAACATCCCCAAGACAATCAGCTACTCCAAAGAGGTGATTCCCCTTCCTGGTGCACCTTGCAGCTCGCATCTCCCCTACATGAAATGGAAGGGAAAAGTGTTTGATCCTGTCTTAATTTCTCTCAGACATGTAGCTGACTTAAAATTTTTCTTCTGACTCTTCAAGATCTAATAAATCTTTGAATTTTGTCCTCTTAGTATTTCCCTTTTGAAAGTTTTCTTTTCTCTC
This sequence comes from Loriotus luctuosus, assembly GCA_035582745.1. Classification (NCBI taxonomy): domain Eukaryota; kingdom Metazoa; phylum Chordata; class Aves; order Passeriformes; family Thraupidae; genus Loriotus; species Loriotus luctuosus. The sequence goes on from JAWWEY010000005.1 coordinate 25,522,694, forward strand.
CTTTTATTTTTTTCTCTGTCTTTGCTCATGTCTTCCCCAGCTAAGAAAACAAATTCTCCCTAATCTTTCTCCTTTAATAAGCATTCACCAGATGCCTTTTCTCTGTAGTGAGACTATATAGATGGAAGATGTATTTTTTAATTCACCAGCCACAAAAAAAAAAAAAAGTAAACAGGAGAGGCTGAAATGTATTTTTTCCTAATCAAATCCACTACCTCACCCCCAGATCCTGGAAATCTCAATTAACCAGCTTTATCTTGACAGTATGAAGTCACTAAAAAATGAGAGCAGTGTTGGGATGTTTTTTAGACGTTGCCAACATGCATATTCACATTTCAACTCTCTTTTTCTGCTCCTATTACTTGTTTTCTTTAAGGAACATAAAAAGTGTAGCTTGAATATCAATGTTTTCTGTTTGTGTGCTCAATACACAAACTACAAAAGCAGATAAGAAAAAAACCTCTCCAAATCAAATGCAAGAAAAACTATAAATAGAAGTAATTAATCACAAATATGTTCAACCTGGAAGGAACTTTTGACTTAAAATTTCTCCGACACCAAATTTTTTAAGTCTCTGATTGTAGGATTTGCATCTTCCTGCTGAAAGAAACCTGGAGCATTTGGTAGAAAGGTTTGAATTAGCAATGATGCCATTTTCAGTTAATAAGACATTCTCTCAGAGTTTCCAATAATTGGAAGCACTCAGATTCTTTCGGTCCTGTCACTCTCCGTGACAGAGACATTTAATCAGCCACTCAGAAAAAAACTCCCCTTTTTTGTCTAATAAGACATAAAGAAACTCTTTCAGTTAGTAAGTCAGGATTTCTGTGCTACATTTTCTATTTTTCACTCCATTTGTTCCACCTGGAACGTGGAACTGGCTGAGGTGGCTGGCCTCACCTGCAGGGACAGAGCTGCAGTATTAAATTGTGCATACTCATTGCTTTGGTTGGTTGGGCTGGGGTTTTTATGTGTGAAAGTAACTCTGCATGTTTCATTGATTATTTTATCACCTTTTCCTGTTTGAAATTGCCAGTATTACGCTGAGAGCACAGAGAAACTGAGATGCCAAAGTGGAGTTTTCTAAAAACTTCAACTGTAATGTTTCCACGGGGTCTTGCAACCATTAACAGAAGCTAGTTGTGGTTTTTACAGAGTTATCAGCTTTCATGATACCAGGGGAGGTTTAGGTGGAATATCAGGGGGAATTTCTTCCTGGAAAGGGTGGTCAGGCAGTTGAAGGGGCTGCCCAGGGAGGTGGTGGGGTCCATTTATGTATATCCTAGAGAAAGTTCTATGTAAATATCAGATTATGCAGATTGGAGTAACTGGATGTGGCACTCAGTGCTGTGGGCTGGTGACAAGGTGGGAGTTGGGCACAAATTGGGCTCGATGGCCTTGGAGGCCTTTTCCCCCCTCGGTGATTCTCTGATTCCACTCGTCTGCTCACTTGACATTTTTGATAAAGCATAAAGATGAACTATAAAATTTAAGAGCTAAATGGAAAAGATGTGGATCCGGACAAGGTCATGTCAGCTTTGCTATCCAAGAAGAGGAAAGAATCACTTGGATTTCCCCATAATTCTGTGATTGCAATTGGCAGTCATGCTGAGGAGGGATTACACACATGAGACCATAAAATGTTTGCGCCATAAAATTATCTAATACTCACAAAAAGGAATCGCTAATAAAGAAAAAAATCATGGAAGCAAAGAGAAAATGCAGCCGCAAAATTTCTTTTCAGTTTAAGTGATATCCAATGTTTTCCTGTATCTGTCCATGACTGTGAGACCTAATGGCACTGGGGTAAAGCCCAGATAGGAATGAGAGCTGCTCAGAGTACTTGTGGTCCACAAAGTTTAATCCCACTGATGTTTTGGTCAAAGAATAGAGTGTGCTGGTTTCAACGACCCTTTCCCATTGTACTGGGAAAAGGTCAAAGCCCTCCTTTTGTGGAACGCTCCAAGTTCTCTTTCTGTGTTGTTTGGGTCCCTTTCATTAGATTGTGTATGGATATAATAACTCTATGTTTTGTTTTTATCATATGATAAAGACTAGAAAATAGCTGAATGCAGTGAAATGTTTCATGATCCCTCCAATGTCCTTCCAAGTAGATATCCACATTTTATTGGGATCTTCCATTAGCTACCACTAGTGTTTGCAATAATTTTATTGAGATTAAGATCTCTGCCTGCTGGAATACAGCTCCGAGGTAAATTGCTTTTAATCCAAGTAAAATGTCTGTCCTTTTTGGGACAAAAAGGGAGAAACATCATTAACAAAGACTGAGGAACAGGTGGTTTGTGAGCCAGGCTGAAGTGCACACGCAGGGCCATGTGGATTTGCAGATCCTGCCAGGAGAACACGAGGCATTTGCATTCTGTGGGAGCTGGAGCTCTGATTTCCATCCCTGTTCTTGCACACAGGCTGCAGGGATGCTGTGCCCCACGCTGAGCTCTGCTGCTGCCACTGCCTTTGCAAAAAATCTTGGGGAATGGCAATCTGTTATTCCCAGGAATTCTTAGCAATTGTGTTGCAAATAGCAGCGCGTAATTTTTTTGCCATAAAACTTTCAAAAATGAATTTAATTTCAGGTCATGCAATAAACACCAAGTGTGCTCTATACTGATTTCAAAGCTACAAGATTATCTATCAATTTTTCAGCAGGCATGAAATGAGTTTCAAAGTTTATGGGCTTTTGCTCACTTCCCTTCAACTTTACTAGGGGCAAATATGTGATTTGGAGTGAAAATTACAATGGGATGTTTTTTCATCATCTCAGTCTTCAAATGAAAAGCAAATGTGGTTATTGCAGGTAATGTTACTGACTCAGGGAATAGTCACTGTGGGAACTGAAGCCAAAATGGAGCCATAGCACCCCCCATAAACCTTCCTGGCTAATTTGCTCACTGCTCTGGTGGCAGCACAGCTGTGTGGGAATTCCTGGCACCCAGGAGCACTCCATTTTCATTCCATCTCAACATTCAAGAGCAGAAATCTTTTTAAGGCAGTCCTGCAGTGCTCATTTAGAGTTAATAACCAATCCTCCTGGGGCCTGGCGTTGTGGGGAGAGGGAGAAGGCAGTGCTTTTGTGGTGCAGCTGTAGTGCTGTAAAGAGCACATAAAAAGAATAAATCTATAACATCACTTTTCCTTCTGCTGGAAATTAATAGCAAAACAAAACTTCTTTGGGTTGAGTGGTGAACAGCATTAAAGAGTAGCTCCACACTATTTTTATATGCTGCTGGAGAGGGTGATGGGTCTGAGAAGTCAGGATTCAGGAGAAGTGTTGAGCTCTGAAGGTAACAGGATAAATGGAAACCTTCACCTTTTTTTCTTTTCTTTTTGTTTCTTCTTTTTTTTTTTTGTAACCATAACTAAAGCTTGAGACTTCTCCTCTTGGAAGGGGTTTCTTATTTCTTCAATTAAAAAAAAAATTATGTTTTTTAGATCCCTACAACGAAAGAGAGCTAGACTAAGAAACTTGTACCGCAGGTAAGAAGACAAAACTTGATTTTTGCTGTAAACTTTGAAGCTGACTACCTAAAATCGTGAAATCATGTCTACATTTAGTTATTATTAACATTTTTCCTTGTCTAAACACTGGAATTTTTTAAAGAATTGTCCAAAATATATTTTTTTAGAACAAAGGGCATAAAAAAATTCCTCCTGCATTTCCTTTTCTATTAAAGGTTGTATAGACAACCATATTGTATGTTTGCATATAGTACAAGATGTGTAAATCTGGACCTGTTTGCTAATAGGTCTGACTTCCACTGTGTGTACAGAACTTCAGTTCATCTCCTCAAGTTTATTCTTCCTTTTTTAAAGTCTAAAGGTCCCATTTCCTTGATTTTCTTACATTTTTCACTTATATTTAATTATTGCTTTCTTTAGAAAGCAGAAGAAGTACCACTCAGATTAGCAGCTACACTTTTTTCATCAGTGCAAGAATAGCTTGGCAATATCCCAAATTTTCTAATAAGGAGAGCAAAGTGGTTACATAGCAACAAAATTTAAATCCTTATCATTTGAGTTTGTTTTTTTTTTTCAAATCTGTCTTGACAGAACTGCATTGACAATGCTAATTTAAGAAGTTGATGTGATGTGATAAGAAGAGTTTCTAAGGTTTTCAGAACACAAAGTTTTGGCTCTGTATTGAGTAAAGGTTGACAGGTCCATTGTGCTGTGGACACAGAAGAATTCAACATAAGATTGGAAAATGTTATGTCTTGTGTGTTTCATGGAATCACAGAATATCCTGAGTGGGAAAGGACTCCCAAGGATCTTCCAGTCCAACTCCCTGCCCAGACACCCCAACAATCCCACCCTGTGCATCCCTGGGAGCTTTGTCCAAACCCTCCTGGAGCTCCTGTGCATCCCTGGGAGCTTTGTCCAAACCCTCCTGGAGCTCTGGCAGCCTTGGGGCTGTGCCCATTCCCTGGGGAGCCTGGGCAGTGCTTCCCCCAGAGGATGAAGAACCTTTTCCCAATATCCAGCCTGACCATCCCCTGACACAGCTCCAGCCATTCCCTCGGGTCCAAGGAACAGCCATACTAAATATTTTATATTTTTCTTCTTAATTCAGACATAAGAACCCTGTTGAGTAATATTCTAGAGAAATCTTCCATGTTTAAAACACGCCCACTACATGTAAATAACATACCATGACAATATACATTTAGTCTGCAGAAAGCAAACTCCAGCTGCCATGTGAATCTGGAAACGTGATAATTACTGCATTTGTAACAGGTGAGTAAATATTTACAGCTCTGTGATAGGAATCCTGCAAACAGCAGAGGAGGAAAACACTTTGGAACAATGATTTGCAATTCCAAATACTTTCATTCACGTTCCTTAAGGTACCTGGAACTACAGTTTTGTTGATAACAACCTCTATTCCAGGTGCCTTTTCCCCAGTGGATTCTGCATCAAGCTCTCTTCCTGCAGAGGTCTGAAAGGATTTTGTTTACTGCCAGCATAACCTCTGTTGAGTATCTGAAAGTCGAGCTGTTTTTCCTGCTTCATACATCACCTTCAAGAGTAAAAAATGTAGAGCTTGGAGTGGAAAGTTTTGTTGTTACTAAAATAAACAGGAATAAATTTGTTCTTCTTTGATTTTGCAATGCCAGAGGCGAGACAGCAGATTGTCAGTGAGACCATGAGATGATGCACGGCACAGAATGGAAAAAAATCCCAAGGAAAAGATAGAGCTGGAAAAGATCAATTTTAGATTCCTGTTCTTAACATCCTGTATATTATAAGCAAGGCTGCACTTCCAGATATTTCCAATTGGTTAAACATACAGGGTGGTTAAATAAATACATGGAAATGTTTGGTTTACAGGGAAAATCATCATCAAGCTTTGGTCCCCCAAATTATTTTTGTCAGATATTGGAATGTAATGCTAGAGAAGGGAGGAGGAAGGGGAAGGGGTAGAGGAAGGGCAGGGAAAGGGGAAAGCAAAGGGGAAGGAAAGTTAACATTCTTGTTCCACCAAGGATCCTCACTTTCCTGTGTACATGTACGTTTTCAAAATTCATCACTATTTACATCCTTCTCCTAATAATTTGTAATAATCCTTGTGTACCTCTAAGTGGAAATGGCAACACTTAAATTAATTTACAAAGCAACTCATGCCTGAAAGCACTTGGACATTTCTGTAGTTATAAAGTGTTTTCAGCTGCGTGCAGCTTACAGCTGGATAATTTATTTTTTTTTCCTGCAGCAGGACTAATCCTGTGCTTTTTGTGCAGCATGTACTTAATTCCATGTGGGATTGGTGTCAAGTAGAACACAATACAAGACACAAACAAATGTTGCTTACAACAAGTTTTACTTCTTTTTTCTTCCCTCCCCACTCCCCCTCCCTGCATTAACAGTTGCCATTTGTAATGTGTGGCTGTGCTGAAATGCATAAATCAGCTGTCACCAGTGAATTTCACACCTTGCTATCAGTATTGTTATGGGAAAGAGAAATACTAATATAAAATATAAAAACTTGAGATTTCTGAATGGAAAGTTCCCTTCCTTTATTTATGTATTTATTGAAATACAATTGTACAAATCAAATCCTTGAAACAAACAGAATCCTGGAGTGATTTTTGTTGGAATGGCCTTAAAGTCCATCCCATTCTATCCCCTGCCATGGGTAGGGACACCTTCACTAGACCAGCTTGTTTAGAATTCACATGTCTAGAGTACAAAACCACTGATATTTCCATGCATATTTTATCTTCCTGCCACTGCTCTGATTCTCCCCATCCATGTCTCAGCTCCACCTTAGGGCATCTCACCAGGAAGACCCTTCCCTCCAGACCTTCCCCTGAGGACCTGAACTCCTGCATGGAACTTCTTATGTCTACATCTAATTATTTTGTGACATAACTCCTGTACAGAATACTTGCAGTGAAATCCACTCAACCATGTGCATCCCCCTCTCTATTTAAACAAATCATCTGTGGAGCTGCTGACCTGGTTGCCCAGGTAAAAAAGGTCTCAAAATTAATAGCAGTAATCAAAAGTTGTCCACAATATTTTTTAAAATAAATATCCACTGTTCATGTGCAGAGAGCTTGTTCATGTACAGTTGGGAGCTATGAATATATTTTCTTACTATTCCCATTTAGAATTAATTAGTTAAGGTTAGATATTAGGAAAAAATCTTTGCGGAAGGGGTTGTTTAACACTGGAATCCACAGAATTCACAGAATTCACAGAATAACTGGGTTGGAGGAGACCTTAAAGATCATTGAGTCCAACCCATGCCCCAACACCTCAACTAAACCCTGGCACTGAGTGCTACATGCAGTCTTTTAAAAACACATTCAGGGATGGTGACTCCAGCACCTCCCTGGGCAAACCATTCCAGAACTTTATGACTCTTTCTGTGAAAAACTTTTTCCTACTATCCAACCTATATTTCCCTTGGCACAGATTGAGCCTGTGTCCTCTGGTTCCATCAGTGCTGCCTGGAGAAAGAGACTGACCCCACCTGACTACAGGCACCTTTCAGGGCGCTGTAGAGAGTGATAAGGTCACCCCTGGGTCTCCTTTTCTCCAGGCTGAGCACCCCCAGCTCCCTCAGTCGTTCCTCACAGCGTTTTGTGTTCCCAGCCCCTCACCAACCTAGCTGCCCTCCTCAGGACACGCTCAAGCATCTCAATGTTCCCAAACTGAGGGCCAGAACTGGACACAGCACTCCAGGTGTGACCTCACCAGTGCCAAATGAAGAATGGACTGCCCAGGACAGTGGTGGAGTCACCATCCCTGGAATTGTTGAAAAAACATTGTAAATGTGGCACTTGAGGACATGGCTTAGTGGTGAATGTGGGTTGATGGTTGGATTTGATGACCTTTATCAAAATTTGCTATTTTGTTCCATGATTTGGCTTAACCTAAGGCCAAGCGAACAGCTCAGCCTCTCCTTTGCTTCTTCCCTGTCCCATTGAGGTTTGGGGGGTGGGTTTGTTCCCATGAGGTTTGTTCCCATGGGGTTTTTCCCATTGGGGTCACACCATGCCTCATGTTGAGTGGGTTGTCACAGTGATTTTGGTACCAGGTACTGATGCCAGGGGGGTGAACATCACTGCAACCTGTTCCTGCACCAACTCACCTGCTCCATCAGGTTCCAGACACCTCTGGGGGGAAGGATGGCACTTCTGCATGATGCCTCTTTGCATCTGAGGGGATGGAGGCTTCAAAAACCACAATTCCTTTGCTTAATTGTTTACGATCCATGCCACTTGCCCCAGCTGTGGTTCCTGGCCCCAGCTGCAGCCTCGTGGATCAGCTGGGAGCACGTTCCCCCTCCGTGCAGACATCCAGGAGGAGAGCTTGGGCTGCTCCAGGCCTCAGGCTGGCAGAAGGGCTGTGCATCACTCAGGTAAATGCTCTGTGCCTCCAGGGAGGATGTTGGCTGCCATGTACCTCCCTCAGCCCTTGCCAAAAAATTATAGCAGCAACTGTGAGAGAAAAGGAAAAAGCAGCAGAAGCTGTTGTGCTCCAGCTGCTGGGAATGTGCAGCTTTTGTTTCGACTTTATAGGTCTAATTCTCATTTTGTTTACTTACCTTGTCAGCTTAGAATATGATTCACAATTATTGGAGGTGTTCTAACACAGAGAAATGAACCCACTGTTTGAGCTGCTGGGTTTGGCTCAGATTAATGTGTATTTAATGGGGTTTGGTTAAAAAGCAGCTCTTGCAGTTCAGTAGAACTGTTAGAGAGTGGGGTGTTTGCTGAGAAATAGGTCAGATAAAACTAATACAATTAGGTAACTAAAAATTCAACTGAAATCTAAAACTAAACTTTTTCCTTTCTAACCATTTTTACCATTTCCCCCTGTTTTTATTATTTGCTCAGTCTAGTATTCAATTTTCATTTTAATTAACTAATGATTGGAAACATGTCCTATTTAAAATTAGATTGCACTTCAAAGCCACAAGACGACAGGCAAATCTCTTTGATTATTTCTTCACTGACACAATGGCAAGTCAAGGCATGTGTTTTTAAAGGTTTTTAAGGAAATTTTGTATCCAAATAGCACAAATTGCTACCTGAATTTGTTCATAAATGGGGAACTCTGTGCTTCCCTCAACATCAGATTTTTATCAAGAAAAGTTTCTCCAAGTTTGGGGATTTTCTTAGGATTGGGGGTATGTATTTTATCTCCATCTGTTAAACACAGGTGGGGCAGTTCTCCTCTGTTCATTGGGCAGTTTTCTTTATCTCTTCCACAGCCAATCCTCCCTCCAGGAGATCTCTTCTGTTCATGGGCCAT